>JAUJDW010000196.1:0-42535 GCA_030512325.1 Lasiodiplodia hormozganensis | reverse complement strand
CCTGCCCCTACCCCGCGCGCCACCACCACCACCCTCCTCCTCGCCCAAACCAGCTCCCTCCACTTCCGCGGAAACACCAGCTCAGCCCTGCACCCCTCACTCCCACACCCGTACCGAAAATCCCCCGCCGTCCTCTTCCTCTTCGCTGCCTCCTCCCGCAACGCCCTCACCCGATGCCACCCCACCACCTCGTGCTTACACACCGGCGCTCCAGCACCTTCCGTCCCCCGACACCGCCTTAGCTCCGGATCAACCCGCAACTGCGCCGCGCTGAACCAGTGCCTCGGATGCGCCGCGACGCAGCCCGCGCACGCTCTCGGCCGCTCGTCCAACGCCGGCCACGGGCGCAGGTGCAGGGCGGCGCGCTCGGTGGCGCAGGCGGCTAGGAAGGCGCGGAATGTGTCGTCGCGGGCGAGGCGTTGGCGGAAGTCTTTGGCCGCTGCGAGGGCGGCGCGGTGGGAGGAAGAAAAAGAAAAAGAAGGGGTGGTGGTGGTGGTGGTGGTGGGACAAGAGAAGGGGGCCGGGATGAGCGGGTTGTGGCGGAAGTCGTTGCTGGTGGCGCGGAGGGAGAGGATATCGGCGGCGGATGAGGAGGATGAGGAGGAGGAGAGGTGGTAAGTGGCTAGGTGGCTGAGGAGCTCGAGGGGGAGGCGGTGGAGGAGGCTGTGGGTGGCGTTGTGGGGGAGGGCGGCGGTGTAGGCGGTTTCCAGGGGTGGCGGTGATGGTGTATTTGTGCGGGAGACTTCGGTGGGAGGAGGCATTGCGGACGGTGGTCGAGGATTTGGTGGTGGTGGAAATGGATGTGGGAGGAGAGGTTGTTCGGGTTGCTGAGAGTTCTCCTCATTGAGGTCCATGGTTTCTGCTGTGAACATGTGGACGTGTAAATTATAGCAGTATTTAAGGATAAAAGTCTGGTAATGACAGCTATGCCACGAGTAATATGACAACATTGCAGGTGTGGGGGCTATCCTGTCAGAAGCGACAAAAAGCTGGTGCCTGAATGTAAGCGTTAGCAGCTAATCCGTGCGTTTGCAAACAACCATGGTTGAAGATGCCACTATTTCTTATTACCCCGGGAAACACCGAAAGACAGATGTAAGCGATAAGCCACCATTTTGCGAGACATTTCTTTCTTTTTTGGAAAAGTGTCAAAACACTTCAGCAACGACGGCAAGCGTATACGGGTAAGCATCATAAGGACTAATATATTTTATCTATCTCAGATTTAGCGCACTGATACGTGAGCCATATAAGGCCGAACTTATAGCTCAGAAACCGCATGTATGTCTGGGTGTCGTTGGCCTCAATAAACCTCAGCCTCCTTGCCCAGATCTTCGACTCCTCTCTAACCTCCTCCGCGATACCCTCCTTGATACCAAGATCCACGAACTACTACACTGGCATCTTCCTCAGGTGCGCAAGATCCTTACAAGTGTCCAGTAGCAGCTCCTCTACCTGCGTAATTGCGTCCTTGCGGGCATCTATCACTGACTGCCGGCGCAGATAGCTTATAAGCTCCATCAACTGTTAATCCTTCTTCCTACCCAACAACACCAAAGGCGACGACATGAGGGCCTCAGGCGGCATGGCAGAGCTCGGCGGGGTCACTGGACTAGCCGCAGAAGTCGGCACAGGCGTGGAATTGGGGTATATATGCACCTGAGCGGCTGGCGCAGGCGACGAGGACCCAGTTGGTGAATCGCAGCGAGGCCTCCGCCTCTACCGGCCACCACCCTCATGATCGCGGCGAAGCTCCCATTGACGGATAAGCAGTTGCTCAGGCGGGCAATTGACGGTAACATTGTGTTGAACAGTGCAAAGTGATTGAATTGTACACTGCTTTGTTGAATCTGGTTTGGATCAATGAGATCACAAACACAATGTTCCCGTTGAGGTAGTATTTCTCTGCATGTGTTAACAAAAAACGTGAAGCCTGAATTGACGCATTCAATGTGCGTGGCCCATTTGTCTTTGTTGTATGCTGCCTGGAAGAAAAGCAGATCAAGGGAGACACGAAAGAATGCTTCCTGAGAGTCAATCTCTGGTGTGCCTTGCCTTGATATAATCCTGTGAATCTTTGCCAGTGCACATGTTTCGCAGTCAATTGTCTTTGGGCTTTGTGGTTGGGTAACCACTGTGCCACTAGTTGCTTCTTCCAGGTGAGAAATTACTTCAGGACCTGCATGAGCAAGAATCTCATGCCATTGTTTGCCTGAAGCTTGGCGGATTGCAGCAAAGGCTGAGGGGATGTTGTTTGCTGATCCAGTGGTGTTGTCTTCCAGGAGAAAGTGACCATTTCGCGAAATCAGCTTGCAGAATGGCTTTTTCTTGGTGTACAACTGCATCTTCTCAGTGTCCCACTACATTGCGCTAATTCTTCATCAGCGCATCAGTCCAGATACGAAGGTCCTCCGCTATAACACTTGTTTGAGGATATGCGCTATATCCTTTTTCTTCTTAGGCCCTAAACCGTCAACTAAAGCGGATGAGGCCCGGCGGTGACGTTCTGTTACGTATTTGGCAGTAGATTCTGTTCCAGGGAGGACCCCCCATGAGCCCCAGAAGCTTCCAGATTAGGTGGTTGGGTCACATCTTGGGTCGTATCTTGCGACCCAAAGCCCGCAGGCGGCGGCATATCCAGCTGTGAGGATGTCGGCGGTGGCCGCGGCGGCAAGGTAAATTGGCTTATTCCAGCCTCATGAGCGATCTGGGTAGCTGTCACATGGCCTCGCGGAGCCTTGCGCGGTCGCTTGGGCGTGGCGGGGGCCTTAGACGCCTGCTGGGCGCGCTTCTTGGTCGGTTTCGGTGGCATCTTGAAGGTCAACACCACGAAGATCGTCTAAAACGGAATGACGATAGGTGGTGTAACGATTGCACGAAGACATAAGCATGGGTTGTGAGTACCAGGCCGTACATCTCCTGGCTGTGGGCGGTCCCGGAAATCTCTATGGTGTAGGCCCTGTAGGGTGCAACTTCGTCCGCAGCGCACCAGTGCCGTGGGGGGCATGGACGCTACATTCTCGTCTTCTTCCCCTTCACCCTCGCCGCTTTCTTCCTCCGTCTTCGACTGGCGCTCTTGCTCCAGGCTGTACATCTTCCGTGTCCGCTTCACAATTTCATCCTTCGACTTCGAGATGTTGAATAAGACCCGGTTCGCCCACGTCGAGTATGTGGTCAAGATGACGGTCATTGCCGTTGCCGGGTTCTCGGAGTGGAGGCCATCTGGGTCGTCCTTGGAGTTCCCATCGGACAGGAGGGCCGATCGCGAGCTGCATGGTCGAA
The DNA here is from genome assembly GCA_030512325.1 of Lasiodiplodia hormozganensis. Taxonomy (NCBI): domain Eukaryota; kingdom Fungi; phylum Ascomycota; class Dothideomycetes; order Botryosphaeriales; family Botryosphaeriaceae; genus Lasiodiplodia; species Lasiodiplodia hormozganensis. Next base: position 39,253 of record JAUJDW010000196.1, on the reverse strand, counting down.
ATCCAGTACTTTCGGCTTGCGTCGTTTGCTCTCCCCGCCTTGTAACCGTGGAATTTACGGACAACGAGGCCGGACTCGGAAAAGTAGTTTATCCAGTCGTTGATGAAGCTGTCGATGAGGTGAGGCTCCACCATGAGGACGATGTGACGGTAAGGGCCCTTGGCCGCCTTGGCTCTGCGGCACGAGTGTAGGGCATCATGTCGATCGCCTTGCCACTGTCCGGGTCGTCGCTTACCAGGGCAGCGCACTGATCGGCATTAGTATTGTGCACTTCGCGAAATGATCCCGGATGTGGGTAAATGCATCTATCTCCTGTGATAGAATCCAATTCATTGCTAAAGTCAGTTGAATCCATTTGGATATGGATAAACGGCCCGGTTGACTGAAAGGGTTGAAGAAATGGGCGAGGCCTCGGCCTCCAGTTTCGAATCCTTCTCATTCCTCAGGACATTTTCAAAGAAGTACTCTTGCTCTGCAGCCGCGACAAGAAGACTGCTCTACCAGTGGATGTGCACTTCAACACTCGAGCCAAAGCCGCAAGAGACGTCTACATGCGTGTTCATGTAAAATGAGCGGCTATCCATTTTGGCGGCGATCTTAAGCCAGATACCATATTTCAAGAGGATCAACAACACCAGGGCCGGCAGGCGAATACCGAAGATACCGCCCGGGGGGCTTCTCAGGCAGCTGGTCCTCGCTGAAGGCAGGCAGCAGCAGGCTACTGCGGAGGTCACCACCAGAAGCAGGCGCCGAACAGTCCAGATCGATGACCTTGCTCGCTACGGCGCCTGGAGGAGGCTAACGAGTGAGGGCCCAGACCTCGTCAGGCGACTGTGGCGATTGCTGAGGCACCACGGCAGTAAGCACGATAGGCCACCGGCAAGGATTTTGCGGCGTATTTGGTAGAGAGAGATCGGCCCAGAATCGCCTCCAGGAGCCTCATCAGGAGCTTGTGGGTCCGGCAGTTGGGCCGCGTGTTGGGTTGCCGTCCGGCATGCCGACTGCCCAAAAGACCTAGCAGCGGCGATAAATAGCTTACGAACATCTCCGGTGGCTTGCTTTGTGAGGCTCGGGCTGATTCGGGGAAGTCATCGGCTCCTGGTGATCATCTTCAACTAAGGCGAGGTCTCCGGTTCCAGCTGATTGCGGAAGAGGTCATTGGCTCTGGCTGATTGGATCTTATCGGCTCCAGCTATTGCGAGGCGTCTCGGGGATAGCAGAGGCCATGTAGGCCCTCTGCGAGCGTTTCGTGGTGGAGTTCGGAAGCATTTTGAGGCCGAACCCCCGAAGATGACCTAATCTGGAAGGAATATAGGCAGCGGAACGGTTACACAAACAGGTTGTGTGGGTGGGATGGACGGTTTTGCGCGCAATTGGTGGTGAGTAACATTTTTTGCTGTGGCTCGCTAACAGAGTTTTACACGCGGCAGTGCGGACGGACCCCCTTGCATAAGGCGTTCATGCAAAACCTTGTACATGGGTGGACGAGCGATTGCACGAGTAAGTCGGAAGCGGCTGGAACAACGTTTGTGGGGGAGGTGATGAGTTGCGGGGATGGGTACGGGGACACGGTTGTTGTTGATCGGGGTCGCCAATGAATTTGTGACCGCACGCGGTGTAATCTCGGTGGCGCCCGGGAAGTGACGCTTCCTGGCTTGCAGCCAATGAACAGGCAGCAGTGCAGCGTGCTTTCTTCATTGTATGTTCCACTTGCAGAACAGGTTTAAGATTTCAGTGTGACTTGTGTATATTACATCCGTCGACCGTGCCTCCCATGTATCGCCTGCACTCTTTCATTGGTCTTTCACCGGACCCTGGAGCGCATCACGAATGATGCAAGATCGTATTCCGGTGGCACTACTGTCATCATCCCCGTTGGTGCGGCGAGGTGACAGGCGCCAGTAGTGCCCGCTGTAGCTTACACTCGGGCCGTGATTAGCCTTTCGAGCCGCTGCACCGCCTTGCACTAGACGCAGGAAGCTCCAAAAATGTACTATTTTGGTGAGACTGCTACTTCAGAGAAGAGGCCAAAAGACGCACAGTAGGTAGACTCGTCGACAGCTTTGCACGCACCGATCGGCATACTCCTCCAGCCACTGACCTAAGGCGCATTAGCAAAAGACGTCCGAAGACTTTTCTGACCAGGAAACCAATCCTTCAGATGGCGTCCTCGATTCATGTAATTACCCGGCTTGGTGTTGACTCTGCGTGCTCCGTCAGCTTTCAAGTGCCGTGCCGCCTGTCTGTGACTGCTCGACAGTCATCTGCCGTGTCTCCACAATGAAGATCGTCTTCGGCCACATCGTCAGCCGTGTTTAGGTGTTTTAGACTTTTGCCCCTGCATGGATTCTAGCACTCGTTCCTGCATCTGGCGAAAGCGGGCAGCCAGGATACACCCTTCACGCAAGAGGGTTCGCATTAAAATCAGGCCATTCCGCACTTGCCGATGCACGCCCTTGGCCGGAAACCATGGTCAAACCGCGCCCATGCTGTCTTCAGCCTACGGCGACGATAACAGAGCCCGTGGCGTCCAGGAATAGCCTGGTGACGATTCGGTTTCATCTTCTGGCGGAAGTAAATCCGGGTAGCCTGTGTCGATCTAGCGACGGGCGTGGCGCTGCGACTACTGCCCGCCACCCCGCACAAACCCGACGCCTGGCACCTGTTCCCATTGGCTGCACAGCCGGGTGGTGACCACGCGGGAGCTAAGGCGTGAGGCCCAACGCTGACGCCCCAAAAAGCGCAGGCTCGCCTGATTGGTCGATATCCTCCTCGTCAGGCCCATATCAAGGATGCGCCTCACGGATGCGTCCGAGTCGTGAGGGCGTAGCTGAAAGGATAATGGGCAGATGATGCGGCAGAGCTGTCGCGGCCCTGATTGTGGGCTGCGATTAGCGACCCTCCTGCCACTAGTACTTGATAACTGTACCTGGCGGCAGATCCTCCGCATATACTCTTGCTGCTGCCTCTTTACTTTTTCTCCCTTCCTGCAAGATCGACCCGTGGTTGAGAAGCTCCTTCGGAAACTTTTCGATTAGCTTCTGGATGAGAGTGCAGGATGGGTGCGGCTGAAAACATACCACAGGTGAGGAACCTATCGAGAAGCTCGAGATTGAGTTTCCTGCTGAACTTTGTCAGTTCTTACCAGAAATATGGGGCCTATACGTCTTCGGATGCATCATATTCTCCATGCGATTCATCGTGCGCCTACGCACGGTGGGCATCACGAACCTGTCAGGCGATGATTACTTCGCCATATCCGCATGGGTCTTCTATACCGTAGACGCGGTCGTTGTCGACAAGGCTTGTACGTACCGCCGACACACTTACCCGCATCCCACATTCCCTTTGACCCATCGCTGACGAAGACGCCATCAAACAGACCACTACGGCACCAATGTCGACTTCACCGAAGAGCAGTTCGCGGCGATGTCGAGCTCCCAGCTCCACGACGTCTCCAAGGGGTCCAAGTACGAGCTCGTGGCCTGGTTCTCCTACTCGGCCCTCATCTGGTCCATGAAAGGAACAATGCTCTTCTTCTAGTCCGTCACAAACCCCCCTCTCCCCCCTTCTCCCTTCCCCACCACTAACCACATCCACAGCCGCCGCCTCACCTTCGGCCTCTGGCAACAACGACTAGTCCGCTACCTCAGCGCCGCCTGCGTCCTCACCTACATCGGGATCCTCCTGACCATTTTCCTCGGCTGCCGCCCCTTCCACCACAACTGGCAAGTGCACCCGTCGCCGGGCCTGCAATGCACCTTCCGGCCGCAAAACATCGGCGTCGTCTCGTCCTTCAACATCGCGACGGACCTGGCCCTCCTCTCCGTCCCACTGCCCCTCCTCTGGCGACTGCAGGTGCCAGGGCGGCAGAAGCTGATCATCGCGGCGTTCCTGCTGACCGGCGTCTTCGTGATCGCGGCTGCTGTTATCAGGATTGTTATCACGCTGGGGAGCAATCCGAGCACGACGACGATTAACTTGTGGGGCGTGCGCGAGACCATCGTCGCGCTCGTCTGCGTCAACGCGCCGATGCTGCGGCCGCTGTTTTTGAGGAGGTTCTGGAGCATCGAGCCGTGGAAGGCGAGCACGCGCGGCGAGGCGACGACGATCACGGGCGGTGGTGGGGGCGGCGATCCGTCGTCGCTGTCGGGCGCGTACGGGCAGCGCAGCAAGCATCGGTACAGCAGGAGCCGTGCGGAAGGCAGTTCTCACGGGGGCATGGCCGGGTTGTTCGGGGGCGGGAAGCATAATCATGAGGATGAGAGTCTGAACGATACGGGCAGCGAGGAGTACATCATGCGGAACATGGCCAAGGATCACGCGGACCGGGTGGTGGTCGAGGTCGAGGTCGAGATCAAGAGCGAGCAGCGGAAGCAGGGCGAGCGGACCGACGTGGAGATGGGGAACTCGTGGGGGCTCAGGGATTGAGGGGTTTGCGAAAATAGTCCGGGGTCGCTTGTCTGGTCTGCACGACAGTCTCATTTGTGTGAACTTTCTTTTTTTTTTTTCGAGAGCATGTTTTCTTTTCTTTTTCGTCCCATGTGTGTCGCCTTGAAGATGTGGGTGAAGTAGTTCTTAATTAAATGCGGGTGGTCAGTCCAGCAAGGAAAGAAATGAAGTGTTCCTTTCGCGCTGGTCGCACAACATCCGTTCGTCGCACAAGGCACTCCACCCTCAGCCAACCTCGCATACGGCGTGAGACCTCAGGGCTGAGACAGGCGAAGCTGCGTGTAGGAAATTGAGCGACCCTTGCAGTCGTCGGCGTCACTTTTTTTTTTTCAGCTCCCCTGAATCCGATTGAGACTTAACTCGGCCTGCAAGCCTCGACTCAACGCCCCCTTCACAGACAAGTTTCTCAACCGCCAATCTTTTTGACCAACGACATCCGACCATGCCTCTCCGGCTCGACAACGATGTATCGGCGAAGCAGGTGGCCGACATGAGCATTGCCGTCGTCAATGGTTGGTACAGCTATTGCAGCGACGATGACAACAGCCTCAAGGACAAGCTCGTCATGCACATCTGGGAGAAAACCGCCTTTGTGGCTTTCGCCATCAACGCATTGAACGACTTCTTTTCGAACCCATTAACGCGGACGCTCTGGAAGCAGGAAGCTTTTGCCACGACAAAGGAGCTGGTTGAAGCTTGCTGGAGTCTGTATTCCGAGCTAAACACTTGCCTGGAACGAGCGAAAGACGAGAAACCTCCGTGGCCATTCCGGCATATGAGCGTCGAGGAGATTTGCGCCAAAGTCGATTGCTTGCACAGTGCGCTGGTACTGCTCCGCTCGGTTCTTGAGAAGGCTTCGCAATGCGGCTCAGGAACGCCGGATGCGCGAGATCTCCGGGGAATTCAGCATCGCCTGGATGACGTCGCTGCATGCGTCGTAAAATACGAAAAGGTCCTCGTTGGCGACCTGTCGAACTATTCGCCGGTGGAACGGTAAGTGACGAATTCCTGAGGTACTGATTGAGAGGAAACTGACGGAGAACAGACGAGTCACTTCTTTCATAGACTTAGGCAGTGCAACCAGAGCTTCCCGCGACGCCCGCTTGACCATGGAGACTGTCGAGATCTGTCTTCCCCACACAGAACACCCTTCGGACTCGATGAATTGGCGGCCTGATTTGGACACACTGAAGGAGGGAAGACCCATGTCTCCAGATCCAGCAGAGGACGACAACGTGATCCCGCGGTCTTCGTCGGAACTTGACAAGTGCATCATCTATCTCGAAGAGCTACTGCAGCAGCTGAAGGTGGTCCAGAAGTCTGGGGATTCTGGGTCGCCACAGGATTTTGCCGCGGAGTACGCACAGATGAGAAAAGCACTTGACGGTTTGATTCTGGGGGAAAGAGAACAGAAGACTCCGACGTCAAGAAGACAGTCGTTTCAAATCGCACCAGTGAAGGCCTACCTTCGTCGTGCAAAGTACTCCTGGAAAGACTGGCTCTTGCTGGGACCCATCATGAAGCCCAAAAAGGAAACCTTCACAATCGCCGAACTGCACGAGGGTGACCAGTGTCCTTTTCCGAGCTGCGGCGCTCATTCGGCACATTCGCATTCGAAGGAAGCCGCGCAGTCAGACGCTCAGGCAAAGCAGGAGCATTTCAACGAGAAGCGGGTGTTCGAAATTCCTGAAGGCGTATCGAACAACACCGCCACGGCGCCCGGAGAAGATTTGACGCCGCCCGCCAGATTGCTCACTCCCGCGCCCAGCGCGCCACCCAATCTTTCCTTCACGACCATCTACACGGAAGATGACGATTCGTCGTCCTGCCACTCGTGCTCATCCCACGAGTCTGCTTCCAGCTTCTGCGTGGTCGGCGAGGGTTCCTCAAAAGGGCAAAGCCCCTCGCTTGCCAAAGAGGCATCGCATTCGACAGCGCAGATGCCGTGGGGGCTACCCGAATGCATTCGTAGCATGCCAAAATCAGCGACCGATGCGGTGCGTCTGTGGACGACGCTGCCGGAGTGATTGGCAGGAGGCCCTGCATGGCGTTCGTCTACAGCTCGATGTGGCGTTCGAGAAGCGGAGATAACGAGTACTCGCAAGCAAAGGGCCGAGGGGTCGAGGAATGAGCAAATGCATGGACTCGGCATTTCCTTTATTTTTCCTTGGGCAAAAGTGCCGACAGCATCACGCCAGAGCCTCAGCCTTATGCGGCCCGGCTTATCGGCATTTCCTTTTGGTGAACCTTGAGGGCACATCCGGAGGTCAGCATCTTGGTAAACGGATGGTATTGATTGGTTCAGCGGGCGACGTCCGCCGGGGGGGCCAGGCTGCCACGCCGCACGGCTTATCGACTTTTTTTCTGCAGGACCCAGGCCCCTCGCAAAAACAAATTGGCAACAGAACCTTGTCAGGATCTCCACTCTTACATGTTTAAGCTTAGTAGCTTGAGGGATGCTTTCTCTTGCCTCCCGAACCCAAACTTTTTATTATCTTCCGCCTCTTGTATTCTCTTTTACAATCCACGTGGGATCGCAGGGAACGCGGCTGATTTTCTAACGAAGAGGCGCATACGAGGTGCTTGGCTCGTCTAGTCTCGCGCTTTATCGATTCTAATGCAAGCCAAGACATTATTCTTAGGCCGTCCTTCCCGATTAGGAGAGGTCGAGCCGTGTGGCCCGCAACCCTCTCGCACCTCTTGAGCAGAAACGGGGCCGTTGTGGCTTGCCGTACCCTGCACATCCCGATGCCCCTGCTGCACGCAACAAGTCGGTTTGCCGGACATGCATATCTAGATCCCGCCACGAAGGAGCGGACATACGAGGTAGGATTTTACTGCAATATATGCTCGCAAACGTCCGCAAAATATTCCCCCCACCATGCATTATCGTGCTCTGCCCGCCTCTTTTCCCTTCTTCTCTGTCGTTCACCAGCACGCCGCTCGCTGGCCGTGATTCCATCCTACTGTCGTTCCCCTCGGCCCTTCCTCACCCAATTGCCCTGATCCCCCAATGGCAAAAAAACACCCCTACCTGACCCTCGCCTGGGTCACCACCGCCACCATCCTCCTCACCACCACCACCACCCCCGTCCTCTCCGCACCAACATGGCCCTCCCCCCAAGACGAACTCGAAGACATCATGTTCCTAACCACCGGCCACCGCTCGCGCGCCTTCCCCGCGCCCATCCTCCCCTGCGGCGTCTCCTCGACCGGCGACGCCGGCCGCGTGCAAGCCGCGGAGTGGATCCGCACAGCCTTCCACGACATGGCGCCGGGCAGCGTGTACACGGGCGTCGGCGGGCTGGACGCATCGATCGCGTACGAGACGCGGTCGGGCGAGAACCTCGGGCCGGCGTTCAACACCACCCTCGCTGCGTACGCGCCGTTCCTGAGCAGCCGCTCGTCGATGGCCGACGTCATTGCGCTGGGGGTCTACGCCGCGGTCAGGGCGTGCGGTGGCCCTGTCGTGGCCGTAAGGACGGGGCGGGTGGATGCGCGCGCCGCGGGCCCGCAGGGCGTGCCGCTGCCTCAGAACTCGGTGGGGACGTTTCAGAATCAGTTTCTGCGGACGGGGTTTAGCACGACGGAGATGATTCAGCTGGTCGCGTGTGGGCATACGTTGGGCGGGGTGCATGCGGATGCGAATCCGGAGATAGTGCCGGCCGGGAGCGTGGCGGATGATGTGGTCAGGTTCGATACGACGGATGCGTTTGATAACAAGGTCGTGACGGAGTACCTGGCGAATACGACGCAGAATGCGCTGGTGGTGGGGAGGTCGACGACGAATGGGCGGAATTCGGATGCGAGGGTTTTTGCGGCGGATGGGAATGCGACGGTCAGGGCGATGGCGGATCCGGAGACGTTTAGCAGCGTGTGTGCGACGGTGCTGCAGAAGATGATTGAGGTGGTGCCGAGTGGGGTGACGCTTGGTGATCCGATTGCTGTGTATGATGTCAAGCCGAGCGGTATGCAGTTGACGCTGCTGGATGGAGGCGAGTCTATTAAAGTGGCGGGCGATATCCGTGTCAGGACTACGGAGCGCGCTGCCAGCCAGATCGAGAAAGTTCAATTGGTGTATAAGGACCGGGAGGGAGGCGATGGTGGAACTCTGGACACTGAGTCATCAGGGTCCGCGGCTGGTTTCGACGACACTTTCGAGGTATGCTTCGATTGCAGCAGCTCCTCCCCCTTTTTCAACCTGGCATTCCGCTGACGTGCAAGTAGTTCTACGGCGTCTCCGCAAATATCCCCTCAGACTCCTCGATATCATCCTTCAACGTCCTCATCACCCTGACATCCGGCGAGACCGAGCTCCACGACAACAACGGCAACAGCTTTCCCCTCCAAGACAACATCATCTTTCAAAGCCCGCAGAGCTGCCTCAGCGGCACCGCAATGACCATCACCGCCGCCGTCCGCAGCACCGCCTCTTCGGCACCAACGCTCAACGTCACCTACGGCGTCCCGAACTCGCGCTCCGTCCTGCCCGTCCTCACCGCGTCCACCGTCTCCATGTCGAAAGGCTCATCCGTCGGCCCGTACGACCTCTACTCGGCCAGCTACACCCTGACGGCCGCCCAGCTCGACTCCACCCGCTTCGACGTCCAGCTCGGCAGCGGCAGCGGCGCGGCCGCCGACAGCTTCAAGAGCTCCGCAGACCTGTCCGACACCTGCGCCGACCTCAGCCCGGACCCGCCGTCGTCGTCGTCCAGCACCACCGCACCTCCGGCATCCTCGACCTCAGCCCCAGCCTCCTCCTCCACATCGGCCCCCGCCTCCTCGTCCACAACCCCGACAACAACAACGCCAACAACACCATCCACCTCTACCACCCCCACCCCCACCCCCACCGTCCTCGCCTGTCCGGACGCCGACGGCGCTACCTGGACCGCTTCCGGCACCGCCTTCACCATCCGCTGCGGCAAGGACTACCAGGCGGGCCAGATCGGCGTCACTTACGTCGCTGACTTCGCGGCGTGCTTGGCGGCGTGCGTGGGTGCGGATGGTTGCGAGGCGGTGGCGTACGTCGGCGACAACGTTAGCGGCGGGAACTGCTATCTCAAGAACGAGGCGGTGGGGGCGGTGGATAATGAGGGGGTGTGGGGGGCTGTGAAGGAGGGGTGATTTTTTCTTTCTTCATGATGTAGATACTAGGCTGAAATGATTAATGCGTAGTATATGTGTACGGAAAATATGATATTGGACGGGCATGCGTTATCATTGGCCACCTCGAAGAAACTACCTAAAATGAGGATGATGGGAAATAAATGAAGGCCAAAGAGCTGTCCAATTATTGAAACAGATGAAAATAAACGAATTGCCGCAAGAAATTCAAAAGTTAAAGCCGTAACGACGCAACTGTTAAGAGAGTATCAATGAGTTTTCTGGTTTCCCTTTTTGGCTTTCTTCTCTTCTGAGTCTGGGAATCTCAGACTGACTGTTGTCTCCACTGATCCAGAGAATCCAACAACCGGAAACAGCTGGCCTTTGACTGTTTTCTCAAAAGCGGGACCTACTTTTGTCAGCCTACATTAGTCAGCAACGCACTGCCAGGTGAACGAACCGAGTTCTTTCTCATTCTTGGTGAATGAGATGGTTCCCTTCCCGTCCTGAGCGAAGTCAAGACGGCAGCCGATAACGTCCCCTTTTCCGAAGGGTTTGCTATATGATTGACCTTTGACTGAGCGAGCGTACTTCTCTCCTTTTTCTCCGTGGTATGACCATGTCAGAGCTCGGGCAGCTTGAGACCCCGGCATTTCACTCAAGTATGCAAGCGCCGAGCAGAACCCAACCGCTATGCTTCTGTGCCACGTTAGTGTACCAATCATGCAACAAAACATGAAAGGAAGCGGCTTACGATTTTTTGACCTCCCCCTCTTCGATTTTGATTTCGAAGTAAAACTTTTTCGTGTTGTACGGCACCGGATGATCTGTTCGGACTGCTCTTCGAATGGAGGTGGAATCGCCTGTCTCGTCAGTCCTGCGGAAGCATCTGGTGAATTAGAAAAGACTCACCATCAGGTGCGAACGTCACTTTCAAACCATCATCAGATCTCTTTACTTTGGTTCTTCTGGCAGTGCTTGCCCACATCGAGGGAGATTTGGTAGCTGGTCGTGCTTGATTCCCATGGGTGGTGGATGGAGCGCCGGGGAGCCTTTTCTGGTCTCGGATTTGAGAGAGATCGAATTTATATGCTGCCGCTAACATATGGGCTGTCCAGCCATGCTCATCCTGCTGGGCCCAAGTATCTTGAAACAACTTGCACACTCTTTTGGAACCACGAAAAATGGCCAAATGGAGCTTGCGCCGGTGACCTGGCACAGCGTCTTTGATTGCTCTGGCATTGAATATCGTCTCAATAGTGTCTTCGAACCGAGATCGCGTTTCGGGATTGAGGATCCTGCTTGCATGCCAGGCAGCGAAAGCTGCATCAAGAGGCGTTGGGCCGTATGACGTTTCAAACAGCCCCGTGCTGGTAGGCGCTGAGTATTGTAGCAAGAGTTTTGCAAGGGCAGGGTGTCCCCGAGCTGCGGCCAGGTGCAATGCCTGGTTTCCTTTGTTTGTTGCAACGGTACACATTCGTCGGCCGTCCCCTGCTTCCAACAAACTTCTGGCTACTGACTCGTTGTTCCGTTGGATGCAGTAGTGGAGAGGTATAAAACCGCTCTTGTCACTTGTGAGGAGGCTCTTCATACCCAACTGGCGATCTCGGTAGACAGTAATCAGGTATGAAACCATCAGTCCCTTGTTGCTTGCGGCCGCAAAGTTCAGGGCGTCTTGTCCTTTGCTGTTGCGCTTGAAAAGGTCCAGAGGTCCAAAGCAGTCTGATGGCTTGTTCTTTCCGGCTTTAGATGCTTTCTCATCATTCAATTTCGTTTTAGGGGCATTGTAGCGGATCAAGAGGCCCGCGGTTTCTGTGTTCTCGCCATACACAGTTGCATGTAGAGCCTTGAAAGTCTAGTCAGCCTCAGTTATACAAAAATATCTCAAATTAAGAGAAATACCTACCGTTTCGCCGCTCACATCATCGTCATTGATATCTGCGCCTTTTTCAAGGAGAAATCTTGCTACCTCCACATTGCCAACACGGCATGCTTTATATAATGGCGCTTGACTGTTAGCATCTTGAGCGTTGAGGTTAGCTTGATTGTTCAAGAGTAACTCAATGAGGTCTTTCGGGGCATTGCGCTCTTTGCAGGCCCAGTGTAGTGGCGTTTCTCCGGCATCGTCTTCAGCGTTGACATTCACCTTCAGTGTTTCATGACGAAGGAGGATCTCGCATAAGGCCTTGTTATGAGCTGCTGCTGCAAAATGGAGACAGGTGGATCCGGAATCGTCGGGGATCCGTGGGTCCGCGCCTTTTGCGAGAAGGAATTCGATAGGCTTCAGATCCGCACGAACGGATTTAACCGCAAGAAGAAGGGGTGTGGCCTTGTCCTTGTTCTGAGGATCCAGATTCACCTTTCTGTTCTTGTCAAACAAAAGGTCCAAGCCACGAAAATTGCCTTGACCTAAGCACACTAGATGCAGAGGTGTGTTCTAAAACATCAGTTGCGAAAACCTCTAAAGTTCTTATTGCGGCTTACCTGGTGGCTATTCGAATCATTCACTGGGTGCCCACGACCCAGAAATCTCTTCATGAGTCCAGAGAGCCCATATCTGCATGCGGTATGTAGGCGCTTGTCCTTGCTGCTCTCCTCCTCCGAGGAACTCGTCTGCTTGAGCCACGAGCGATAATAAGCCTCTTTACCTGCCTTCAAGAAGTTATCCGCAGCATCAAGAAGAGCTTCCAAACGTTTTCGATGTTCATCGTCGCATGTTTCCACATCCCATGTGCCTTCGACGTCTGCAAGGTGTCTCACCCAGTTCTCCAGCTCATATCTCAGAGGCTCTGCAGAGCGAGCCTCTGATGTAAGATATGCTTTTTGAAAAGCGGGTGAGTTGAGCCTTCGAAGTATCGTCTCGGCCAACAAAAAACTTCCTTCGTGTGTACTTGCTTGCAAGATGAGTTTTCCAAGCTCATCCTGAATGTTGTCTTCGGAATTCACGAAGTCGCGAATCGGGCCATGGTCCAACTGGATGGATGTGGACGTGACCTTCAAGAAACCACGTCCAATTTTCTCAAGACGCTGCGCTGCCCTCTCTCTGATTGGAGAGTCGGGGAGCTTTCCAGTGTCTTTGTCAAACCGATGAAACAACTCGTCGGCAATGGGTTGCAAGTCCATAGTTTCCTGGCCGCATATCAGCCATCGAAGGGCGATGATAAGGAATTTTCGGTCGCCATTTTCCATTTCAGCAAACTTTTGTCGGTAAAAGCCACTGCTGGTTTTAGGGAAGGTTGGTGCCAGCTCTTCAAAGGGTAGGTCCCGCGCGTTGGGTTCCATGAGGCGTTTCATGACATCGCTGGCGTCTTGAATCACTGTCAGCTTTTGGTATCAGACCATCTCGCATAAAACCAGTAACTCACACTTGAACTGGCCCCCTGAGCTTGAGATAATCTCTTTTGTAGCCATTCTCATTGTTTTCTTTTCCCAATGAACGAACTCCTTCTTGATGGAACCTCCAACATATTTGGAAATATCGTTCTCCGTTTTCTCGCGGCTGACTTCGATGCAGGATACACCCTCGAGCAGGGGACGAACACGATGTAGCGAAGGGGAGTCAGCTGGACAACTCGAGATGATAACGCGGGCAGAAAAGTGTTTCGAGTTCGCCAATGACTTCAAGGTCGGAATGAGTTTTGAAGTTTCCAAGTCCACGCACTCGTCCAATCCGTCTACCGCGATGATGATTTGCTCTTGAAACTTCCTCGCAAGGTCGTTGAACAAAAGTTTGATTTGAGGAACTTCCATGTGAGAAAATGATTTCGATAATTTCGCCAACCATGCTTGTTTTTCTCCAATGATGGAATTGCACTCCTGTTGCAGGCGCACATTGTCGACTTTTTTGTATTTGGCCTTGACAAGCAGCTGGACGCAAAGATGCATCATGATATGGAAGCCTGTCTCCGTATTCTTGCCGCGCTTGCAGAAAAAGAATAGCATGAGCGTGTCGGGACCTAAATTCAACAGTTGATCTTCGATGACGGTCGACATGATGAATGACTTGCCAAATCCGCTAGGACCGTGAAGCCACAAGAGCCCCGAGCGTTCTTTACTCCATGACTTGAAGTTCTCTTCTTGAAGGATCCAACTGCAAGTGTCTTCCCAGCGTTCGCTCAGGTGGCTCTGGTGTCGATCTTGTGGAGCCTCCATGCTTGCAATGCCTTTTTTCAACGCTTGGAAATTCTCGTTGAATGTTCTCCGGATATCCTGTGCTGTTATCTTACTGTCTATCGTATCCAGCTTGCAGCTGATCCTTCTCAGTTCGTCAAGGGCGGAGTCCTCGAAGTCACGCGTTGCGGCCTTTTCCAACCATCTCAATTTCGATTTTGCCTCATCTGCCGTTTCCTGCATTTTCGTTCTCATGGTGGTGAAATTACTTGCGATGACTCTGACTATTAAAATCAGATGTCAATACTGGCCATGTATGTATTGATCGACATGAATCCTACCGATTCCGTTCTTTTCTTTGGTGTACTTTTTCGCTAGGTGGGCGAAGTTCAGGACCACGCAAAGTAATTGTGGTATGCGAGAGCGAACTTTGGATATGGTATCACTTGAGTAGTCTTGGACCTTTCCTCGGAGGTATCGTTGGGCGTAGATCTCGCAGGAGCCAACAGCTTCGAACATCTCTTCGGCAGTGCTTTCGATGAAGAGCCTGAGGCCTGCATCTTTGATGATAGCCTTGACAGCGCGTCAGATATAAGACTAGTATCTAACGTGGTAACTCACTTGTCCAATAAAGCTGAAGCCCATCCAAACCAAGGACACGGTTTCCGGAGCTGCGATCATTGCATCGTTGCCGATGTTGATGAAGAGCTGTAGCTTTTCAAGGATGCCGGGAATCCTGCCGTGAATATGAGAGGATCGTTTGATGTCCTTGATTGCTCGCTTGATTTTGCATGTGTGATCCGATCCTGTCGTCTCGACATGCGGATGGCTCTTCTTGAATAATTTTTCAGCCTCGGCCCAAAGTGCCTCTTTCGCGGCCTCGACATCCTGTTCAGTCGCCATTGCAAAGCAGCAAGACCGGCCCTCCACAGAAAGGAAGCCTGGACAGACACAGCTCACGGATGCTTCCAAGAGACCGTAGTCAATCGGGCGACCGCGCCGTTTTTCTATTCGATAAGCTGTGCTTACCTATGCGCCGCTCTAGGCTGACGTGCCGCTCTAGGCTGACATGCGGCTCACACGGACTAGCTTGCCAGAAGTATACACAGCCATTTCTGCAGAGAAGGTTACACAAAGTGGGGTTTCGGGGACCCGCAAACCAGCCCTGAAATCCCGTGCCATGACCGGGAAATCTCAATAAATTGGTCAGCACATGCAAGACATCTTTTTTGTCCTTGAATGCAGTGATTAGCATGCATGTTAATGTGGGGACTGCATCCGACGGTCAGCTCGGAGATGCCGGGAGCTGATTGCAAGGGTCAATTGCAGATATCGTTACGCGATCGGCTGGATTATTGTGTTTTGGCTGTCCATAGCAGTCAATCAGTTTCTATTACAAATTAAAGCAAATTTACGCTATCGCTCATCTGGGCGTTCAATCGAGTTGGTTTGGGACACTTTTTCATCTCTAGATGCGCGGTTCAAGGCGCCTGGTCGATTGCCCGGTCTATCGCGACTCCGATCGTGTCTGTTCCGCTGCTCCTCCCGGTTATTCCGGCTAGAACCATAGTAGCTGAATCGGAAAGGGTCCATTTATTGTAGAGCTTGGGCTCATCTTACGTACTGGGCTCGACTGTGCCTCCCTGCGGAGTTCCTGTCATTCATCGGGCATGTTTTTGGCTTTGGCGGCGGCGGAATTCTAGTAGGGCGGCTTTTCGTCTCTGGATTTTGCTTTGGCTGACGGTAGCTTGCGCGCGCCGGTTCTGGGCTTGCGTTTTTTTTTTTGTCATTCCTACCTCTTCGCCACATAAGCCTCGCAAAGAAAACTACTGAGGTAAATCTACCCTTTGTTCTAAACTCCACTACTCCTGACAACAGACTTAGTCATGTGCCATTCATAAGACAATCAGTCATGTCAACACAATAGAAAATGGGCAGACAAATTGTTACTTTCAGCGCCTGGCGGCGCCAATGGAAAATAGTATATGGTATCATGCACAAAGCTCTTAGTACAGTAAGGAGACAGACCCCATCAGGCGGGGGGAAAGAATCGTTCCAGAGATATCTCTCGCTCTCTCATCGCTCATGCAATCGTAATAAGCAAAAAAGCCGAACCAGCAGCCAAATCGTCCTCCCATGTCCCAACCGTCATTTCCCCAACCCTTCCTCACCCCATGCAAACGCATTCAGAACTCCGCGATCGTGTGTCGCTTTCTATCCTCTAGACCACACTCTTCCTCATACTCAAACCACCCCTGTTCATCCACCACATCACAGTCCCATACGTCGCCGTGATGAACCACAACAGCATATTCGTCAGATCGACCCACACCGCATGCTTCATCCGCCTAATACCAGCATCATACTCAGGCGCCTCATTGATGTACATGCGGCCAAAAATCCCGAACACGACGACCCACAGGATAAACAGCACCCAGTCCCACGCGAAGAAGAACAGGCTCTTGACCATGGGCAGGAAATACACGAGGCACGTGACGGCCGCGAAGCCCGCGACCACCTCGGCGTACACCCACTTGCTGTCGGCGTAGGCGCCGGCTTTCCGCGCCGCGTCGAGGTCGACGCCGTACAGGCCGCACACGGTGAGGGCGAGCACGAATTGCAGGAAGCGCAGGAAGACGCGCGCGAGGAGGCCTGGCAGCCCGCCGTGGTGCGAGTAGCCGGAGAGTTGGTTGAGGGTCATCATCGTGGCGCGTTTGTCGGATGTTGTTGTTTCAGCGGTGGTGTTACGGTGGTGGTAGTGGTTGCGCGGTGTTTGGGGGTGTCGGTCGTGCTTGGGGGTCTCAAAGTGTTTTGCGAAGCCGCCGGTAGGGGAGAGAGGGACGTTGTGCAGAGGGTACTGCGGGCGGTGGGTGTGTTTGTATTGTTGGTGGGTTTTGTGGTCGGTGTAGATGGAGTATGCTTCGCGGCCGAGCTTGACGGCTGTTAGCATGGTTTCGATCTTGTGATGCGTATACGATGATGACTTGTGCAGTGCGCTGTTCGATCCGGCGAACTGGGGGGATGCGCTGGATACCGCCGTTTTTTTTCTATGCGTGCTCGTGTGGCGCGGGAGTGACTTACAGCACAGAGTCTTCAAGACCTCAATGTGTGTGGTGTTGGAGGATGTCCAAGATTTCTGAATCAGGCGACCAAAAGTTGGCGGCTGGCTGGCAGTGACCTTATACTTGTCTCGGGCGGACAAAGGTCAGGAACAAAGTGTTTGTGGGCTTGTCTGAGGCGACAAAGAAACAAGCTTCTTCGGTTTAGAAATTATTGGTGGATAAAGAAGACGAGTGGCGGAAACAAGGAAACAACCCAGTCAATGGGGGATTGACGCTCCTCGGCGCGGTTGGTGTGATGCGACAGCGAGGGAAGCAGCAACGATCACGGATCGGAGCTGCGGTTTGCGTTGGAGAAGGGAAAGTTGGAGTGACGGTGGTTGGGAGAGCAAGCGGGCAGTGGGCGTGCAACGAGGCCAGCTCTTATAGCAGCACGCAGCGCGCATTCCTGAAACTGGCGAGCGTGGAATGGTGGCTCTCGTGGGCGAGAGGCTTTGGGGCGAGGCGCTGGCCAGCCCACACGTCATGGTCCCTGCAGCTTCAGTCAAGATCGCCAGCCAGGAACGATTGGCCACCAGCCCTCGCTGACAGATCGTCGCCTCGTCTTCGCGCTGTGCGTGCGACAACTGCCTGCATCTCCGCGCACACCCCATCTCTCGCTTTGATTGTTTCATCATCCTCGAGCGGCCACTTGTTGCGGGACTGTCGCGTTTCGGCTGCACGATTGGCTCTGAGCGGCCCAGCGATCGCGCGGGGGAGGGTCTGCGGCTCAAGTCGGAAGCGCGCAGCTCCACCACCGACTAAGCGCCCAATATCCCCAGCGCCTCGCCGTACGACGACCGCGACAACATTGCTCGATCGCCCGCATGCAGCCGTCAAGCGCAAAAAATAAACACCACATTCTCCGCTGCCGACTTCCGAAAGTGGATACTCGAGACATGCATTACTATTCATAGCCCGCGCCTTTCCGCGCGCGTCTTCCTGATCTGCCCACTCACTCAAGGCGAGCTGTATTTGTACCCGTACTGCTCCTTCGCCTGCCTCGCAATCTCCGCCAGCTTCTCCTCTGCCTGCCTAAACTCCTCGTCCGTCTCCATCCGCTTCTTGTACTCGCGGTTGACTAGCCTGCTCTCGGACGGCACGTTGGTGCCCGCGCGCACGGCGGGCCGCGCCTCGACGCGCTCCCACCACTTGTACAGGTTCGGAAACTGCTCCAGGTCGATGCCGCCGAAATAGCACACGTTGACCCAGCTGAAGTTGGCGATGTCGGCGATGCTGTACTTGCCGCGGCCCGGCCCGACCAGGAAGTCGCGGTCCGCCAGGTGCGCGTCGAGGATGCCATACAACCGCTCCGTCTCGCCCACGTAGCGCTGCGTCGGGTAGGGGATGCGCTCCTTGGCCATGCGGTAGAAGTGGTTGGCCTGGCCCTGCATGGGGCCGACGCCGCCGTGCTGCATGCCCGTGTTAGAAAGTGTCTGAGATCCAGTAGATGTGCTGAGTGAGAGAGAGGGGTAGTAGCATACCTGCCATGCCACCCATTGCTCAGCGCGCGACAGATCCTTCGGGTCCTCAAAGGTGAATTCGTGCTTAGGGTCGTAGTGGCGCGTCAGATACGCCAGGATGGCTGTCAGATTCACACGAGCTGATTAGCAAGTGGGATTTTCCCTGAAGGATCCACGACGACCCCGCAGCACAAGCAACGCAAAGCCAATTGCTGGTCACATACCGGCACCCTCTTGCACGGGGAAGCTGTCGTTGTCGTGGTCCACAATCACAGGGATGCGTCCGTTCGGTCCGAGCTTGGTGAACCACGGCTCCTTCTGGATGTTCTCCATGATGTTGATGCTCTGCACCGTGTACTCCAGCCCGTACTTCGCCTTCAGCTCCTCCAGGAGTATGCTCGCTTTGTGTCCATTGGGCGTGCCGAACGTGAGGAGCTCGATGCCCTTGTTTGCGATGAGGCCAGATGGACGAGACATGATGGTTGGTGGTATGATTGCTGGATGGAACGCGGTGCGGGAGGCGTGGAAAAGGCGGGGAACTGTGCGAGAAAACATCTCCACGAACGGAGGGAGGGGAACCCAGGCTTTATGGATGAGAGGGACGTGAGAGTTGAGTGGTGAGCCTTAGAGGGCACCCATGACGTCTGGGATCAAAGGGGTTCCGATTGCCCGGACCCGAGCTCAATCGCTGCCTCCGGTCGCCTTGGGTAAAACATAGCCGATGGCATTGTGTGGATCGCTAGTCGATTTCAAAGCAGTTGATCGTGTAAGCGTTGTTCAATTTCCTCGTGTTACCGGAGCTCAAGGAAGCTATCGCCGGTCGTCGGCCTCGGAGCTTCAAGCGCTAAGCTTACTAATGTACCACCATCCATCAGCGGACGAAAATAATACCATCATACCTGTCCTTTCATGAAAGACATTTATTACTCTTTCTAGATGATTCGCATAAGCAGTCCCATACTGAGTAAGAAGCGATGAATCGAGTAAGAATAAGCCGGCGACGGCCTCTTGTCTGTTCCAAAGATGGTCTATATAGCCGAAGACTATACCGAAATGAGTACTGTTGCTTGAATATATTACAATGAACGTAGAGCAAAAATAAATATGAATATAGCCAGTCATGTTCACGCAGCCCTCGTCGCATGACTGAAGGCTGCCGGTCCACAAACGCAAAAGATCGACACTCAAATCCAGAAACTCTCAACTCCTTGGGCAACGCCTTTTCCCTTGGTTTCCTCTTCGTGCTCGTCTGAGCTCTTCGTTCCGGCTTGCCTTTTTTTCGTGGTACGTTTATCGGAGGCCTGGTCTGCCACGTTCTCCCCTTCATTTTGCGAGCGAGACCCCCTTACTACTTCTTCTTCTTGCTCCCCTTCTTTTTTGAACTTGATTCTCCTCCGACTGTTCCGACCGTCCCTGTCCCGCTTCCGCTGACCAGACCTCCTACCGCTTTTCCCGCACCAAGAGTGATTCCCTTCGAGCCAAACTTCGTCTCGGGCTTGCCTTGGCTTATTAAGCTGCTGAAACTCCCACGGCCGGGGCTTGTGGCAGGAGGCGGGGGACTTGAGTCCGTCCCCCCAACCTCATCTGAACTCCACCAGCCCTCTGGGCGCGATGCATCTGACTTGTGAGACATGTGCGATTCGATATGCGAGCCTCCTTCAGACGGAGGTCTTCGTTCCAGCGAGCCACCGAGAGGAGCTGACGCGACGCGCTGCGGCCGGAAAGAGCCTCCAGAACCTCTGAGCTGAACGGGGGAACCAAGTGTCGAGGTTTGATGCTTGCGAGGTTCGAGAAAGGGTGACGATTGCGTGCCGCTAGCTGGAGCTGATGATGCTCCAGACGGCACGTTTTCGGAGATTTTGCGTGTGGACCGGGGGCTCTCATCGTCATCTGATAAGGAGGCCGTTGGATGGATCTGGACGGTGTTAGACGGCGTGTGGACTTTATAGGGACCGAGCTTCGGACTGCTACCAGGGCCGGCGTATTTATCGAGAGCGGCGTAGACGTGTGGGAAGACAAGCTCCTCAACATTGTTAGCCCACAGGAAGTCGAGATGCTCGTAGTGAGGAATCTCCTCGGCCACTGTATGCCTGGGCAGTTCCTTGAGCATGATGTTGATGTCAACCAAACTATCGCTTCCACCATAGACGAGCACAATAGGCGTCTTGATGTTGCGCGTTGGGAACTTGGGGACCTTGTAGTATTTTGCGTCGTTTGAGATCCTCATGGGAGCCTGCATTTCGTCATCGTACATCTGGAAGGTGCCGTTCCGGATGATCTGGAACCAATGCACAACCGTCTTGACGCTGGAGAACGAGTAGAGATGCGGATACGCGGCGAGCTTTTGGTGGGCAGAGATGTTCTTCGCCGTCCAGCCAAACAGAAATGACAGCGAACCGTCGATAAGCCGTACAAAGATTGGCGGGTAGAGAATGCTCTGCCACATGGTCGTGCTGGTAAGGATGGCGCGCCGTCCGAAGGCCAGGAAAAGAACGTCGGGAGAGGACTTAACGAGCGTATCGACAATGCCGCTACTCATGCCCTTGGGAGACATGGCGGGTGCAAGAGCGACAAAGACATTGACCTTCTCATTCAGCGTCGGGTGAATAGACAGAGCAGCGAAGGCCTGAGCGGTTCCCTGCGAGAATCCGACATAAGAAAGCGACTCTTGGCCGGTAGTAGAGAGAATGTAATCGATGGAATCCGGAATGTCGTGGAAAGCGAACTGGTCCATGGAAAAGTTCCAGAAGCGGTTGTCGGTGGGAGCGTCTCTGGTTGACTTCTTCGAGTACTTGTTGCCTCTGTTGTTGCCCAGCCACACATCGTAGCCGCGCTCAACGAGCATGAACGGAAGACATCTCTCCTTCTCGGTCAGGCACAGCCAGACCTCGCTGTTCATCATCAAGCCATGGTGCAGGTAGACGACGCGCTTTTGGATGCTGTTCGGCCCGTGGTTCACTCTCTGGTCCTCCTCTCCGCGCCTGTACGCCAGTCTATGCAATCCCAGCAGATATCCATCTCCGGTCTGTACGATGTGCTCCTCGGCGTAGTACCCGAAGAGCTCGGCGAGTTCGACGAAATCGGCGGCCTGAGCGATGGAGGTGACGAGACCCTTCTTCTTGTTGCGCGAGCGACGACCTTGCGGCGACGACAGGTAGTTGAAGGACCTGCGCGACGCGCGGTAGAACAGGTGGATGATAGGACCGGGGAGCGCAAGGGTGATTATGCGAATGAACGCCTCGAGGGCGATCAGGACGAAGCTGCCGAGGAGGTAGACGTACTGCAACGGGTGCAGTCGGCCAATGAATGGGACCTGAGGCATGATGTCGGGAGGCTGTCGGATGGCGCGCGAGTCGCGGCCAATGTGGTGCAGGTGGTGGGTAGCACAGGAGGTGCGCGGAGATGCGGGCGCTGCGGAAATGATCAGGAGGAGGCACCGGCCATCGTCGCGTCCTTGCGATGGCGTTTCCTGATAAAGCGGCGCGCTTGCAGATGATGGACGGCTAGGTATCGACGAACGACGATAGAGGCGACGGACGCGGCATTGTTGAACGGCGAGGGCGGAGGCGCGTTGGGAGGCACGTCATTCGTCGCGGTCGGCGGCATGTGAAAGGCTGGAGAAGCTCCTTCCCTGCTCTGTGCAGCGTGTGAGTGCGCAGCTGTGTGGCCCCGGCTCGACCAACCTCACCTCTCTCTGTGTCGCCGTCTCACCAAGCCGTCGACACCGTCTGTGAGCGCCAGCATTTTCCGCGCAGTCAATTGCTAACTGCGGGCTGCAGAACACACGGGATCTGCAAGCCGGCGATGGACAGCCGCGCGCTGGGCGCCCTCTGGCCCCCAAAGTCGCATCTTCCGCTGCCCCGCTTCATCAGTGCAGTCCTGTCTGGCCACAGACGCAAGGACACACAGGACTCGCGCACAAGGTTGCTTTTAAGACCGCGTCTGGATCGAAGAGCTGCAGCCCAGGCTGCTTTGGGAATGCTATCGGCAGAGCTGTGGGTGACGCACGACGCCGCGCTCTCGGCGGGAGGGTGGGGAAGCACGTCTGCCATGGGTGGGGTTGCCCCAGGCCACGTCAAAACCTCAGCCGCATCTCTTTGTAAGCTGCTTCGATATCTCGGTCGTCCGATCCTCGTAGCCTGCTGCCTGTTCTCTTTCTTTAGCCGCTGCTGCCTCTCACGGGGCCTTGTCGCCCGGCCCACCGGTGACCATCTGCGTTTTAGCTCTGCGAGCAGAGCCTCAGCCTTCCTGTGTCTCTGTTCTCACTCGCTGCCTTCCATTGGCCCTGATTCCGGCGATTCAAACGGCCAAGGGAGTCTCGACGCCAGGACGCCCGACGGGGCGTCCTTGCTGAACACTAGGGCCCAATGTACCACACATAACTCTGTTTCTCTCCCGATCGTCGAGGAATGTCGTGTAAAGCTGCTGGGAGCTCGCAGACGGCAAGGCTGAGCCTGCGTTTATAAAAGAGCTCGAGTTCACCGCTCCTTCTCATAGCCCGGAGGTGTATGCCTTCGATGTTGACCATGCCCATCCAATCGCAGAATCCCCGTCGGCGGTCCCGTACGCACTAGCGCATTTCTGCCTACGCGCATGAGCCGCCTGATCACCATTTCGTTCTTCCTTCGACCTTCTCAGCCCTCTGAGCGGCCCACGTCTTCCCAGTCCGCCCATTGGCCCCTCGTCCTGTCGACCCTCGTTCGGCCTCTATTCTCCCTGACTCCCACACCGTTGTAAGCAGGCAGCAGGGGTAGCGAGAGATCTGTCTGGTCTCCACATCTCGCTTAACGACCGTTTCTCTTTACAAGGCTCATGTCGGGCCATGCACCTCTCGACCGGCATGCTCTTGAAAAATGGAAGAGGCTATGCAACGCAGCGGCCGCTGAGGTGTCAAGACACTGGATGCCTCAGCCTTGGCGACAGCTGAGGCTCGCCATGAGGCCGCCCCAGGGGACTGGTTCAACCAGCCGGCCGGCAAGGCTAAGCCCGCCAATCCCCCAGGTTGATGCAAGGCTCTCTCGTGCAGCGCTTCTGCCGGTGAGAAGCTCCTATTCCCTGCTCTCCTCCGTCTCGTCTGCAACACCCCTGCTTCGCCGGTTAGCCCTGATTGGTGGTTTGTGGTTGTTCTCCACTTTCCTTTGTAGTGTTTTTTCGAGCCCAAGGACACCAGACGATGTGTCACAGTTCGGTCAATTGCAAGTCTATCAGAGTCATACCTTGTTCAATACGATTATCTTTACTTCCGCTATCCTATGTGTTGACTTGGTGATTCTTTCTACTCGTCGTTTTGTGCGGCTCTGCTTTAGCCTAGGCTACAAATAACTAATCCTTCGGGAACTCGAAGCCGATTCAGGTGGACTAGGTATTGACTGACGATTGTCTAAGCAGATCCCGTAGCTCGTAAACAGGTGCAAACACGGGCTCGACATCGAGACGTATCTCAGCTGTTCTGTGCGCAGCGGAGCGGCTCTCCCCCAGCCCCCGCTCGGGCCATTTGTTTCGTCTCTGGACTGTTCAACCTTTCAATCCTACCAGTTCGAGAAACAATCCACTTCGCCACTCCCGAGTGCGGCCTCATGCGTGTCAGCCAGGTCCCGCCTTTTCTAAAGACCTGTCACCGTCTCATCTTTGATACAAGGACCCCCACTGGTTCTATTCTCCACAGATACCATCCAACCATGGTGGCTCTCATGGGCCCCTTGTACTGGCCGTCGGCATGCCCAAGTGCCTCGGCCCCCCGTCTCCATCCTCTTGTGCCTTGGCTTAGCTACCCAGCCACTCTGGTGGTACTTCTTACTGCCCAAATGTTCCTTAGGTTTTCTGGAATGCATCTTCGATGCCCTGCACGCATGGTTGCCTTCTTCCTCACCCCCCGGTGATGTGATCTTACCGCTTTCTTTTGCGTAGCCCCCCACTGAAGGCTCCCACTTTCTTCACCCTCTGGGCAACGGGAGTGGCTCGGACGTCGCCGACACCAGTTCTCGGAAGGCATTCTTCGCCCCTAGAGGCCGCATCTGGTACCCTCCAAGACTCATAACGGGCGGTATAGGCG
This sequence comes from Lasiodiplodia hormozganensis, assembly GCA_030512325.1. Lineage (NCBI taxonomy): Eukaryota > Fungi > Ascomycota > Dothideomycetes > Botryosphaeriales > Botryosphaeriaceae > Lasiodiplodia > Lasiodiplodia hormozganensis. Next base: position 14,972 of record JAUJDW010000196.1, on the reverse strand, counting down.
AAGCCTTCGTCCTCTCCGCCCCATCTTACGCAGGGCGCGGCAGACTTGGTATACAGTTGTTGCTCTCGAGTCACAGCCACTACGCCAGCCAAAGGGTGTATATATTCGCCACCCTGCTGCTCCTGTTTCCGTCCATCATCATCACAGCTCTACCACCAATCCCACAGCCAAACCACCCTTCAACACCACAGCCTCTGTCAAAGCATTCATCCTGTCCACCCAGCCCAACATACTACACCAAGGATCATTCAACATCCCGACAGTATGATTAACGCTGGGTCTACTCTACCTTCACTCACTGATAACGATCCTTCAGAACAACTCGTTCAAGATGTGCTACAACCACCCCGCCACCGCTCCCACTGCTGAAGCGACTACTCCTACGGTTCCAGGTAACATAAATTTTCTTACGCCTAACGCTTTCTATTGTTGTCAATGTGGACAAGGACCATGGGCGTGTTCGCTCTATGCCGCCTGCATCGAATGCGGACACCACTTCGGTGCCGATCATTGCAAACCGGCCTTTTGCAACGGCGAATTTTCTTATTCTTCTTCGACCTTTCCTTTGTCACAGCTTTCGGAACAACAGCTAACAAGCTCCACACCAAAAGTCCTCGGCAACAGCTCCTTCTCATTCTACGGTGCTAGCGGCGTCAGCCCAAACTCCTCCACAACCGACTTGACCTCGCCCAACGTCCGCCTTCCGCCCCCTGTCAGCCACTCGAGTCTTGCTATCCATGGCTCTAGCAACCATGCTAGCTCGCACGTTGGGGAACCGACCCCTTCGGCAGCCCCTCCCGTTGACGGCGAGACAACATTTTACTGTTGCCAATGCGGAAGTGGACCTTACATGACTTCTCTTTATGCTTCGTGTATTTCGTGCGATCATGCACGCTGCTATCGCTGCAAAATTGAGTAAAGGACTACCAGCGCCCTGTGCTGGCTTCACATTCACCCGCCCCATGGTAAGCCGCGCCCACGATCTTGACGTTCTCCATGGCTGACGTTGAACAGTCTCAGTGTAACGATATGTCTATGTCTCTTTAAATGTTCGCACGAGCTCCCTATTGTTTGTTATCTTTAGCATAGCGCTTGGCATTCCCTCTGCTTACCTGTCCTGTTACTCGGCACCATCGTTCAAAATACCCCGTCGCACTTCCCAGAAGTGAATCCTTTGCACACCCGTTTAGCATTGTTGGGCATTTGAGAAGTTCTGGATTTTCATTTGTTTCTGTGTTCCGGCGTATGCAGGTAGAGCTTAGGCAGTTTCTCAATCTACAACTATCCCCAAAACCGTACCTTCAAAGACTCCATTTACCCCTGTCAGTGAGCCGAAGTCCGGCCTGTAGTACAAATGCAGGCTGTGTGCATATCGCGGGTCTCGGAAAGGCCGCTTGCGCGGCCAGTACGCCACCGCACGAGAAGTGGCCTCATGGTGAACAACACAAAGGCCGCAGTCTGTAAAAGGTTGCGCCAAATCCTTCCAAGAATGCCTCATCAGCGGGTGGCTGGCTTAGGTGGACTTGATCTGAAACAATCGGAAACCGTGAGCCGCACTTACTCGTCTGCTCTTAAGATAAGACGGTCATCTGCCTCGTATTTTTAGGCGGGCTTCTAGAAGGAAAGGAAAGTGGCTAGAAGGGAAGGACATGGCTTAGCGATGATGACGGCCAGCTCACCCGCACCCGCGCGCCTCAGCCGCAAGAAGCTAGCAGGCTTGCCTTAAACATGTGCCTTCTCGCTTCGTTACTCGACCCACAGCGTGCCATGGGAAAAAGAAAACAAAATCGTCAGAGCCGGATTTCGTTACTACATCGGGAAGCTCATCGTGATTGTTACTATGCAAACGAGGCAGACTTTGAACAGCCTTACCCAAAGGAAAGCAGGCAATCTTTGCGTAGAGACCTTGTAGAGCTGTAGTCTCGTACGATTCCCGTGCACATGGTACAGCCAATGAAGCTTGGCGTGTCAATTCTTCTCAGCCTTGCGCACCGCGGCTGTTAGACCGCCGCCTGCATCAGCCGCACCGCCCTACCGTCCAGGTCAGCCTCCCAGCAGAGCGGAAGAGGGCACCCTACAAGCTTGCTCCGCGCTTGGCAGTGCTCGCCCCCAGCTGAGGCAAGATCATCCCCCTGAACATGCATAAATACATCATTACGATATTTTTGAGCAGAGTTGCGGCTATATACAGTTCATGACATCTTTCGCCCCGAGCATGGAGGCGCTGCTGGCTACCACAGGTGTCGTGTACAGCTTTCAATGCCCGACTGCAAAAGCAAACATGATATTACAAGGTCCTTTCTTACCATCGACGGCGCAATAAGGCGGAATCGAGAGGTGTTGTTGCCCATTCTTCCAGTCCAAACGCCCAATGACCCATGCTCTCAGAACAAGCCTCTTCGTGCAACCACCAACTCCACCAAGCTTGCCAATTCTGCCCCGCGACGCGTGGCTGGCTGTGCGTCTGCGGAGCCGAACAAGCCTTTTCTTGGTCCGCATCCACAAGTGTCCGCTGTCCGGCCCCGCGCGCCCAGCACTCTCTGGCTGTCGCCGCTCCCAGTACTCTGGCCGTGCCCAGTCCTCAGACCTTCCGTCCCTCATCTCCCCTCCCCGCTACCCTTGCTGTCCTCATTCCCATCCGTTCCCTTTATGACGTCGAACAGCGGCTTGCCGGCGTAGAGCTGTCCGCCCTTCTTCTCGTCCGTCTTGCCCTGCACGTCGAGCTCGGTGCTGGACATGACGCCGACGGGCTTATTGCCGCGGAAGCGTTTGCGCATGTCGACCATGCCGCGCTTGCACTCGCCGTAGCCTTTCTTGAGCTGCTGGCAGCGCGTGGGGAGCGTGTCGGAAAGCGGCGGCCGCAGGCAGTCTGACGGCGAGTTGCGCTGCACCATGATGCAGTCGCTGTTCTGGAGGCATTCGGCCAGCGCGGCACCTGGTAGGAAGACGTCAGCCTTCTATTCTTGAAATCGCGCGCGAGGACAGATGGTGAGAGTGCTGGGAGAGCGGGTGCGCTGCGGAAGACCAGCGGCGAGTGGAAGGAAGGGTCGCGAGGACGACGGAGCTGGAAGGAGGCCTGGGAGAGACGTACGGATGTCTTTACATGATGAGGGCATGGCTGCGGATTCTGCGCTGGCTCGATGCGCGGTGCAATGGCGCTTCGCAGGGCGTTTGGACAAGCAGTTTGTGAATAATTCACGATAGCTCTCACTGGCTGGGCGCGGGCCGCCGATCACCCAGGTCAGCCCACCGCCAAGCCGCCGGGTCAAATGCGCGCGGCGGACCAGGGTCTGCCCCAGCAGCCAGCAGCAGCTCGCGACCGACTCCGGAGAGAGGCAGGCAGGCGTTGGCGCCAACCTCCGACTTGCCGTCATCCCATCGTTCTCCCGTGTCCTGCTGCCTCTCCTCCCCGCAGCTTCACCCACCCCAACCCCCGCGGGGCTATACACCCGCCCTTTTCTCGTCGTGAAGCTTGCGCGTTGCGCACGTACCGGGGACCGCGGAGAGAGAGAGCAGAAGCCTTTTTTGGCTACCGGAACTATCGACTGCGCTAAACCCAACTCCCACCACCCGCCGCCTTTCCCTTATTTATTATTATGTCCAGCAAATAGGGAGCTTTCCGCGCCGCCAAACGCCCGTGCCTTGCCGGGTGCCCATCATCTCCCGTCGACCCTTCTCGACGACACCGCCTGATACCACCTACGAGCTCCCACCGTCCAATTCCACATCCGTCGTTCATCTCTGCCTCCAATTATCGAACCACAGTCCCCTCCCGGGGCGAGCAACCCAACCAATAAAACCATATGACGCCCACCCCGAGCGACGCCGCCATGGCCGCCGCCCGGCGCGGGCCCAGCCAGCAGACGATCGCGCGCTGGTCGGCGGTGACGGTGCCGCTGATGATCGTGGCCGTCGTCAGCTGGGCCTCGTACGTGGTAATCGCGAAGCTGGCCGTCGCCCGGCTGATGAACTCCGCTCCCGAAAACCGCAATCGCGGCGCCGCCGTCGCCGTCATCGTCGTCCACTGCCTCCTGCTCTTCCTGACGGCCGTCGCCTACGTGCGCATCCTCGTGACGCTCAAGGTCGATCCGGGGTTGGTGCCGCTGGGGCGCGGTAGCGCGGATGAGGGGAGGAGGAAGAGGAGGGGTTCGAGGAGGACTGGGGGCCGCGGACATCGGGAAAGAAAGAGGTCCGGGGCTGGGTTGGAGCAGCAGCAGGGCCAAAGAGGTTGGACGAATGATGAGGGCGTGTTCGAGGATGAGATGGGGAGGACGTGGTCGGAGAGGCAGCACGAGGAGAAGTTGAAGCGGTTGGAGAAGTTTGTGCCGCGTGAGGTGTTTGTGTGCGATTATGATGGGCTGCCGCTGTGGTGCGATAAGTGCAGCAATTGGAAGCCGGACCGCACGCATCATTGTAGTGATTTGGGGAGGTGTGTGCGTAGGATGGATCACTTTTGTCCTTGGTGAGTTCTGGGTTCCCCCTTGAAGGTTGTTGTTTATGGGTATCTGACGTCTGAACAGGGTTGGCGGTATTGTCTCGGAGACTACGATGAAGTTCTTCATTCAGTTCACTTTTTATGCCACCTTCCTGGGGATTTTCATCATCGTCACAGACGCTATTCTTTTGGCCCGGGATAAGCATCAGCGTCATCCCGTCGACTCGCATATGGCCGTACTGCTTGGATTCACTGGTCTCTTCACCCTCTTCGCTGTTGGCATCTTTGGCAACACTTTCTTCATGACGCTCCGCAACTTCACCACCGTGGAAGCCCTGAACCGCGGGGGCGCAACGTACCACCTGTCCGTCCTTATCACGCCCTCTTGGTGCAACCGCAGAAACGACGAGCAGTATCCTTTTCGGACGACTACGTATCCCGGTGCACCGGGTGCTCTCTACGCGATTCTGATGACTCGACCTGGCGACAACCCCTGGGATGTGGGCAAGCTGCAGAATCTGAAGAGCGTTATGGGCGAGAGTATCGTCGATTGGTTCCTGCCGCTCAAGTTGAGCCCATGCACAAACCACGACAGACAAGACTCGGAATTCGAATTTGGTCCCTCGGTCGAAAATGCAAAGAGAGAAGCGACGGGTTACTAATACGTTTTGCTGTCGCCTTCACATACGAACTTGTAATTATTTTTTGGATGAGAGGGGGTTACTTTCTCTACTTGCATTCTTGGTGTTGGTTGTTTAGGGAGGGTCACTTGTCTTCGGATTATGACTTCATGACTTTGGATACCCACCTCCTTTTTCGCTTCGGTGCGGGATTACGAGAGTTGGCACTTCATCCGTACACGCTTTCATTGTTAATCGATCCGTAATTTTTGTTCTTCTTCACATCGGCTGGCCTTGCAATAGATGTTGCGTCTTGGCTCGTTCATTGGCTGTATATCTTTCTCATCTAATAGGCACAGGGAAATATCTCTTCGAGGTTTACTCCTATTGGGGATCTGGAAGATTTTCTATATCGCCGTACACCAGGTGAAACGGATAATGTCTAGCAAGAATACAACGATTGATACTACAGTCCCCTTCCATCCGAAGCTCGGGTATACATTATCCAGCAGTCGGTCCGCTAGACCGACCAAGGCGTTGCGTCTATTACCTACGGATATTATTCTGTATTGCGACAAGGTGAGCACCCGAAATTTTTCTGAACGGTACATGGCATGTGATGGAGTGATGACATACTGCCATCGGGTCTACTTTTGGCACCGAGTGGACGGCGTCTGATGACTGTTACTACAGTACGTGATCGAACGCTATAAATGCAGCCTTATCCAGATGATGGATGCTAAGAACATAAACAAAGCTTGTTCGCGTAAAGACGAACACTGTCCGATTAATTTCTTTCCCCTTCCTGTTACTACTACACCAGCACCGATGGGATCCGTCGCTTCGCCCTTTCCGACCCTACCAAACATTGAGAGCCTCAGAGCACTCTTCCCTTCTAACCGCCGAGGCTCTGAATACAGCGTAGCATACGTATATTCCGGCGTGGCCCTCCTGGCCTTCGGAGAAGAGAAGCGGATACCAGAATTATGGCAGCAGATCGCACGAGCACACGCGGACAGCGAGGCGGCGCAGGTGGTCGCGGCGAAGCGTCTGCGTGAGGGCATGACGAAGGCTAGCCCGCTCGTGGGGTTTCCTAGAGTAAGTCTCTTCTCCAAGAAGAAGAAAGAGAGAGAGAGAGAGAGAGAGAACCACACACCCATTTGGCCTCTTGCATTCACACCCTAGATCAGTCGACTGACAAATAACCAGGCCATCAACGCCCTCACCGCCCTCCAACACTCGATCAAACAAACCTGCCCCCCTTCCGTCCTATTTGCGCTCTCTTCTTCTCCTTCTCCCCCCAGCTCTGACTCGCAAGCCACTTCTTCCCGCCGCGGCCAGGCACTGTTCGATGCAACGTATGGTCCGCACGCGAGCCGTGTGCGCGGCAACCTGGACGCCATCTCGGGCGGCGTGCTGGGAGGTTTTGCGGTGAAATGTGTTTATGGGGAATTGCTGGCGGTAGGAACGGTGGAGGCGGAGGAAGAGGTAGACGAAGGGAAACAGGGGGAGGATAGCGAGGAGGGGTGGAGGCTCAGTGCGAAAGAAAGCGCTGAGCTGGTGTTTGTCGCGTGTTTGGCGGCGGGGCAGGGGGCACAGGCGAAGGGGTGAGTGATCGATTATTTTTTTCTTGCTCTCTCTTTTCTTTTTTTTTCTTTTCCTCTATCTTCTTCTTTTTTTGTGTGTGTGTTGTCTCTGTTATTTTACTGATGTTTTGACTAACTGGCTGCTTGCAGGCATATGTACGGGTCGAGGAACCTGGGGAATTCGGGAGCGGAGGTCAGAGCTGCAGTGGAGTTGGTGATGAGATTGGCAGATGCTTTGATGGTGAGGGTTGACTTGGAGGGAATGGAATTCTTGGAGAAACTTAAGAGTTGGTAATCATGTGGATAAGGCCTTTGTAATTGCTTCATCAATCGGCGATTGGCAAGATGTGGGTGTTTCTTTCGTCGCAAGCTAGGGGATTCAAGAAGTGCATAGTATCAATTAAGTTAGAAGACAATGAGTTCGGGAGTATCTTTCCATTTTAGTATATGTGCAGTTGAGCGGATCGGCATTTGCCATTTCTTCATGTCTTTCGTATCTCCGAGAAACATTGATCAAGTCCGCCCGAGAAGATGAATCTTGTCAATGGAGATAGGGCTGTAAAAGACTCGTAAGTGAATGATTAGGTCGGCAAGATATCGCCGTCTCCACCTTGGCGCTGACTCGATAGCGAACACACTCGGACTTCGCCTCGGAGAGAAAATGTGCTACGCCGCAGCGGGGAGAGCGACATCGGCCCAGGTCTTGAACAACTTGGCGAGAACGGACATTGCCCAATCCCAATCGCAGATGCAAGATAGGACGCGTGTTTTGAGAAGAGGCTGAGAGGGATTGGCGATAAGACGGAGCATACCAGATTACGTCTCCCCCAGGATTCGATCTGGTGCTAAGACCGGGACCGTATGCAGGCACGGGCGATCTGCTGGTCTCTGCCGGGTAACCAAACTAAACCGCGATAAGCAGGTAAAATGCCGTCGGATCCGCCCGCGCGTTGCACGTGGGGTAAAGCTATCGCTGCGGTATGCCTGCACGTAAGCCCTGATCGTCCATCGACTCGCTGAAGGTTTAATAAAATGACCACACCGCACCCGCGCTCCGCTCCTCAGCGAGCGCGCGCCGGCCTTGCCCTTCACTTCCTTCCCGTCCTGCCCCCTCGTTGACGGCAGGTACATCCGCGAGTCCAGTCGTTCCGGAGTTCTTTCGTTGCCGAAACAATGCGTTTTTCCGCGACCTTCGCCGCGGCGGCGGCAGCCTCGTTCGCCAGCACGGCGCTGGGGTGCGCCGAGGAGGGCCACAGCTGCTACGGGCCGCAGAACGACGTCGTCCTCACGCGCAAGGTCAAGCGCATGCAGCCCGAGTCCAGCAACGCGACCAGCGGGCCGCGGGCGCCGCTCGAATGGGGCCAGCTCAACTTCCTGCACACGACCGACACGCACGGCTGGCTGGAGGGCCATCTGAAGGAGCAGAACTACGGCGCCGACTGGGGCGACTACGTTTCGTTCACGACGGCCATGAAGGCGAAGGCCCGGGAGCTGGGGGTTGACTTGTTGCTCGTGGACACGGGTGTAAGCTTACACAAGACACCACCTATTTATGTTGTGTCTCTGCTAATCACGTACGACGGTAGGACTTGCACGACGGCGCTGGTCTCTCGGATGCCACGGATCCGAACGGGTTGATCTCGAATCCTATTTGGGAGAACATCGACTACGATCTGCTCGCCATTGGCAACCACGAGCTCTATGTCACCGAGATTGCTTACGAACATTTCAACCAATTCGCCAAGGTGTACGGCGACCGCTATGTCACGTCCAACGTTCAGATTGTCAATCCTTCGACCGGCGAGTTTGAATATATCGGCCACCAGTACCGCTATTTCACCACCGAGCAAGGTACGTCGTTGGAGGTCCCTGATAGACTGTACGGAACGCTAACAATCGGCAGGCCTCCGCATCATGGCATTTGGCGTTCTGTTCGACTTTGGCGGAAATTCGAATGTCTCCAAGGTGATCAAGGCTGCCGACCTTGTGCAGGAGTCGTGGTTCCAAGAAGCCGTGAAGCACGAGGGCGTCGACATGTTCGTCCTCTTCGGCCACAACGCCGCCCGCCCGACCGACTCGACCAGCACCATGGGCACCGTGTACAGCGCCATCCGCAATGCCCGCCCCGACATCCCCATCCAGATCTTCGGCGGCCACACGCACATCCGCGACTTCGCCGTCTACGACAACAAGGCCACCGGCCTCGAGTCGGGCCGCTACTGCGAGACGCTCGGCTGGCTGTCCATCACCGGCATCCAAGGCCAGGGCAACAGCACCTACAAGGCCGTCCAGCCCGCCGGCCTCCCCGCGCCCACGCGGCCCGCCGTCTCCGTCAACGCCACGGCCGACAACAGCACCCTCCCGACGTCCGACACGCCGTCCACGCTCCGCTACTCCCGCCGCTACCTCGACTGGAACCGGTGGACGTTCGCGTACCACGCGACGGGCAGCCAGAACAAGCCGTTCGACACGCAGCACGGCAAAGCCGTCACCGCCACCATCACGGGCGCGCGCACGCAGCTCAACCTCAGCAGCGTCATCGGCTGCGCGCCGCAAACCTGGTGCATCGACTGCAAGCCCTTCAACGACGCCGGCAACATCTACACGCTCCTCCGCGAGGCCATCGCCACCGTCCTCGTCAACGAAACCCGCAAGGACGTCCCGCGCCTGCTGTTCATCAACACGGGCAGCGTGCGCTTCGACCTCGTCCAGGGCCCCTTCACGTACGACGACTCGTTCATCGTGTCGCCGTTTACCAACACCATCCGCTTCGTCCCCGACGTGCCGTACGAGTATGCCTCGCAGGTCCTCGACATCATGAACGCCGGGCCCTACCAGAAGCGCTCGCTCGACCTGTCGCCCGACCCGCAGCTGTCCCGTCGCAGCCTCGGCTTCTCCGCGCTGACGCCCTCGCTGCCGGATACCGACGCCTGCGTCGACCCGCCCATCTCGCGCTCGCACGAGCTGCGCGGCCGGTCTTTCCAAGGCGGCCGCCTGCTGCGCCGGCAGGAAGTCGCGACGCCGGGCTACGTGACGTCTGATGACTTCGGGACGGATGGCGACGACACGCCGCACGCGGCCATCCCGGCGTACGACCTGCCCATCGACGTGCAGGCCAACGCGTCGTTCCCGGCCGACGGCAGCACGCCCGAGAAGGTGGACGTCGTGTACCTCGACTTCATCGAGGATTACGTCATCGCGGCGCTGAATGAGGCGGGCGGGAACTTCTCGACGGATGATACGGACAGCTATATGCCCGAGAGCTTTACGAGTAATATGTATTTGCCTGAGTATGCGAAGGTGGCGTGGCAGGCGAATGTGGATGATTGTCCGGTGGGGGAGGGGGTGGGGTTTGATAAGAGGAGGTAGGGTGGGAGTTTTTTTTTTTTTTTTTCGGGTTGTGTGTGAGCGTTAATGGCATGGCGGTGGTGTTTGGGGAGTGTTGTGGAGTACGGACGCATGAGCAGTATAAAAGCGAATAGCATTCGGTATGTTGATTGAGTTGCAGATGTTTGGAAATGAGAATGTGAGGCTTCTTCATGCAAGCTTTCATATTTATAGAGGCCATGTTCGTATATGAATGCTCCCTTTTTCATGATGTGTGAGTTATTGAAGTCAGAATATTCGGAGGACCATTCCGTTGTTTTATCTCCGCGTAATGCTTCTGTATTGCCTCCTGAGCGACATCAAAGGCAAGGCTGTAGCAAAAAAAAATAAGAATGAGGAGAAAGAGAAAGAACACATCCTAGATCGGTAGATGAAGTAGAATAGAAGTGTATGTGCAATTTGGACGTTGGGGAAGAAGCTCTTCAGATTGCATCATTGCTCGACTCGCCCAATTGAGCGAGGCGAGCAATGATGCAATCTGCGGAAGCGTTCCGCGAGAGCTCCAGTGGGGCAGGCGCGACGCGTTCCCCGCAGCTTGTGCAACGCTTACCATTGCACAATCACCTAAGCAATTGATGTGCTGCTTCAGCTCCTGACAGCCTGCCCTGCAATTGATGCTCCTCCAAGCCCACCTCACCAAAGCTTTCCGCTGCAACTTTGCCCCTACTTCCTCGACCTCACGAAGTGCGAGACGCGCCTTCATCGGAGTGACCACCATGAGTGACAGCACGATCCACAAGCCTGGAACAGACGACGGCTGGCATGGAGTCATCGCGCCGGACAGCCAGTTCCCGCCGGAGAAGGGACGATACCATCTCTACATCGGTGAGCCGGAAGCGCGGAACTCTTCCTGTTCTTTCCGTACTTAAACTGATCCACCCTCGTATAGGTCTTTTCTGCCCATTCGCCCACCGTGCCAACCTTGTCCGCCACCTGAAAGGCCTCACGGACATCATCGAGCTCTCCATCGTGAAGCCATACCCAAAGGGCGACGAGAAGGGCTGGCCCGGCTGGAAGTTCCCTAAGACGGACGACGAGTATCCGAACGCGACCGTTGACAAGCTTTTCGGGAGCGAATATCTGCATGAAGTGTACTTCCGAGCGGACAAGGACTACAAGGGGCGGTACAGCGTGCCGCTGCTCTGGGACACCAAGACGCAGACCGCTGTCAACAACGTAAGGTCCCGGCAGTTCCACTTCAGTAGCTGTAGATCATGTAGATCGATGCTGACCACAGCACCTTGCAGGAGAGCGCCGAGCTGCTCCGATGGCTCCCCACAGCCTTCAACGATCTGATCTCGCCCGAGCTCGCCAAGATCGACCTCTACCCCGCGCATCTTCGCTCTCAGATCGACGCCATCACCGAGTGGATGCAGCGAGACCTGAACACGGGCGTGTACAAGGCCGGGTTTGCGACGGACCAGGAGACGTATGAGAAGAACCTGCCGGCCGTCTTCGCCGCGTTGAACAAGCTCGAGGAGATTGTGCACAAGAACGGTGGACCGTACATCTTGGGCAAGGAGCTGACGGAGTTGGATCTGCGAGCGTATGCGACCGTTGTCCGGTTCGATACGGTTTACGTGCAGCACTTCAAGTGTAACCTGGGGACTATCCGCCACGACTATCCGGTTCTGAACAATTGGTTGAAGAACCTGTATTGGAACGTCAAGGGTTTCAAGGAATCGACCGACTTCAAGCACATCAAGGAGAATGTAAGTTGCTTCAGTGGAGAAAGGCGGGGACTGTTGTCTTTTGCGATAACGGGGATTATTCATTGCAATTACTGACCGAACTTCTGTTCCCAGTATACCAAGAGCCACTACGGCATCAACCCCAAGGCCATTACTCCTTTGGGACCCTATCCGGATGTCGAGGAAGGTGTGCAGGACTTTAGCACACTGAAGCCAGGAAGCGTTCGTCACCCTGCAGTGGTCGAGTACCAAGCCAAGCTCTAGAGCAGCATGTGCATGGCATCAAGACAGATCGAATGATATCCAAGACATCAGAGCACACACCACTTGCCTTTTAGCGACAGCAGCAGATGACTAATAACTTGCTCACACCACAAAGGGTAGGCGACGGACGGACTCCGGCAGAAACAGGCGCCGCAAATTTGCGACGCCGTCCTTTAACGCCAAGAATGCCAATGCCAATACTGCGCTACATGCAGCACTATGACCGGGAGGCAGACCAATCACTGAAGCTGTATTTACTTGTAGCGAAGATAGCATCTCGGAAAAACTCCACTCTTGCTTGTGCGTAGCCATCAAGGTACATAGTTCAAATGCTGAAGCGGCTCCCTCTACTTCTCTTCTTCGTACATCACCGCAGTTTTGTGTTCGTTTCATTCAGCGTTGTGTGCTGGTAGCCAATAGTCACAATGGCAGAAAAATCATGGAGTTATCAGCTGAAAGGTGATATCTGGCTCAGGAGTGTGTATTTGGCTCGGTAACTGACAAACTGGCAGTGATGTTTCTGGGTGATGTTGCAAAAACCAAAGAGGAAAGACGATTGGTTCAGAAACTTGGTTGGTTCCGATCATCCTTCCGCATATGGTACCGTTGGCTGACACAAGCGTCCCAGATTTGTTTGTTCTTGTACAGGCCCACCAATCAGGACTGCACTGAGAATTAGCTAACACGCGGATAAGACTTACTGCTGCATGAGTTACTTCTTCAATTATCTTGGTAGGACGAGACCAACCGAGCCATGACAACGGAATAAGCTGACACAAAACTGCAAGATCGCGCTGCTTTTGCGAATGCCTACGTATGTCCAAAAATTTCCACCTTACCAGCACTCAAAAATACTCATAAGTCGAATAGGTTGCTGGTCTGAAGGAAGACATTGGTCTTCATGGAGCACAGTACAACGTCTTGCTCTCTCTGATGACGGCTGGGTACGTCCAACCCCGCAATGCATGAAGGTGAACTTACTCATATTTATCATCAGAATCGTCATTGCTCAGATACCTCATGGTATAATCATCCAGAAGATCCCGCCACGGAGATGGCTTCCGTCAATGGTCCTGCTCTGGGCAGGCTTGACAATGTGCACCGCCGCTTGCAAGACGTACGAGCAGATGTGCGTTGTTCGGTTCTTCCAAGGCATGGCCGAGGCAAGCACGTACTGCGGAACCATGTACGTTGTGGGATCGTGGTAGTAAGTCTTTGCTCCGCCTATCACTCTTGCCTATCGGTAAAGAGTGTATGTGCTCTGGAATGGAAGTGTTGATATTGTGTTACAGCAAGCCGCAGGAAATCGCGAAGAGGACTGCTATTTTCACCGCTGTAGGCCAGGCCGGAAGCATGTTCGCCGGTGCGATGATGACAGCGGTTCATAAGAGCATGAACGGCTATGCGGGACTGCCCGGATGGAAATGGGTCTTCCTAATTGGTAAGTGGAGGCCCCTTCTCCTCATTTTTGAGTACCATGTCGAGGGCGTGCTTGGATGCTGATTATAGAAAGACGGAATCATCACTCTCCCCGTCGCCATCGCAGGCTTCATCTTCTTCCCCGACATCCCGGAGAACACCAACGCCCACCTCTTCGGCCTCAAAGAACAGGAGATCCAACTAGCCATCTCGCGCCTCCCGCCCAAGAAAAAAGACGCGCACAACATCTCGCCCCTCTCCCTCGCCAAACGCATCCTAGGCCAACCACACTTGTGCGTTTCCACACCTCCCCCTTCTCCCCCACTCTCCATATCCCAAACTAACACCAGCCACCCCAGCTACATCCTCGGCCTCTTCTCCATCGTCACCGGCGCCCTCGAAGCCTACTGCGTCCAATCCCTCTTCCTCCTATGGCTCAAATCGCACGCCCCGCACTACACCAGCGCGCAAATAACAACCTACCCCCTCGGCGTGCAAGCCGTCGCCATCGTCTCCAACATCCTCGCCGCGCTCTACATCGACGCGACGCAGCGCCGCGCGCCCGTCGGCCTCGCGGCGTGTTTCTTCCAGCTCATCTCGACCGTCCTGCTGCTCGTCCGCTCCACGCCGGCCGCCGGCGTCTTCTTCGCGTTCTACCTCGCCGGCACGAGCTACATGGTCAACCCGCTGCTGTTCGGGTGGGCGAACGTGATACTGAAGAGGAGCGGGGACGAGGCGGCGCGGAGCGTGCTGTTGTATTGGATGAATGCGGTGCAGAGCGCGTTGTATACGTTTTGGGGCATCGCGTTGTATCCGGCGGATGAGGCGCCGTATTGGCGGAAGGGTGGGGTGGCGATGTGTGTGGTTATTGGCGTGTTGGCGGGGATGTTGTGGGTTGTTGAGTGGGTGAGTGGCTTTTGTTTCTTTTTCTTCCTCCTCCTGTTTTTTTTTTTTGCTGAGACTGGATGCTAATGTGTGGATGGGAAACAGCTTGATAAGAAGTCTATTGCCGAGCAGCTCGTCGTGGGGTCGGAGGATGCGGAAGATTCGGGGGTGGATGTTGTTCAGGTAAAGGCGGGTGAGGGAGAAAAGTGCTGAAACTGCCTTTTACAGTCATCCATTCTGAATGAGGGAAAGTCCTTGCGTTGGGTAGTGTAGTATGTTAGTCGTAGGTCTTGAAATACTCCCAACAAAGGACTTCCGAGTCCGGATTCTGGCTTCTTCTAAACCATCTGTTCTCTGTTCAGTCATTGAGTTAATTTCATCATTACTAGCCTACCAAGAAGGCGATTCGACCACTCGTCCATGGAAGCAAAGACAAGACGTAATCGAGAACAGGCACTGCTCTTTACCGAAAGGAGCAACATATTTTCTTGCCTGCCCCCTCATCCCCCTCATCCGTCATCTCCTGCTCCCCACCCTCCTCCCCACACCCCCTTCTTTTTCACCCCTTCCTCCTCGCCACCCAATTCACCGCCAAATACGCATTCCGACTCAACGCCCTCTCATCAAACCCATACGGCACCTCCCTGCCCCTCACCTTCCCCATCCCCATCCCCTCTCCTTCCAC
>JAUJDW010000195.1:0-42627 GCA_030512325.1 Lasiodiplodia hormozganensis | reverse complement strand
GATGGGGCGGGGGAGGGGGAAGGGGAGGGGGAGAAGGCGGAGGTGAGCTACTACGCTTCGCCGGCGCTGGCGGAGGATCTGAAGGGGCTGCCGACGACGTATATTGATGTCAGTTCGACGGAGCCGTTTGGGGATGAGGCGGTCGCGTATGCGTCGAGGCTTTGGGAGTGCTGGGTCCAGGCTGAGCTGCATGTGTGGCCTGGTGGTCCGCATGGGTTCGATATGATTGCCCCGACTGCGGCGGTTTCGAAGATATCTATTGAGACACGGTCAGCGTGGGTGAAGAGGACGCTGTTGTTGAAGTAGTAGGCTAAGTATTTATATTTCACTTATTTGTATATATATTTAGTCGACATCTTGTATGTACTTAGTATGAATGACTCTCCTCTCTTTTCTCGCCGTCTAATTTTATTACTTATCTCTTTGGGTCCATCCTCATCCATTATCACGAACTGATCAAACTTAACCTCTGTCGAGGGCCTTAGAATCAAGGATTATAAGGTAAGTACTATGCCCACAGCCGAGGTACTAGCTTAGAAGGTCCTGGAGCAGTATTTAGTATGTTTGACCTCCTTGTTGAATATTTTCCATTCTACCTTACGACCGAGTATGCGATTGCTCGACGAACTGATGCATTAGAGCAGTGGAAAGGGAGAACTGCAAATGTGGATGGGCCGTGAGATTGGCCCAGCTGGAGTGGGAATTGCTGCGGGAAGACCAGTCGTATCATTTACGGCCGATGAGCCTGTACATAGCTTGTAAAATCGATAGATAAATCAATTGTGATCAACGACCCTTTTATCTCCTTATATTTGAATCGTGTAGCGGAACGAGAAGGGTAAATTCAAACTGGACGGATCAAAGATCAATTGCTCTGCAAAGTATTGAGAATATTGGGTACTAAGCAGAGATTCGTGGTCCCTTTGTCTTCTCCTGCGGCGAAGGAGTTTTGGGGTACGTACCTATCGTGCACGGTTCATACTACCCCGCTTCCCACCACACACACCCCACTTTTGGAGCAATCTCTACCATAACAGCATCTTTCGTACTGTTTATGGACATGAGCGGTGAGCTCCATCACGACACAACGACGTGCTGATATATTGTCAATTATGCAAAGTCGCTCCAGGCTGGAACGGGTCAAAAAGGCTTGCGAGCCATGCCGGTAACGCTCATCGGCAAGCATGATGTAACCCAACGACAATTCTGAGATATTATACAGGAAAAGAAAGGCAAAATGCTCGGGGGAGCAGCCTGCATGCTCGCTATGCGAGAGGCTTGGCCAGCCGTGCTCTTATAGGCCTCAGTATAATTTTCGACTGCACAAGGCAAACCGCGCCCGCACAATTACACGCGAGAAATCGTCCGCGCCTGTTTCGGGCCACGACGTACCGTTGAACCCCTGTCAAGAAGATGTGCACTCCACACCATTACAGCCAAGTATAGACACAGAAGTTCACCTGCATCTGCCGTCAGAATCCCTCGAAACCATTGTCGAAAATTATATCCAACATATTCACCTACAGCCGCTTCCCATACTTCCATTATCCGTGGTAAAAGATGCGGATCGACTTCGCTCCCGTCCAGAGCTCTTCCATGGGATGTTCGCTATTACAAACCGCTACTCTAGCCAGCCATCTGATCAACATAACAAAGCTGCCAGATCACTTGTATTCAAAGCTCTGGAGATGTCTGAAAGCATTGGTCTGTCAGTCATTCAAGCAGCGTGCATGCTCTGCCTTGCAGATTACTTAGGTGAATAGCAACAGTTTTGCATGCAGGGGTATATCTGACTTAAGCACAGATGGATTGCCGCAGCGCGCCAACCTTACTCTCGGCATAGGTATCCAACTCGCATACTCCCTCAAGCTTTTAAAAGCCGGAAATCTGGCAAATCTTACCGAGAGAGAGGATGTTGCCTGTTGCTGCTGGAGTCTTTTCGCGCTTGAGCGGCTTTTCTCCATCGCATCAGGCACCGGTCACATCATGATCCAAGAAAGTCACCTTCCGAGGTATCCCAGTCCTCCAGAATTGCCTCCACATGTACGGGCATACGTGGAGGCAAACAGAGAGAGCTGCAATCCAAGCCCAGACTCACCGCTGGACATCGGAATGACAGGATGTTGCCTGCAGATCACTTCAGCCTGGGGTCGCGTGATGCGCTATGCAATCGAGTACCGGGACGCACAGATTCCGGAGCTCCCTTGGATGGCGGATTCAGAATACAGCCGGATTCAGGCGCAGATCCAGCACTTCGAAACCATCTGGCCCGAGGAGCATCGATGGGCCAACGTGGGCTTCGTGGAACAAACCAGAGAGCAGGTGCAGGAGTTTCAAGGCTATTGGTCATCGTGGCTGTTCATGCAATTCGGCTTCCATTCGTCTCTCGCGCTGCTGAACCATCCTTTGTTTTCTCTGCACCTGCCGCCTACGTATACGAAAACTCCACTGTCATTCGCAGATTCGACGTCGAACCAGGCCCGGTACCATACCAAGTGGGTTGCATACTTTGTGCGCCTCATCGTGGACAAGAAGATCAAAGTCACGGATCCATTTCTGGCATTCACTGCCGCCATCGCGGCGAGCATCATCTATTTGAACAGCAGGGTTGACGAACAGGAGGCCGCTGAGCGGGGGAAGCTGAACGTAGAGCTGTGTTATCATTTTGTGCAGGGCATGGGAGCGTTGATGCCTGTGCTTACAGACCTCGTACGTCATTCTCGCGGCTCTTCGTTCAATCCCCACAACTGACAAGTATGCAGGCTCGGAAACTGGCTGCGCTGATCCAGAACTATGAGTCTCCAATCGACACGGAGCTGATCTGGTCAATTATAGAGTACACGAAAACAATATCTCCTGGGGGCAGAGACCTCCAGTTTCAGGGGGTTTCAGGGCTAGAGTCAGCGGGAGGAGCATCAGGCGAGAACGATACTCCTCAGAGCGAGGATTCGATGGGTGGAGCACTGACATTCACTCCGGAAGCTTCCATGGCTCTGAATCTTGAGCAAATCAGTTTCCCGACGTTCTAACCGGAGATGCCGGAAAACATGACCCTCAAATCCTTGTAATTCCGTGGTTTTTCTAACGTGGGAAAGGTAGGGAAACCAATCACACTTTGTACTTCAGTACGATGTTCTTCGCGACGGCGCATGCCGTCGTAATTTTAGCTATCGCATGTTCGCGTGGGTACAACTTTTGCAGGCTATTAGCAATGACATCGCAGAGCAGGGCAATACGAACCATACCGAAATAGGAAATTAATGCCGTCGGGCCAACACCGTCCCACAGAACCATCCTGACTCTGCCCTCACGAATGTTGTACTTCTGAGCTAGAGTAAATTCTACCGATGAATTGCTAAATGGTTTTAGGATTCATTGGGTATGGGAGTAGAGGTGGCCCGAGGCGCAGAGCGTTGGATGTTGTGGAGAACGCCCGTCTCTGAGCTGGATGTCGGTGCGGATGGGAGTGTTCTGGTCACTCGTACAGCAGTGAATGTACTCGCATTGATAAATGTTGGGAAACGTGTCTGCACATTATCATAGTCGAACTCCTCATTGTCTACTAGGTGACCATACAAAAAGAACTTTCGCCATTGCATGGCTATAGTGTCTCTACCACTGGAGTTCGATAGACAGAGCGTACACGCATCCGTTGATCCGGATAAAATCTCCTATTCCCAGAACATTGAGACCGCCTTCCCCCACCTCGATTTGTGCGCCTTTGATGGCCTTTCCTCCGCAATGATCTCACCAAGACCAGTGTGCAAGTCGACGTCTACTGGATCACGCGCCCATGCCTCTCTCATGCAGTATACTCTGTGGCCAAAATATATGGCTAAGAATAGGGGAATACCAATGTAGGCGGTGAGAAAGGTAGACACATTCCAGTTTTGCGGCCAGAAGACGTAGAACCCGTTTATGAGGGCCATGAATGTAAATGCTCCCATCTGGAGATATGTGCCGTAAGGCTGGATCCACGAGCAACGGTATGGAAGCTGCGGTTCAATGCCCTGCAGCCGCGCGGCTTTGCGGAAACGCAGGTACACAATACCGCAGCAAATCCAGGAGATGAACCCAGCCGTGTTGGAGAGGTTGACCTGTTTCCGGAAACGTCAGCACCCATTTTGAGTACGCAGTAGGATTCGTGTACTCACAAACCAATTGAAAACCACTGACGCAGACGAAGCGACGTTAATGTACGCGAGGAATGCGAACATGCTACTTGCCATCACGCAGCGATAAGGGACTCCTGTCTTAGTGCAAGCTCTGAACCACTGTGGGGCAGAGCCCTGCAGTGAGAGTGCGTATAAAGAACGCGAGGAAAGGTACAGAAACGAGTTACCTGCAGACCATGCCGATATGAGAATGCCGGCATTAACAACTGAGTCGAGAGCTCGAATGCCGTTTCGTTTCATTCCTGAATAGCTGAGTGTCAGTATATGTCTTTTCAGATCCAATATCGTGTTCATACCAATGACAAAAGGCGATGAGCCAGCGCCGGTACCGCCGTTGGTGAGATCGGGGTCATTGCTTGGGACGATAACACCGATACACAGAATACATCCAACGTAGAAGAATATCAGCCGGTAAACGTACCGACGACCGGCGATGGGAAGGTTCCGGCGGGGATTCTGCATCTCGCCTCCCGTTACAACAAGCAGTTCAGCCGCAAAGGCGAACGGCGCCACCGACAGGCTCAGCGTCCGGAGCAGCGTCAAAAATCGGCCAGTATCTCCGGAAGCTAACAAAGTCGGGGTCGGATCTTTCCAGTAACGGAATCCAAGACGATCATGCGAAGGCCCGCCGCCGAAGAAGAGAACGACCGAGACGAGCATGAGGCCGAGCATCATGATTACTTTTGTTCCAGCGAACCAGAACTCTGTCTCGCCGTAGTATCGAACGGGGAGGGCGTTGAGGGCGACAATGGCCACAAGCATAATTGTTATCCATACGCCGATATTGATGTCGACTGGCACCTCCCAGTAGTCGATTACGATGGCAGCAGCTGTGATCTCGTATGGGACCAGGATTCCGAGAGAGTAGAAGTAGAGCCAGCCCAGGGCGAACCCTAGCGACCGAGAGACGTATCGATAGGCGAAGAGGTTCATGGAGCTTCCTGGCGTGGGCAGCCACGTCGCGATCTCGACTACTGCAGTGATGACACAGAAGACGAGAAACGAAACGAAGCAGTAGCATCCTAAGACGAGTGCCGGTCCACCCTGGGCAAGTGTCTGGCCTGAGCCGACAAACAGACCGGTACCGATCGTGCCGCCCAATGCAATCATCTGCGCATGGCGCGACTTGAGTCCCTACATCGTGTTTCAGCACATTACATAACATTACAGTACAAACAGAGATAGCCTTACTCGATGCGTCGATTGTTTGTTGCCTTCAAACACTTCGCCAGTTAGAACCAAACCTGGGCTGGCGCCACCCTCGGTCGTGAGCAGCCCGTTACCATCGGCCTTCTCGTGAATTTTCTCGATGTCGGTGGCCATGGGGGCGGGGGATCGAAGACCGAGTCAATTGCTGAGAGAACACTAGAGTTTGAGTGAAGGCAGAGAGCGTGGTAATGAGAGGAGGAAGG
Source organism: Lasiodiplodia hormozganensis (assembly GCA_030512325.1). Lineage (NCBI taxonomy): Eukaryota > Fungi > Ascomycota > Dothideomycetes > Botryosphaeriales > Botryosphaeriaceae > Lasiodiplodia > Lasiodiplodia hormozganensis. The sequence continues at coordinate 37,040 of JAUJDW010000195.1, read as the reverse complement.
GAGATGAGAGAAGCTGGCTCTCAAACGATGGCCTGGTCGATCGTACTATGTACTGTAAAAGATGATAAGAAGGCAGGAACGATGGCAGGCTACTCTGGTGCAGGTGCTGAATTCGCATGGAGACAGGCTTATAAAGAGACAAAGGCTTAGCCAAGATTGAAATGCGGGGAAGCCTGTTGATGATAAGGTCTACGGGACGCTATGATCTGGTAAACAACTGTGCTTACCTTCCACCCAACAGGGTCCGTGGACTCTAGATAATGCTATAATCAACTCAACGAGCTGTTCACTAACGATCTGGCCTATATAATCACTATCAGGAAATTTAAATCCCTTCATAGAAACAGTAGATTCGTGTAAGTGCTGGTGAGTGATTCGGAAGGTGGCAAGCGGTTTTCATCCCGAGTGCCGAGGTCAGACTAAGCGATGGCTAATCCCAGATACTTTGAGCAAGCGCCTACCAGATATCTTCATTACAATTTAAAAAGAGATAAGATAGGCTTCCAGGTTATAACTCCGAAGAAAGAGTACCCCTTGAAGGTTGAGTTACTATAGCTTAGTCGTAGACACTTGGAATTGCCAGACTGAGTCATCTTTGAGATCATTCGGGAGGCGTGAGGCATGCGAACCCTGGGCACTATGTACACTCCACAGCAAATATCTTTATTCTCACTTTGAATATGTCGTTTACGGAATTCGGGAGATGTGGTAAAGATGACAAGTTTCAACTGTCATGGACTGAGAAGTCAGCATGCGCAGCAAATGACTACCAACGCCACAAAACCAGCCTTTTAAAGCCTTTTGTCGTTTTAAAAATATACTGGAAGCGCAATAAGCGTGCAGACATTGTATTTTATCCTTCTCACTAGCAGTCAGTGACGGTGTACGATGGGATGGCCGGGATGGTCCGGCAAAGCTTTCCTATTTGGGCATGGCTCAATTTCGAAAGATCCGACGGATATTTCTGCCTCTTTGGCGATAGCGTTGCTCACGAGGGTCATCGGAATTCACGTTTCAGTTCACCATAGCATTCTTAGGCCTGGGCTTAAAAATGGTAATGCGCACTGCTTTCTAGAATTTTGACTGCATTCCTACCGTCTATTTCACAGGGCTGCAAACTCTCATCCCAGCCCCAACGCCTCCCCAGAAAACCACCACTGGCGACGCTCCTCCAGTTTCTACTTCGATCACAATAGGTGCAGCCAGGTTATGGGCCTGGAAGACATCTACGTACGGCGGAGGAAGACCGACAAATCGCAATAGAGAACCGCCGCGCCATTGCGGAGCGAGGATTTTAAATTTTACTCCCATGCTCATAAGCCATTAGCACAGAAATAGACCCGTGAGTAGTACTCATATCACTTCCTTCAGCAGAGACACCCAATCCATTCTTCATCGACCGAGAAATCCTCCAGCGAAAACACTAACGAAACAACCGCAACAGCCAGACTCAGCCCCGAATCGCCTCGCCCGCACCCCCTCCCGCATCAAAGGCGTGTCCATCTACCTCAGCCAGCCTGACATCGTCTCCCTCGGCGGCCTCTCTGCACCAGAATACTTCCCCTTCGATGACCCCACCTTCATTGCGCCCTCCCCCGGCCATTTCAACAGCACGACACGGCCGCCGGCACGTCCAACTACAACAACACCGCGACCGCCTTCAACTACCACCACCAAGGCCGCGCGGCTCCGCGCAGCTGGCTGCGCTAGCTTGCCGAGAACACACGGGAAAGCGTGCACGATCCGCCGTTACCGTGATTGGGCGGTGTCACCATGAGCGCGTCGGCAGCACGTCTGCGCTCGGGATAACGCTGCGCATGCTGGCTGAGCATGGATGTGGATGGTGGAGCTGTGCGGCTCGATTCGTTCTCGAAGGTCGTCGCGCCGGGATGTCGCGTCGGGTAGGTGGTGGCGGAGGAGGAGCTGGTTGAGCAGTATGCGAAGCATGCGGAGGTCTCGACGCAGTGGGGGGCCCAGCGGGGTGAGCCAGCTGATGCTGTTTAAACTGCTGGACGAGACGTGGGGCCACGAGGGCTATGTTGACTGGTTGATCCGTATTCGGGACGAGTGCATGAAGTGGCGGAATGTGGTTGTGGGTGCTTGTGAGAAGTACCTCCCCAGTGTTGTCAGCTGGAACCCGCCCATGGCCGGCATGTTTGTGAGCTCTTCTCTTACCGTTTACATGTGTGCTGTTTGCTGATGCGATGATTCCTACAGCATTGGGTGGAGGCTGACTGTCGCAAGCATCCGCATGCGTCGAGCAAAAGCATTACAGAACTGGAGGAGGAGTTGTTCCTCAGATCTGTAGAAAACGGCTCACTGGTCATTCGAGGCAGCTGGATCCGCCCTGAGGCAGGCCTTGACCTGGGTAATGAAAGGATATTGCAGCGCCATTCGGGAGCATTGAGGAGGCTATTCGCCGATTCGGTTTGGCAGTCAAAGAGAGTTTCCAGCTCTAGAAGAGCAACACGAACAAGCAGTTCGATCACAGGATAGGCTAATCCAGGAGCTCAAAATGCCGTTCGCAATCGTGCAGATAATGTTCGCTCTGGACGAGGTATTCAATGGGGTTTTCATTGCAAGTGCCGGTCCAGTCAAGCCGGAAGGACGTTCGGCAGGAGCGGAACACTAGTGGCATGTCGCGGCATGAGCCGTCCAAGGGGCTGCCCTCAGGCAGCGACAAGAGCGGTGATTGTGGGACTCGGTCTCTTGACTCTCAACATTCACATTGGTGGTGATAAGGTACTATATTCTCTCCATCTGTTTCCCTGATTTTAGCGCAGCACTGCTGCTCCGACTCTCCTTCTGGCGATCAATGAATCATCTACAGATCCACACACGATTGTCTCGTTGAGTGCGAGTAATGCGGGGGTGGATCCCGTTGAATCTTGTTCCATTTGCAGACTAGAGCCAGTTCTCTAAGCCAACCGTCAGCCTTTGCCGAAATTACTTAGGGCAGCACAGTACGCCTTGTAAGGAGAGCTCCTCGTGGTATAAGGATGTGTACGTCATAGTTCTTGGCGGTCGCTTCGGGTTGTGGATGCCTGTCTCCACCGTAAGTTTGATATGACTCGCTGGTTTGAACTGGAACTTTTCACCTGCGGAACCACCTCTCGCCTTAAACAACGTGGAAGTTTCTGTTATCTATGAACGGAGCGCAATTTAGCTATTATTAGTCCAAACGCTGGATCTAAGAGATAGCGTTTAGAAAGGACCCGTGCATTTGCCTAACATGCTTCATCGGGAGCTTCTTCGGTAGTCGCCGCACGGGAGCGAATGATCGGCAGCGGAGCCGTTGGTAAGCGGGCGCCCTAGTCTTGGCTCTGAAATTCAAGAGTCAGTAAGGAATGAATAAGGCTACCAGTTTGTTCGAGGTTCAGGGGGTTCTACGTTGTGCCTGCAACTTCGCCTTCTCTCGTACTCGGCAAAGGCGTTCCGGGCTAACGCTACTGAGCAATTGTTTGACCGCAAATCGAAACAGGCCACCACGGATCAACAGATTCGCACAGCAGAACACCAATGTTTCCCTGAATAAACCGCGCTATTTGACTCGCTGAATTGGTTCCTGGCCAGCTGGCTGCAAGGCAGAGCACCACGTCTTGTGAGACCAAGAGATATGATATCTTGGCGTACCCCAAGAAATGGTTCACCCCACAAGCTCTGTGCTTTCAGGCCCTACATCAATAGTCACACCAGGTTGAAGCTAGCTTGTCTGCCCCAGCCTAACGGCGAGGCCAACGACATTCCGAGAGAGCGCGAATTCTATAAAGCCCTGCATCCAGCCAGCAGTGACGGATCAGCATCCATCAACTGCACACCCTCTTTCCACACACTCCGCCACGGAAAGCCACTCTTTGCAAGCAACCATGAAGACCTCCAACAACGCCGTCCTCCTCGCCATTGCGGCTCTGGCCTCGCAGGCCGCCGCCGAAGTTCAGATGGATGTCCGCTACAGCGACAACATGATCGACGTCGGCAACATGGACCTCTTTGCCGCCACCTGGCAGGTACGCTCGCACCCGCCTCGGCCTCTACACGAACCCAACTAACCCCCCATCAGACCATCTACGACACAGCCGGCAACGAGCGGTCCGTCATCACCGACAAGTCGACGGGCACGGACAACAACCCGTGCACGTCCAAGGAAGACAGCGACCCGGACCTGACCGTGTCGATCAAGATGAACGGCGCGTGGGGCCAGACGCCCGGCCTGGAAGTCAACCAGATGCGCGACGGCCTGGTGCAGTCGATGTGGGAGGTGCTGCGCAACATCGCCGACCGCAACAAGTACGACGTCTTCGGCGGCTGCACCGGCTTCACCTGGCAGGAGGGCACGGCCGGCGACGCCAATGCCGCGTGCGGTCCGGCTGCCGCCACGAGCTGCGAGAACGCGTGCAAGGACGCGTCCGACATCGCCAGCCAGGTCGAGTGCAGCATCAAGACCACCGGCTACAAGGTCCCCTCCGAGATGCGCGTTACTGCCTACATCGACAACCAGCTGCAGGCTGATGATCTGATTATCAGCATCAGTGCTGCGAAGAACCCTGAGACTGGTGGATGTGGTATCCAGGGCGAGATTGCTAAGGCTGTTGCTGGTTTCATTCCCGTTGCTGGCGGTCTGTTCGCCCAGGGTATTGCTATTGGTTGCACTGGTGTTCCCCAGACCACCAGCTAAATTATGAGTGTGGGGTGGATTTCTCAATGGAATATAACGGCCGAACAAATGTCAATAGCAAGATGGATTAGTTAAATGCATATCGGAAAGATTTGTGCAATTACTCGGCTTGAAGAGTGAAAGCAACCCCCCCACCTCCTTGCACCACTGAACTGGGATACTTCCCGCCCCCAAGTGGCTCCCCGGTAGATTTCCGAAAGCATGCACACTGAAGGGCCATCACTACAGTGAAAGCTGATCCCGGAACACCGCTGTTTCATCTGTATCGGCCCCAGCCTCGGAGCTTTTACTATCCTGGGTTGCAGTCTGTGGCAAATCTGGACGTCCTTAACCACCAGGATCATGCGATGTTTCCCCGCATGAATGTAAGGCCACGCTCAAAAGCCGATCTCTGTTCAATCCCCTGCCTGTTTTTGTGGAATGGCGAGTCGTTGGATATCATGTTCCAGCATAGTCCTAGATAAGCACTGAGCAGGAGGAGACGTTTATGAGCACCAAAAACACGAACGGCATCTGCAGAAGATGAAAGAAAATAAGACTTCATAGGGAATGTATTCTGATGCAGACTATGAACTGTGACGTAGAGTTGCGGGCTGCCCCTTGAAACGTGGTTGATTTCTGGACAGATATTTCCAGCTGTTTCAGACTTGGACCAAGAAGTCCACGACTGCATACCTTGGCCCATAACACCCGATGCAGGGTGCAAGTGCTCTATCATTTCTCAATTCGGTGAGAGTCGCCCTTGGATGCAAGCGGACAGAGTGGTTGCAGGACTCTAATCACGCGACACTTCATCCGGGGTAATGACGCCGTCGTCGTTCTTGTCGTGCCTGAATCATTTAGCAGCAATCCAAGAAGGATCGAATATTTACTTACTTCAGGAACCAGGCGATGTGTTTCACGGAATTGTCGCCAACGTTCATGTAGTTGGTGTACTCTTGCATGGTGATGTTTCCAGAGTTATCAGTATCGGCAGCGTTAAAGGCTGCGTCGGATGCATCCTTATCGTCTCTGGCGGACATGAGGCCTCTGCGTCCAGCTGGCGCGCCGCCAGCTCGGCGGCATCCTGTACCATGTTAGCAAAAAATCCCGATGCAGCCTCAGGTTGCAACATACCGCCGTCGCAGTTGCAACAGAAGATGTTGCAGCCGCCATAGCCGCAGCAGGGGGTACCCTGCGTGTCATCGTCACATGAGTACTTGGCGCACCACTCGTCCCATCCCATTGGTTGCAGACACTTATCGGCATTACAGCAGTCGGCGCTGACCAAGGGGAGGAGGGCAGCAGCAGCAGCAAAGATGGCCGAATAACGCATGTTGAAGTTTGTTTTGTGATGTGAGAGCTGGTTTTCTTGGATCGATGGTTAATGAGTGAACGTAGGCCTCTCGACCATTTATATATTCAATAGCTGCGCTCGATTTTCACGTTTCCGTATGATGGAAGACAGGATCTCTAAGGGATGAGGTAGACCTTCTGCAAGAGATGGGAAAAGAGGCCGGTCAAGGGGTGTCTCAACTTCGCATGGAACATGCGCGTCACAGACTAAGCACTAAAAATAGTAGTCCCGCTGGTGTAAATGCCTTGCATAGCTCGTTTTTCTTGCGCTTTACTATCACCATGACCTACTCAGGCGACTCTAGGCAACAACTTTCAAGCCAATTGCGAACTGATAGCTATGTTTCAGTTGGTAGTATATGTCTGAATAAAGTCAGGCTTGCACGATGGCGCTAGAGCAGTCACTAGAAAGTAACAGTCCCTTGCCGACTATCCCGCATGAGGGAATTTACCCCGCATAAAATTAAGGTTTTGCTGGCTGACGCAAGCGGCTCTGGAAGAAAGGGTGATTTGCAGCAGAGGTCTCGATTGAACCCGCTTGCAAGGACAGCGGGGCTCTAAAATCGATCCAATAAGGAGGCCTAAAATGCCTGCTTGCAAGCCGCTTGCTTGGTCGCTTGTCACGCTGGCTAGGGCCCCTGTTTGCAGGTGCGGACATGTCGCGCTAGCAACAGATTCAGCAATTTCACTTACTAACAGTAGCTTTAGCAACTCAATTTTCGTCTACCCCCAACACCAACTCGAGTTAGCACTTTTCGTGTGCGTCTAGATCCAACATCAACTACAACCAGACATTGATTTCCGCTCAAGAAATTTCACTCACACATGTAAGTGCTTGTGATTGTGGAAGCAATACAGCGCGCGCGGTATGGCCAACCAGCACTGATTTCAATATTCTAGTGACTGCCGGTGTTGGCAGGCACGATCGTCGAGGGGGGTAATTTAGCGCTTTCTTTCGGGTAGCTCAATACATCCATCACCCGTTCACCTCCTCAGCTTCGCGCCCAGTCCAGCCGCATCACCGGTAGTTTTAAAAATAATAATGCTCCTTTTCAGCAGCGTGCTTTTCCCCGCCGTCCTTCGCCGGTTAAACCAGCCCAGTCTCCGCGCTCAACCACACAAACGCCCTCCTCACACATTCGGCGACTGCACCAGCCTCTCATACCCCTGCGCCCCGTCGTGCCCCTGCCTTCCCTTACCCGGCCGATGTTCGATGCACTTCGAGAAATGCAGCAAATGTCCCCTCCGCACACGCACAAACGACGCATACAGCCCGCCCGCACTGAACACAGCCACACAGCTCAGCAATACCGGCCACTGGAACTGGTCCGGCCGCGCCCAGATGATGGTCGACGCGTACGAGCACAGCTCAAAGGTGCTCTGCCAGGACGCTTCGACCGACGAGAAGGCGCCGCGGCGGTCGGCTTCGACTTCCTGTGTGAAAGGTCAGGCGTCACTTTCGGCGTGGGAAAGGAGAGAAATGGAGAAGAAGGGGGAACCGGGTTGGTGAACGTACCTCCTGAATAATAACCTGCGCCGAAAGATCGAACCCCCACAACCCGACCCGACTCAAAATCGCCCCGACAACCAAGCCCCCCGCCGCCACCAGCTGATGCTGCCCCTGCTGCCCCTGTTGCCCCTGCCCCCGGAACCCCCAAAACACCGACGCACCACCCGCCAAACACAGCGACTGCCACGTGACGAACCAGATACCCGTCCTGATCGGCCCTATGCGGGCCATGACGCGCGGCGTGATCCACGTCGCGCTCAGCTCGAAGGCGACGGAGACGGTGCGCGCGAGGGCGATGTGGATCGAGTTGAAGCCGGCGGACAGCAGGTACGTGACCATCTGGCCGGAGAAGGAGAGGACGGTGAGGTAGAGCAAAGCCCCGGCGAAGGAGGGGAGCACGGCGCGGTGGCGGAAGTAGGTGGTTAGGTCGTGGGTGGTGGCGTGGAGGAGGGTGGTGAGGGTGTGGAGAGGGCCGGAGCGGGGGCGGTTGGGGGTGGGAGAGGAGGAGGGGGAGGAGGAGGATTTGGGTTGTTGGAGGGCGGGGACGATATGGTAGACCTGGGTTGGTGAGTTATCGGGGGGTGAAAGGTGGTTGGGGTGAGAGAGGGCTTACGCGGGCGATGGCGAAGTACTCGACGAGGATGGAAGCGAGGTTCATGCCGAGGTTGACAAGGATGGCGATTTCGGTTGATACGCCGTCGAGGATGGAGATGAAGAATGGTCCGGCGAGCTTGCAGATGAGGTCAATTCGGCGCATCTGTGCGTTCAAGACTGGCATTGAAGTTAGTGTGGTTAATGTGTTGTTACAAGAGGGCACGGTACCTCTCAGAGCTCCTTCGTTCTCTTCGGCAATCACAACGACCTGCAGCAGCGGTGAGCAGACGACATGGAATGTGGGAGTACTGTCTCCAACATACCCAATCCCTCTCAACTGAAATAAGGTTCATAATAGCGCAAAGCTTCTCAATGCAAGCAAGCACTGCCAGAATAACCAGTGCGCCGGACTGCAGAGCCTTGACCCAGCTCCATCCGGTGGCCAGGAACCAGAAGAGGGCACAAGAAGTTGCAACGGTAAATCTTTGTAGGACTGCCAATTCTATCAGAATATAAAAAATTCACCAATTAGTGGGACACTCACCAATTGACAGCCTCACGACCTTGAGCCTGTTGCTCTTGTCGATGAATCGCCCGATGACCGGAGACAAGACTATGGCCGATGCTTGCCGGCTCAACGCATACACCGACATCGGCAGCAAGGTCCCAGGATAGATGGACGCGAGGTAAAGCACGGCACCGAACTCGAAGACGCGTGAATTCCAAGTTGAGAGGAAGTGCGAGACGTAGAGGCGCTTCCGCACCGCCATTGGCACCTCGACTTCTGTGCCTGCCGGCGGAGTTGCGGCCACGTCATCTTCGGCCGGCGGATTCTGGCTGAGCGGGTTGTCCAATGGGGAAGGGGTATTGGACAGAAGAGGAGTGTGAACTGTATCCGCGTCGCTGGGTGCCATGGCGAGAATGTTGAGAAGCTGTTGTGGCGGCGAATAAAGCGATGGTGAGGGAAAGAAAGTAGCCAAGCGATGGTGTGACAGGTGGTCCATCTTATCGACAATGCTGAGTCATTCATCTCGCACGTGATTGCACCTTTCATTTATTCTTTTTTGATCTTCTTCTTTGGTAACTCGGCTGGTTCCAGAGAGTAGCTTGACCTTTTTGTACAGTGGCTTGAACGTGGCTGCCTTTTATGGTGGCGCAATGTCGATTTTACATGTTCTGTAGGTTTTGGCCGACACTCCACCCGTAGGTTTTAGCCGAGTGTCGGCTGTAGGGTTTGGCCGAGAACGTCTCATTAACACGACGATCTCCATGTTGCTTACGATAAAGTATGGATCATTCTATTCGAATGACGTTGGATGTAGCTAGAAGGGCGTTGGCAAAAACAAACAGATTTATTCAAGTCCAGGAATATGTGATACGCCCTGCGTTCTTCCTGACCGCTGTCGCTCAAAATTCAACAACATCGCCACGGCAAGAATCTGATGGGGCAAGATTCCACCCCAACATAAACAAATCTCAATCCAAATTAAGGCAGTTTCATAGCCTCGTTCTGGGGGACATGTGCTTACCCGAGAACAGGAAACCATAGAGATATGGCGCAAATTCGGGGCTGCTTTAAAATCCCTGGTAGTAGCGGGCATGCTGCGTTGTGAGTATTGAGATATCCTTCTGCCCGCTCACAATCAATTCATTACTACAATTTACTGCCATTATCGAGCGGGATAGAAAAGACTAACGACACCAGTACAACTAAGTTCCAGTCCAAAGCAAGCCAGCGACTGAGAATATTACATCCTAGACCAAGACGGCAGGACATCCCATCAATTGTCGTGATAGCCTTACGTAGTCAAATCAGATCTCCTGAAGCAACTGATGACCGCCGATTCCAACTGTAGACGGGCGAGATGGACTAGAGAAACCCCATGCATTGCAATTTCCGTAAGGACACCTGGCGTCTGCCACTCCAGGGACACCCGTCAAGGCTAAAGAATTATCCTCCAAAAACCTGTTTATTGGAGACGCTAAGTGTGAATACGGCACTGACCCATCAGGCTCTATCATATGCTCGAGCGAAGATGTATGTCGATGAAGTGGTGCTTCAGCCAGCCACAGAGCAACCAAGCATGCAGCAGTCCAACCGCTGACAAGGAGAACTGATCCCTACGATCATAACCATAAGCATTTACCTCTTTAAGATATTCGATCCCACCGGCTGTAGGGCCGTTCCGCTTAGTATCACAACAAACTGACTGTGATTTTCTAACACTTTTTCGATCTCGACGGCGCCATTTACGACCCAGTCTCGGCTCGTCTTTCCTATAGTCACAGCTTCCATGAACTTTGGCACCAGTCCGAAGCTCCAAGCCCTTTCAAAGGAGTCTGACAGGAGGTTCGAGACAACCGCCAAGAGCGTGTATTCCAGCGGGCTGTCAGAGCTATCAGCCGCAGCTGAAAGACCTGTGATGGCCAGAATCCAGTTAATTAGGTGGCAAATTGCATGTGGTGCTTTCCACTGGTCGAACCTGTCTCAGATGAGTACTACTGGGCTGTTTAATACAGGAAGAAGGAATAGCACCAAATGCCTTTACCACTGAATTGACTGACGACCCTGGGCTCATGATGCCGACATAACCGAGTTGGAGGAGAGCAATCACTGCCTCATGCCTCTTAGAGATTTAACAAGTTCGGCAGACAGAACCACTAGGGACGGAGGAGAAGCCTTACTGGGAAACGATGTTCTGGCGGACCCCGCTCCGAACGTCTTGCAAGTCGACAGGCTAGCTAGGTCTAGAAGATCCATCTATTCAAGTGGCGTTCACCTGGGCAACCTTCTAGAAACTCATCGGGGCTCATTTTCAATGGAAGGATCCATCATCTTGGCAAATTGCCTAATCAGTTCTGCAAGGGCCTCGTATTAGGAGAGCGGTGAGGATCAAGAAGAGCCTAGGAGATGGCCTGGGACATGAGACGGGGAGGATGCCGTAAGAAGACATAGATGGCCCCGATGATCCGAGATCTAGGAAAGGTTGCTGGAACTAGACGTACACTTCATCGCGGTTGTGACGGCTTTGATCGAAATACCGAACGTCTGTACCCAGTAATGCCACAATAGGAGCTCCCAATTACTGACGGACAATTCTAGAACCTATCTGGGACGGGATGAAGGTCTTTTCGGACGTCGAGCTATTGAGTATAGCGGTGAAGCGATGCACCAGCTTCAATTCTGATGTCGTGTCAGATAGGTAACAGTACAGCAGATCAGAGGATGCCCTACCAAGCAAAAAACAACGGCTCAGTACGGCTGAGCCGTCTCGCAGGTCAATTATTGTGAAGTCGTTGGCTGGAACGAGTAGATTCTAGTAGTAAGACCGTAAGGTTACGACAAAGGCTTGGCGCTCTTGGCACAAATGTCATAGGAGCTGGCCATTACCGGATTTGGGCTGTTCTAGAGATGGAGAACATTCAGATTTTTAATTGTTGCATTACGGCAGTTTGCTATAGGGCGGAGCAAAAGGCCGGGGATTTAACGAACCTGGGCACGCTAAATCAACTTCCACAAGCGGCTTATCAAGCTACTGAGTAAGTCCCCGACGGACGCTCTCGTTCGCCCGCTTAATAGTTCCCGCGCTTCGTAAGCCACCATGAAGCCTTAGCGCTACGCTATTAAGTAAGTCAAGCTTTGCTTTGCCCGAACCCGCTGCGGCCTCGACCTTGCCAAGTGGAAACTTCCGCCAACACACATCGACGTCAGGCATGCATTGAGAAAACCTCGACTTCATCTCTTGAGCCACGGTTTGATTTTGGAGGATGCGAGAGTGAGGTGTGACACTGGTGCTCTCTCGTTGGCCGTCTGTTGAAAGGAAATGCCCACCCGCGCCCACTCCCCTTCACAGCTGAGTCAAAGTCGAGATCGAACTGCCGATCTGGTTTGCCGTCTTATCCTGATCGCCACGGCAAATAGTTCGCCCGTATACCTTCTAGAGCACTTGTGACACTAATGCGTTGGAAAGTGTAGACGAGAATGCGGGATCGCGAGCCTGATCTCAACAGGCAACAGTGCCATCGCAGCACCACCAACACTTGACTGGAAGTGCGAACCACCGATTGGTTTTTCAAGCACATTCCGACCTGGCTCTTCCACTCCGGGGCTCTGCCGCAGACCATCTGCTAAGGTGTACGTACACGGCTACTGGAACATAAAAGGGAGGCGCTGCACGCTCCGCCCAGAGTTTGAAACCCAAACAGACAAGCACCTCCTTCAATTGAACAAGGCAATCTATTTACTATAACCATGTATTTGCCCACCGTCATCACCATCGTTGCTGCCCTGACTCCGTTCGCTCTGGCGGACTGTTGCTACAAAGTTAATGGCAGGTGCAGGGACGGCACCGTGGGCACCCCGTACTGCGGCAAAGGGGGGTGTAATTGGCTAGGCTGTGACTGCGCTGGCGGTGCGTTCCCTGATTTATAGTGAGGAGAGACCCAACACTAACGGTTTCATCCTAGGCTGCCGCAATACTCGGTCACGCGTGATGGAAAGGCAGGCTGCCGATGCCGAGACCACCGACGCTTTCAACAAGGCTTCCGGGGGCACCGGAAAGCTTACCGAGCCACAGTTTGCGGCGTTTGTCGGTGTTCCAGCGGATGATCCGACAGTCACCCAGCTGTTCAAGGAGTCTGTTGATACCTCATCCCGTCGGTGGAAGTACAGTGCTAACTCAGTGGTGTAGGCACGACAAGAACAACGACGGTGTTGTCACCATTGACGAGATCGGCGGTTAAGGCAATTCCATTATTTCCGAAGCTATGACACTCGTTTATGGGATTATTATGCTTTGTTCAATAAGTATGTTAAAGTAACGTAGGGGGAAAGCAACGAGGAGATGGGTTTGAGCTTTTCGGAACACCTGGGATATACCTTCACTTCTTAATATATGGTAAAAGTTCGTCATTTTATGTAACCGAGGGCATAAAATCCGTACAACAGGGTTTGAAGTATCATGTAGCACCTACACCTACGTTCAATCAAAGATTGAAGGTGCAATCCCGTCAGTGAAGTGGTAATTGTGAGCAAAGTTTCAAAATCTTGAAAATAAGGTACGCAGAGGACGTTGGGGGACATTTTTTATCATTTAAAATCTACTTGATAGTCGGATAGTGAAAGCTGCGCTAAGGTATGCGCATGGTAGATCGAAATGATTTGATATACGACGTTGAATCGCGGTATTTGAGCATCGGTGTTAAGATTGACTCAGCCACCTAGGCTATGTCCGGCATCATGCAAAGATCTCAATCAATAGAGAGACAAGAAGCGCCGAAAGCAACCCTGTATTCGCTGTCAGACGATACCCACACTAAATACTCCAAACTCCCCGACTCACCCAATGCAAATTCGAACACGTGTTCTGGTGAAATGGATATTGATGGAATCCATCTCGGCTGGACCTCGCCTGCATTCGATTTACCGATGGGTTCGACGATGTGTTTGGAATTCTGGAGCTCTTTCTCAGAGTCGGATCGCCCTTCCGCGTCTTCTAGCATACGGGCATTCCTGTCAATTAGCTCTAAGATGACGTCTTTGTTCGGTGTCTTGAGGCTCTTGATGATGTCCTCTAGCGACCAATTCTTGCAAATTCGCCCCCACCCCCGCGGACTGCGGAACTGAACTGTGACTGTCGTTTTATCTCTGCCAATTTCAAAGTTTATTTCGCCATTCACCCCCTCAGACGTTTTCCTTCCAGACTCTTCGCATTTTGTGAGATTGACTGAGATATGAGGATCAGCACCAGCTTTGAGAAAGCTCTCAGATATCAGAGCGAAGTTTTGGTCGAGTTTTGAACGATCAAAATACTCGACAGAACCCGCAGGTTCGGCAACTCTTGAGCCGGCTTCCGCAAGCAAATAGTGCTGCCATATGCTCAAGTCGATGTGTTCCGTCTTCTTGACGTTTTAGTGAGTAGCAAAGTCTAGAAATAACGGTATCTTCGTCTGCAAATTGCTTCGACCTTTCTTTAGCAGCAGATCGAGGAAGGCTGAGTCTGAAGCCCCCAATAATCTGAAGCGACTGTTCCGAAAGTACCGAAATAGGAGCATCTCTAATTCTGAGATGGTCTCAGTGGCACTTGGATCACATTCCAGCCTCCAAGTTGGGTAAGAATAGTCGTTTTCCTCAAACATGTAATCAAGAGGTGTCCAAAGGCTCGGCTTGTAGTGAATGCTGCGACGTTCGGGCACATATTTGGAAGCGGCCTTTTCGATAACAAAATGTAAAGCCTCCAAAAACTCGAATGGTCTACTGTCGAAGAGTTGCTCCAGTCCTAGACGCGTCAATGCTTTGTTGTAACTGTATCCCCATCTATTTCGTGAGATCCTGGATCGGACCTCGGCGATCAGCAACTGGATGAGTGCTTTGCCGGCAGCATGATGTCCAAGCGAACGAGAACGCTGCTGCTTGGTAACAGTTGTTTCAAGGTATTCCCGGATTGATCGGTGGGTGAAAGTAATGTATTCCTTCCCGTACTCGTCGCTTTGTGGCTCGAGAAGGCCCTTGCACCATCCATAAAGCTGGGTTCGTGCCGACCCAATCCTTTTCTCTACAGCACCATCATCATCCTGCTCCCATGAGCCGGTGTCTTGTTTGGAGAACTCCGGGTTTTTACAGTAGTCCTCGAGAAACGAGTAGGCGAGGATTGGCAGACTCCGCATAGCGAGACTATTCTGCAACAGGAGTAGCATGTCGAAACTGAGGTACGCTTTCAACCTGTGCTGCTCAGGGATAGACTCAATGGTGCGATCCAGAAGGGGTCTTAGACCTGGTGGGAATTGATTAAGAATATCTTCAGGTGAGCCGCCAATTTTCGTCTCCTCGCGGACACCGCGGGTGACGAGAGCCACCCACAAAAAGACTCCTTGGGCTTTTTCGGGTATGATCTTTGCTAGTCGGTTCTCCATGTGCGAACTAACTTTGCCATGTAGCCTTTGCTGAACAAAGCGCCTCATGTCATAATGCGTGAGGTCGTGAAGCCTAAGTGTGGTCTCTGGAGAAAACTTGAATTCAGGCTCCTCCCTACTGGCAACACAGAGCTTGAGGTTTCCCTTCGAATCCGTGATCCACTTGTTTAGAAGGTCAACCAGGTCCTGCTTATCGAGACCGTCTTCATCGTAAAACTCATCGAGCCCATCGATGAAGAAGCAGAAACATGTTTTTGAGGAATGCGAGCGGCGGATGACCTGGCGGAGTGCTGCGGATATATCTTTGCTGCGAATCTCAACCGTGGTACCCAGCTGCCAGGGCAAGCTGATTGCTTCTTCCCAGGCCTTACTCAATACCTCGGGTGTCATTTCGGGGCATTGCTTGAGGATCTCGTATAATAAGGTGCGGCGGAGACCAGCAAGCACCTGTTGAAGCCCTCCGATCAACGTAGAGAAGAATAAAATTGCCCTTACAAGACGTCTATCTCCTGTTAAAATCTTGTCAGTTTGGCATCATCGCATACAATGGTGGACCGGAATATCTCACCTGCCCACACTTGCAAAATTTCCTCTGTGCGTGGACTATCGCTCAGGAACTGCATCAAAGTTGACTTGCCGGAGCCGAACCTCCCCAATATGTGAAAGACGTTTTCTCCATCTGTTGACAGCCACTTTGTAAAACGTTCTCGTGCCCTGTCCCTTATCCACTTTTCACTCTCTTCAGCCTTTCCATCATCACTATCCATGTCGTCATCGTCATCCAAAGTATTTGCCGTTTCTTCGCCTTGGTCGAGTATCCACCGGAATGTTACCCCCGTTTCATCCTGCTCTTCATTGATCTCCTCCAGTCTCTGACGGATATTATCGCTCCTTTTCTGCATGTCACTATACCTCAAGCTCTTCAAGAGACGCTCGTGTCCAATTTGCTTGATTGTTTGTTCCTGTACGCTGACAAGACGTTCGATACGGTCCCGGGTTTCCTCATCCATTGCGCGTTTCCGAAGCTCAATATTGAGCTCTCTGACATTCGTCTGGAGCTGTGTAAATCTCTCACCGTTGTCTCTCACTAGTCTTTCCAGCTGTTCAAGCTTTGTCCTGCATTCAGGGAGAGGGAAATTCCCCATGTGTTAGCAGATGAGAGAAGCTGAGGGATGACAAGGCTGAACACATGGGCCGTAACCAACCTCGTGAGAAATGCCAGGATGGCTGTAAGACGCTGATGGCACCTCGTAAGCTCTTCTTCCAACTGCTGCTTGTCCTTGTCGTGGATGACACTGTTCCACGTCGCGCTTAAGGTATTCCATTTCGCACGGACGCCGCGCTTGGAGTCGGATGATTTCATCTTCCCCAGCAATTCGAGAAGCCGGTGTGAAACCTTCTGGCAATCCTTGGAAAGCTCGCACAGGGTTTTCGCGTCACTTGAGAGTGATTCGGTATCATTATCCGGCGGGATCAATCTGGAATGGAGCGTTTCCATCCTTCTGATGATGTCTCCAAGAGAGGAATTTTCTTCCACGCTGCCAGACTCATGGATTTGTTTCCAGCCTTTGATGAGGCTTCCGCTGAAAGTGACGAAAGTCAGAATGCCGGAGGCTACCCCTATTGCCGTGACAGGGTCCATAACGGAGGTGGCATGCGCTGGGCGGTGAGGGTTGTCTGAAGCAGATTGCTTTGCGAAAGAAGTAAAATAGAATTTGAGGAGCTGTGTCGGCGGCGCGCAACAGCTGGCACAAAGTGGGGCGCATTGAGTTCAAGCTGCGGCACTTCAAATGATTCGTCTTACATGCATAGTGTTGGGGGCCAGTTTCGCATCGGACCAATCAAAAACAGTGATATCAGGCAACAGATCAGGTGCCATGCCGGCCCCTCTATCGTGTATTTAAAATAGAGGCGAAGGAGAAATGCGACGACTCTTCGACCAGAAAACTGTCAGCATATTTCAAAGCTCTTTCACCCGCCCACTTCAGTTGTATCCCTGTATGTACATGCTTCTTTGAATGCAGTAGTCACAAAGGATGAACGGAACCCTGGACGCTTCGAATAGCGCAATCCAGTTACCTTTTGTAGCTGTATTTAGCATGGCGCTCGCGAATGTTCTCCCTATCTGTTGGTCAACCGTGATTAACACAATATTTACCCGCTATCTTCTTGGAAGGCAGCAGGAATCTCGGGTTGGTGGTGTTACCGAATAAATGGTTTTAATGGTGTGTAATTCAGAGGGCATATGTACCATAGTTCTAGAATCCTGATACTGTTTACGCGCGACAAATCACTGTCGAGATATATACATCCTCCCCCAATCTGGTTAGGTATACGCAATAAATCCGCAATACCGGGGCCATCAATAATGTCAACGACCATTGTCCGCTCCTATTTCAACCCCGGGGAGACAGCATCAACACAATGAGGGCATAGAATGATGGTGGGGCAGACATCTTAGATGCTGCGCTCGCAGTGACGTGGATTTTCGAGCATCTGAAATGAGGAGAGGACCGAGAACTTACCAAAATAATTCGTCGCTGAATTCATCTTTACCATGTCAATTCATTACCGTTATTATTCACCAGATGCATGTCGATGGATTGAGAGAATGTCATGTATTGAAGCTACGGAGATACCTTCGATGTCAATGCAGCAGTGGCTGCAGCCTTGTACTGTTCAGCACGATTACATACCAGCGCCGATTTCCAGAGCCCAGCCATCACCCTTCGGGATGATCGTGATGTTGTCGACGCCCATGCCCTGGAGCTGAGTGGCCATGTCCTGGATGGACGAAAGGCTGTCCTCGCTGCGTCCGTTGTCACTGACAAGGTAGTCCGGGAAGGCTCTCTTGATGCCCTGTTCGGCGCCGTCATACCAGATCTTCGTGGACCTCTGGAAGATCTTGAGGTTGTCCCACGGGTTCCGGTACCACTTGTCAGCAGTTCCCTTTGCCACCTTGATGAAAAGGTGGACGCTGCCTTGGAAGCCAGTGAGAGCGGTGCATGCATGCCCGAAGATTTCGCCGACCTTGTTCCGGTATCTCCCGTCGACGGAGTTGATGCGGTTGATTGCAAACTTCTTCATCTCCGCCATTTGGTCAAGTGCCTTGTGCTGCATGAGGTCCTCGGCCTCGTCGAGGGCCTTGACCCATTCCTCCTCATTTCCACCCTTGTTTGCCAACTGCTCGAAGTTCCTTGAGATCTCGTTCGTGTCCTCTCGGATCAGCTGGTTGGTCTTCAGGAGGATATTCTTCAGGGTCCTCAAGACATCATCCTTGTCTGCGAGCGCGGATGGCCCCTTGGCATCGATGTATGGAAGGGTGTTCTTTGGGAAGGCGTCCTGGATGGTCTTTTGGCAAAGGCCAAGCGCGGTATTTGCGGTCCTCTTGAAGTCATTCACGTTCTTCCACGGATGGTCGGACCAGCTGCGACTGTTCTGTTTTGCCAGGGAAAGATAAATCATGATACTGGCCAGGTAGCCGGTGGGTGCGGTCCATGCCTGGTTAAAGATCTTGGCGACTGCGGTCAGGTCGTTGCCGTCCAAGCCGTCCATTTGATTGTCTGCGTATTTCTTCATTTCTTTCAACTGGGAAAATGCCTTGCCTTTCATGAGATCAATGGCGTTGTCAAAGACTTCTTCCCAGTCCTTTTGGGGTGCTTCATTCTTGTTCGCTAGGGCATCCATGCTGGCCGAGATCTGATCCGTATCTTTTCTGAGCTGCTTGCTCGTGAGTTCGAGCTGTTTCCGCAGCTCACTCAAGACCTGGTCCCTGTTTGGGCCCGATGATGGCCCCTGGACATGGTTGTGGAGCGTGGCATGCCAGTCTACCGAGCTCAGGCGGTCGTGGGCAACCACAGCGGCCATGAGTTCCTTGTCGCTGTTCTCGATGATAGATCGAAGGATGTCGTACCTCTGCTAAATGAGCTGATCCCAGCGGAGGTAAACAAGGTTGTTAGTCGACGACATGATGATACTTTCTTATAGCTTCATTAGTATATGAATGGGACATCTTAAATATCAAAAAGTCTTACCTGAGCGTGAATTGTCACTAGATGTAGTTCAGCGAGGTTGAATGGATGTTGTTGGCTGATCGATGTGAGAAGGGAGTACTTGTATTTATAGGCGTTGATTGTAGCAGAGTATTTTTCATGTTTGAAGTTCTCCGCCATGTGGGGTAGTGGAATGACAGGGAGAAATCGACACCGACTGGATAGGGATTGAAAATGAACCAGAATAGGAAAATAACGCGTATCCATGTGAACTCTGACGAAATAAGAATGTTGTTGTGGAAGACAAAAATCTAGCCCAAGTTGACTCGAGTCGTAAATGTCACAACCTTTGGGTTTGGATTCCTGTCTTAGCCTGTCTTAGAAATTCTCCCGCCCTTCATGAAACGGAAACAGACAGGGAAGCGAAAACGGAAACCGCAGTAGTTCAAGCTAAGAGAGAAAACGGAATGTGGGGGCGGGGGAATGCGGGGGAGGGATACTACTAGTCTGCTCGTTGAATCTTGCGTGCCTCTGTTTAAGCCCCCACGGGTACGCTTAGTCCTTAGCGGGAATATTGGCTGTTGACGCGCACGATGCCCATGGATCACCGCAGCGAGGATTGTAGACAGATGCGAGAACCCAGAATCACACATGCTCGCGAGCTGAACTTCAGGTGCACCCATTCGGAATTTGCTACCTTCTGCAACATACCGTCACCGCGTGTCGGAAACATATTTTTACGTTTCACGTCCGCCATCATTACGAACATGTTTCTGCACATGTCCTCTGCACTCGCCATCAGTTTCATCGTTGGATGATTCCACAATGCATGTATACGGCTGTACACGCTCAAGACACGGAAAAGGTTTGTTCAGGCACCATGGAACGTGTTCAGGAGTCGCTTACGCGCGCATCATCGGCATGTGACGGAAGACGCACACAGTGGCATCTACTCCCCTCTGACTCCGAATGCAGATGGTATTTTCTCATCGCCAAGTTGTGCTGTGATCTTTGTGCGGTCTTGCACATCTCATGAAAGTGCCTTGTCAGTCAAGAGCCGCAGCATTTTTGCACGTGTTGAGATTTTATTTGTAGAGTGTGAACAGTGAATACAGAGTGGTAGTGGATTGTGGTTCTCTGCGTCTGGGCTTTAGGTTGGCCATTTGAAAGTACCTCCAGCCCGAAGCTGATGTCATGAGTGAAACGGGGGTGCATTTAATAGCCTTCCGAAGCAAAGGTAAGAGGCAGACCAGGCTTACCGAAATAACATTTTTACAATGTTCCTATATCTGATATACGATTATCTAGGAGAGCAAATATTGAGTATTTATAGTGAGTGGAGAGTTTGTGACTAGAGTAGAGGAAAGGAATGGATATTCCTGAATCAAATCTATAAGATTCTTTGCCCAGTCAGCCCCGCTAATTTAACGCTGAAGTCCCATAGCTCCTTCTGTTTCGCCTTATCGAAAGACTCCGCCAGCGGCTTAACAATCTTAGCGCCATCCAAATAAAGATCTTTCGGATACCTCCCTAGCTCCGGATCCTCAGCATCCAACGCCGCTCTCTGCACATGCGCTGCCGACTTCTCCACCGTACGCATAACACCATCCGGATTGACCCGTGAAACTGCCTTGAAGACGCCAGTCGCCACCGGTCCCACAACATACTTCATGAACGGGTTCATCTTGTTCATGATATTAGGATGTATCATGGCACCGGGGCTGACGGCGAGCACGCAGATCTTGTTCAGGCGCGGATCTGCGTCGATGCGTTCTTGCAGCTCGTGCCTGCGTAGCTACGTTAGCGAGGGATTTCATGGAGCAACGGATACCAATGTAGTTGTCAACGATGGAGCCGGGGCACACCTACATGAACATGACCTGACACAGCTTCGACATGCCATACCGCCTCATGACATCGTTCCATTTATCACCCGCCCCCGGCACCTGCTCGCCACGCGAGATCTCTTCAAGATTCCACTCCAGCTTCTCCATGCGGTGCGCATCGCTCGATATCAGCACGATACGGCCGTGCTCCGGGTCCAAGCTGGGCAGCAGCAGCAGGGTCAGCAGGAAGTTGGCGACGTGGTTGACCGCGAACATCATCTCCAGATCTCCCGCATCGTTCCAGTTGATGAGCTGGCGCGGGCCCATCATCGGTATGGCAGCGGCGTTGAGGATGAGTGCGCGGATGGGAGGGAGCTGTTTGTTGGAGACTTTGGTGTTGATGGCGGCGGCGAAGGTGCGCACGGCGTCCGCTTTGGAGAGGTCGAGCTCGTGGAGCTCGACCGTCTTTCCTTGAGTGGACTCGCGGAGGGTATGCAGAGGCTTCGCATTGGCGGCCGACTGGTTGCGGACTGTAAAGATGCAGGTGTCTGCTTCGGGGCGGTTGACGATACTCTCTGCGAGCGCGAAGCCGAGGCCGCCTGCTGCGCCGGTGACGATGACTGTGCCGGACATTGTTGATTCTTAGAATTCCCGGGGATTAGACTAAGGTTCACAGCAAATTCGAAGCCTTCCTGCCTCTTTATATCAATCTAAGCATATCTTGATTACGCAGTCGTGCTGACTGGTTTGGCTGATTGTCGGCTTACCTGGTTGTAGGCTTGTGGCTGATTCAAGATTTTGGATTTGCAATGCCTGAGCCAACCTCACAGAACATTCGCATGAGAGAAATTATATGCGATTCTGTAGGAGGAAATTTCCACATGCTATCGTGCTACGGCAAGTGGCTTCATCCGTATCCGTTCCGATCGCAAGCATTGCCAAATACGGCCGTGCACGGAGCATGCCAAGCTTTCTACTACACTAACAGCCACTAGGAATGCGCTTAAGTGGACTCAGCTGTGAGTGAAACAGGGGATGTCTTGTGGGGATCCGATTTATCTTCGCTGTCGATCCTCGATATCCAATCAGAGACGAGCAAGTACGAGCTGTATACGTGAAGATAGTCATGCACAGAATATACTGGTTGAAAAGTATTATAGAACTATTGTCAGGCAAGCCTCGAAGGCGGATGCGGGACCAGGTTCCATCCGAGCTACAGTGTAGTGGAACGGTGGTAGAAGTGCTTATAAATCTAATAGCGTACATACGAAATAGAGGCCTTTGCATGACCGGAGGCTGAGATGGCGCAAGGGACAGCAGACAATGAACAGACTCTACCGTTCAATCTCTAATTTAATACTAGTAAAGCCGCAAATATTTATTCCGTTCGACATCTCTTTTCAATACAATGCTTGCATGTTCCACCACCACACGTTTGATCTTTTTACAACCATGGAAGCCTCCGTGGTTGGAAATCCGCTTCTGTTCACCCTGGAAGGCTGTTACAGCTTCTACGGAGGTTCCATACTTTTCGTGCTATCTCTAGTCTTTCTCGTCACCATTTTCCCAATCTCGCCGGAGAGCAAGCCGTTCCCTGGTTTCAAGTTGTATGGTAATCTGCCTGGAGACCCTTCATTCGCGAAGACCAAAGCACAGTACGCCACATCCGGTGGTACCTGGATCAAGAACGCCTATCATCAAGTAAGCGATCCCCTACATTTGATCTACCCAATGAACAATAGAGCTAAGCCAAGGACCAGGCACGCGGCAAGGCATTCCAAATTATCACAGGGACCGGACCAATGATCATACTCCCACCTACTCTGATAGACGAAGTCCGGAATAATGGGAATATGACTTTGAGCGGCTTCCTCGAACATGTAAGCTCTTAAATAAGATTTTTCGTGGGAGGATTCTAGGTGCTAAGGCTGCTTCAGGAGTTTCATCCAGATTATCCAGGATTAGGACCTTGGAAGGGTCTGAGGAACAGCATCTTTCAGGATGTGGTCAAGAAGAATTTGACTACCGCCATAGGTGTGTGCTATTGGAAGCAAATGTGGATGAAGAGACACTGATAATATATCCAGGCTCTCTTACACCTAGTCTATCTTCGGAAATGTCACAGGCACTCGAGCAATCAACGCAGGGAGTTAGTAATGGTACGCATGCCTGCCAATGATTCCCTTCGTGTCGTTCTAACGGAGTGACGTAGCATGGACTCCGATACCACTTCTTCCAACCATTCTTCCAATCGCAGCTCGAATGACCACCAAAGTCTTCACTGGTGATGCACTGTGTCGCGCTCCAGATTGGCTTTCGATTTCGACCAGCTTCACAATGGAGGCATCTGCAGCTGTGCATGCCTTGCGTTCCTGGCCATCTTTCTTGCGTCCAATCGTCTGCCGTCTCCTCCCCGAGATGCGTCAAATCCAGCAGTCATATTCTCGAGCCGACAAGATAGTGAAGGCAGAGCTCAAAGCCCGAGAACAAGCTAAGAGGGCATCAGAGGCAGACGGCAACACAAAGACCAGATTCAGAGATGCTCTCGAATGGTTCTCGGAAACAGCCGTTGGCAGGGAATACAATGTGACTGACGGCCAGCTACTCGTCTCTTTCGCCGCTCTTCATACAACAAGCATGACTCTCTATGCTTTCATGTTTGACATTCTGTCCACCCTTGAAATCATTCCTGAGCTGCGCAAGGAAATGATTCAGGTGTTGACCGAGGACGGCAGCCTCACAAAGCAGAGTCTGTACAAGCTCAAGCTGCTAGACAGCTGCCTGAAGGAGAGCCAGCGAATCAGCAACTTCGGGCCAAGTAAGCAACCAGCACTCCACTCGCCAGCCAGGCATTCTGCTAACGAACCCGCCAGCATCCCTCCACCGTCGCGTCGAGCGTCCCGTGACGCTTTCCGACGGCACATTCCTGCCAAAAGGCTGCATCACCGCATTCCCCACATTAGTGATGCACGACCCCGAGATGTACGGGCCCGACCCGCTGAAGTTCGACGGACGCAGGTATCTGCGCATGCGGCAGCAGCCCGGCCAGGAGAACAAGGGGCAGTTCGTCACGACGAGCGCGGATCATTTTGGCTTCGGCCATGGCAAGTTTGCGTGCCCGGGGCGGTTCATGGCGGCCAATGTTTTGAAGATCATGATCGTGCATCTGCTGCTCAGATATGACTGGAAGCTGGCCGAGGGTGCGAGGAAGAGCCTTGTGGAGTCTGAGCTCAGGCCCGATCCTTCGACGGTGGTGCTGTGCAAGCTCCGGACCTCCGAGTTTGAGACATTCTAAGTGAAGGCGAGCTTTGTTTATTCCAGACCAAGGTTGATATGTACTAGCAGAAGATATAATACAAAGCCAATATTCACCCAAGCTGATCTTGACGGGTGTCGCGCTGTGATGTATCCAGTACTTAATGACTACGTGAAACAACATGGCGAAGCTGTTTCGTATTACCCATCCACTGACATGGTAGCTAGGAAAGAAATCAATACGAAACAGATGTATGCCGTTTTTTGCAAGTCCAAAGCGTTCGGCAACTAGAGCAACAGGGAATAATGTATGTATGCAAATGGGGCATAGCGTGTGTGACAATTCTGTGTAAATAGTCTCCCTCTCAACTAACCATGAGAGGGACAATCCATGAATTGAAAAAAATATTATGACCCCTGTAGCACGAGGGTTTTATCACGTCGAGGATAAAAGACCTGCACGGACAGAAAAGCTCTAAGGCAGAATGCGTCAGGCTGAAGCAGGTTTAGTCAACCTGCAGCAGGGGCCAACATGGCCGGCACGGCTATAAAAATGTGTAGCGGGGAATTAAGTAATAGCGGCATTGGTGGATAGCGGTAACAGTTGACAGTTATTGATTTACGGTAAGCCCTACAATTTAACCAATCCGCTAACCTACTCTGAGTTCGGGTGCAAGGGGCCTACCATTATACTAATTTAGTTAGCATCAGAATAGCGTCTGTTCTGCATTTTTGAAGCTACTCACCTAAACATCGCTTAGTTTCCTGGACCGCCCTCAGCAATAATGACGTCTACAAGACGATTTCCCCGCTTCTGATCCTTCTTCTGCGTGTAGATGTAGTCAGGGTGCAGCGGCTCGTCACGCTTCTGGTCCTTGTTCTGCGTGTAAATGTAATCGAGATGGATAGGCTCGTCTCGTTTCTGATCCTTCTTCTGGGTATAGATGTAGTCGAGGTGGATATTCCCAGCCGGCTCGTCGGCTCTCTTGATGGCGCCCTTCTTTTGCGTGTAGATGTAGTCGAGGTGGAATTCGTCGCTCTCAACCGAGATGGGTGCAGCGGCAACGGTGCCGAGCAGAAGGGCAAGGGCAAGGCCGGCGGTGGTGGAGAAGCGCATGGTGGTGTGGTAATTGGGATTCGTTGATCGGTAAGCTAGGTTGGAAGTGTTGACAGAGGATCGAATATATAGTGAGATTTTCGGCCGCAAGCGATCCAAGAGTTATATACATTTAGCCAAGATAGATGACGATATCTATTATTGTATACGAGAGGATCCCCGCACGGACAGCTCAGGACTGCAGGAAGGCGCGGGTGTGACACTACTTCAGATTAAGCGGCTTCGGAAACCACAAAACTCGAACTCGCATTCGGATCGGACCTTGTACTATATGATTTAGACCCACATTCATGACATGTGTAGTACGTTATGACGCGCGTTGTAGACTTGAATCATTCGCCAAGATGAATCACTGGCCAAGAGATGATCCACAGTGCAGAGCACGACTCAAGTGCACGCCTCGCGTCGAAATAGTTGATCAGATGACGGAAAGATGGTCCCTTAAAGGTGCGGGCATGACAAGATATCAACTCCACAGTGGTGTCCAAGATGTGGTTCGTTTCTTTTTCCATCTTAGTGTTCACGTTTCTACTGACGGGGCCAACGGCTTCCGCCATTCCAGAATGCATGTCTTATCTTTCAGTAAAGAAACCATCACCACAGCTCTGAGCGCAGAGACTGACCCGTTGAGTAGAGACCGGACCTATACGTACCAAGATTAGACATTCGTTTGAACGAAGTGCAAATATCGACGGTTGATTCCTTTCTCTTCTCAACGTGGGGTGGAGCCTGCCAGTTTGCGCCCTACATCTATGACAAAAAGGGGGTAGGTTTAGTCCGACGATGTGACGCTAGTCGCTAATCCGAAACAAAAAGCAGTTAGTCTGGTCAGGCTACCAACCTAATCTTGCCGACATAGGTTATTTCAACTTGAAATGTCACGAGCTGGCGAACGGCTCTCACATTCTCTCGGTTGTTCGAGGCAAATCGGAGCGAGGCCGCGGCCAAGGACATGTCTTGCTCCTAGACGATATATACCGGCCAATTCGAACTATCGAGGCGGGGACACCCGGAACAGCTTTAGATTTCCATGAGTTCAACCTTCTCGATGCGGGCTCAAAAGCGATAGTCGTCAGCTTTCAGCCTGTGCAAGGCGACCTCTCCGCTCATGGTATCACGCAAGGACTTGGTTGGATATTGGACAGCGTCTTCCAAGAAATAGACCTGGAGAGTGGACAAGTGCTCTTCGAGTGGAGAGCCTGGCATCATGTGCCTCTGCTGGAAACCTCCATACAGCCGGATGCGGCCGGCGGCGGTGGACGGTCCTCGTTCGTTGCTTTTGATTATTTGTAAGTAAGAAAATGGCCGTAACGATCAACGCCTAACAGAACTCGCAGCCACATAAACTCTGTAGACAAGTTCTCAAACGGAGACTATCTAGTATCTGCGCGACATACAGACTGCATCTACCGGATTTCGGGAACCGATGGCAAAATACTCTGGCGGATGGGCGGACGAAACTCTACGATGCAGGTTGCAGGCTTCAATTTCTCTGCCCAACACGATGCTCGGGTCCTGTCAGAGGAAGATAATGAGTTGCGTATCTCATTCTTCAATAATGGTTGGAACGGCATCACCCAGACCCGAGATGTCTCGGCGGCGACGATCATCATGATTGACCACCCTACTTCGCCCACTACCGCCCGATTGGTACACGAAAGATTCCCATTCCATGGTGGTTTGGCTCGCCATCAAGGTACTGTGCAAACTTTACCAAACGGCAACACATTCGTGAGCTGGGGCCAAGTCGCTGAATTCAGTGAATTCACGCCCAATGGTGAACGCATCTTGGATGCTGCCTTCGTTGACCTGGAGGCACACGTTTACCGGGTGGTCAAAGCCCCATGGCAAGGTTACCCGAACACTCTACCAGACCTGTACCTTTATGCACGGGCCCAGGGAGAACCAACCCATTTTTACATGAGCTGGAACGGGGCTACTGAAGTCGTATCCTGGAAGATATATTCAACGGAAGGACAGCGAGAAGGCGATACTACGGGTAGCTTGCTCGGAAAGGTGGAAAGGAATGGGTTCGAGACGCATTTTAAGAGCCAAAAGTATGTTTCTGCCGGCTTTGTGAAGGCACTGGACAAAGATGGACAGGTCCTTGCCGTCTCCAAGGTGCAGCGTGTACTGGTTCCACCGGCATCAATGGCAGATGTCTGCGGCCCAGCACACTGTACTATTCAGCAGATACTTCCAACGCCTGATGATGACCTTCCACGAAAAGAAGCGGGCCGGGCAGGAATTTCACCAGAACGAACGAGGGCGTCCCCGCTTGTTCTCATCCAAGCGTTGGTGATTGCAGTGGTTGCTTTCATGGCAGGGAAATTCTCACGAACTTCAGGCGTACGACTACTACGGTAGTCTTGCCGCCTTCAACGACAGAAGCGTGTAGATTGGGGTGTTGTAATAGAACAAGACATTCTTAATTATCGCGCCAGCCCAGGCCCCGTTACAAGCGAGTATGTTAGTTTCTAAATTAGGAACCTAAGCGTGATCCAAGACAAGCTGTGGCCGCGGATGTTCGCAGTGGACCAGTAGATCCATGAATACACTGGCACTGCGATAGATGTTCAAGAATTTGTAGATTGGCATGAATATCCCTGTGCTCGCCGGTCCAGACTGTGCTGATTGAAGCGTTTAACGGACTTGAAGCATACACGGCGCATGAAGCCTAGAATTACTTTACGCGTCTTGGCGACGATTACATGGAAAATGGATGGCCAATTGATGAAATTAGCACTGTAGTGATTGCCGTGCGTTCAGAAATTCTTCAGGGTGGGTTGTTTTATGATTTAAGGAACATGAGCCCTTGCTGTTTATTTTCAGTTACCGGTGAAGGCTGTAATTGGTGGTTAGGCTGGCATAGTATCGAAACTGCCAGGCATGTCTGCACGATCCATGAATATGGTATGACAAATCTAATTTTTATAGATAAAAGCTCTGGAACCCGATCGCCCACACTTACTTCTGGCGTACAACCTCATCCAGGGATTGGACCGATCCGACAGATATATCAACACGACCTCGTATATTGACGAATATGTTGGCCAGGACTCGGCTAAGCTCAGCATCGGGTTTGTCAAGCCAGCGTCGATTGGATTAAATGTATTGCAATGGTCGGAACTCGGTATCGAGACTATTGTCATTGGTCGCATTCTTATGGGAAGTAAATATGAGATGATCGATTTAAAACAATACTGCAGGCTGATCGCTTCGGTTCGAAGGCTATGGCACCACGGACTGGGACGGGCAATCGTATCTGATGCATCAGGTCCGCATGCCGAACGGATATCTCCAACTTCACGCGCGCTTCTGGATTGCCGAGAGCAACCACGGGAGTGCCCAACTTGGTCATAACCTTGCTATTCACTGCAACATCGAAATGACTACGTAGAAATAAATTTAGAAGACCATGATGAGGAACTCTCAATACTTGACAGGAGCGGTGGCATTAAGGTCCAAATCTAGTGCCATAAGCTCTGGCAGGATATCTGGTGGATTATATCTACTTACTCCCCTATTCGATTTCTTGTTTGCTACTCCGTGAGTTGTTTGCTGGTAGCTGGTTACCTGAGAGCCTGTGAATTTCACTTTGCCTAAAAGTTCTCTATGGATCATCCTACGCACCTTTATTCGGCCAACTGTCGTATCATTAGGGCCAGCCCGCCCAAGCATCCAATGTTCTTACCAATTCTGGGGAGTAAGCATATCTCCCGACATTAATCCGAGCACTGACACTCGCCATTGGCTCGTTCTCGAGGCCACGCAGCCAATAAACATGGGTGTGCGCTCCAAGCATTGTCATTGGGTAGTGGCCAGAGCCGAAGGGTGACAACTCAGAGGCACAAGGCTGAGCAATTTCTGACGTGACGAAGGCCAGGCAGCAATCTTCTCGGGCTAAATGTCACCATCCTCCTCCCATCAACATTCAGCTCTACTGATCTTTGCACGTCCCTTCCTCATGCAGCAGTGGAGATTCCCAGGCTCTTGAGGAGGTTACTCCGACAAGGGGAGTCGTCGCGCAAATCCGATTCAGACAGGATGCATATGGACTTCGAGTCTTACATAACCCGAAAACTGCCAGAAGTCCGCCTTACGTCTTTTCAGCTTTCTGCCTAGGGTGTCACCAATACGTCTAATCGATTTCCCCTCTTGTCGATCATTTCAATTTGCAATGGATCCTCCAGCGTCGTACGAGCTTTTTCGCCATAAGCCGCTGAATCTAAACGAAAGCTCTTTTCGCCTGCTCGATATCCTCGGCGTTTCTTCAGACGGCCTCATCGAGTGTACCGTAAATCAATACAAGCGGGATGAGTTGCATCAGTCCTACCGCGCTCTTTCGTACATGTGGGGTCCGGAAACGCCCGCTGGGTGGATTCTCCTAAACGGAAAGGCGTTTCGTGTGCGAGAAAACCTTTTGTCGTTCCTCCGATCCACCACGTCACACCGCGAGGCACGCAAGGCCATATGGATCGATGCGATTTGCATCGACCAGGACAGTATCTCTGAAAGGAACCACCAAGTCAGGCAGATGGCCGACATCTACCGCAACGCTGCTACAGTTTACGCCTGGTTGGGGCCGTCAGCTGGGAATTTGCGGGAGCTCTTAGAGCTTCTGAAGAATGTTGAAGCAATACCGCAGACGGAGGGCAACATTGCAGGCGAGATAAGCAAGCCATCTATTTCACTTCGCTACCAGATATATGGCTTGCTATGGCGGCCGTATTGGGGCCGGACGTGGATAGTCCAGGAGATTACTCTTGCCCAGGGAGATGTCCTGCTGCTCTGGGGAGAGCACACCTTTTCGTGGAGCACGGTCAAACGCCTGTGCATAATGATGGAGAGTTTTCCCAATATCTGGCAGATTGATGACTGGCAGCCAGCACGCCAAGTAGCTAGAGCAGCGGACCTCCTTCAAACTAAATCCAGGCCTCTGACAATCCTGCATCTGCTCAGGGAGTTAAATGGGGGTACTACTGGATCTTGCGCAGATGCACGCGACAAGGTCTACGCACTTCTTGGAATGG
Source organism: Lasiodiplodia hormozganensis (assembly GCA_030512325.1). Classification (NCBI taxonomy): domain Eukaryota; kingdom Fungi; phylum Ascomycota; class Dothideomycetes; order Botryosphaeriales; family Botryosphaeriaceae; genus Lasiodiplodia; species Lasiodiplodia hormozganensis. Next base: position 6,791 of record JAUJDW010000195.1, on the reverse strand, counting down.
CCAGCGACACTGGGCCCCTGGAGCCGGATTACACCATTCCGCTGGCAAAACTATTCTTTGAAGTACTCAAAAGCGAGTACGCTCTGGTGGAGACAAACACCGTGACCATTGATGACGCCGTTCTTCTCCGCAGAGCCATCGGAGTCGATCCTGAAGACCTTATAGCAAATCTGGATGTGGAGGAAAGCCACAGATATGCAGAAGAGTTGGTCGAGTGCAAGGCAGGCAGCGTTAAAATAAAAAAGCTCTACCAGCACTGGTATCGACCCGGCCGTGACGTGGAAGTCCAGTTTAATTACGATCGCTCCCTCGCCCCAAGCACCGCGTTGATACATCCTCTTGACATTGCATGCAGCTTTATGGGATCGGGTACCAGGAAGAATCTCAAGAACACTATGATATTTCGGCAGACCAGTAACGGAAAATACGCTTGCGTAGCAATAGCTGAATTTGGACGTCTAACACTTGAATTCCGAATCCCCAGAGTCAAGTCCCTGGAGCGCTGCTTTCTCTACAGCTTGCCTGAGTTTCATAAAATACAGCCATTTGAATTCCATATCGACGACGACGTTATCCGCCTTCCTGTCAAGATTGTTCTCTATCTCGCCAAGCTTGAGGAAATGTATCCTTTGGTTAGCGATCATCCGGAATCATTAGATGAATCACATTCCTCATGGATAAGGGATGATCCTGGGTACTCTGCCGACCAGTTTCACATCAGCTATCGCAAGAGCTTCCGGATTGGAGGAATTGAAAAGCCGGAGGATCCAGTCACCTCCGAACCCATCGACGTTGAAGCGCTTGAAGAGTACTCTGTTTTTGAACGTTATGAGGAATACAGGTCCTCACGATTCCACTCAACTTTCCTCAAATAAACACGATAATTGAATTCGGAAAGAGATCTCAAAATATAAGTATTCATCTACTGGCCCTTCAGACCTTGCATACCTTCCAAACAGTTCAGACCTTTACCTCTTTTTGATTAAAGGACAGCTAGCCTTAAGGGTCTCCAGCAGTAAACTATCGATGACGATTAAGGCGTTGATATCTCTCTAGGGAGTAGTTCGTTGGATCTAGGGTAGAATTAGATTGCAATTCCAGTACTCCATCACTTGAGACATTTTATTTTCTGCAAGTCTCCCGGAAACAATCCTGGGGAGTTCGTACGATAGCACCGTCCCCATTTCCACTTCGACCACTCCCTAACCTCAAGCCTCATACAGCTCCAACGCCCATAAGATCGTCTGAACCTGTCAAGGTGAACACCCTTCTCTAACATCCTACCTGATAATTATACGACAGATCCAGGTCAATTCCGGCATCGCTACATGCTATGGAGAGTATATTACTCAGCATCAAATCGCTGAAACGCCTTCCTGAAACTTTCGGCCGTCTGATTGAGAGACAGCTCTCCGCCAGTATCGAAGGGTGCGTGTCTTCTCAATACCAGCGAGCGTCTTCTACGTCCTTATCATCCCAGCACTCCCGATTTGCCGTTCCCTGTAAGAATCCGCCGGGTAGATGCAGTGTGCAGTGGTTCCACGACCAACCCTCAGACACGTTGAGCAACCGGTCGCTGCTACCGCGCTGGGCTAGCATTGTCTGTAAACGAGGAATCGGAGCTATAGGGGTAGGTAGTCGACCGTAGTGACTGCACCCGGTTGTTTCTCCGACTTTTCGACGTGAGAGTACGTGGGCGCAGTAGCAGCGGAGTCGGGTCGGGAATGAAACGGCTCGGTAGGCGCCATATCTTTACGGTTCTTGGTGGCGCAGGAGCGGATTGGCTTGCAGCCGGTCAGGACCCAGAGAGGGAGACAGATGGACAATACCACGCATGCAGCGCCCGCGGTTTCAGCGATTTCCCGAACACGGTTCATGGTAGTTGGAGAGTGAAGAATGTTTGGAGGATGTGGAGATGTTGTGGCGATGCAAAGCGGGAGAGAAGTAGGATCGCTAGGCTGAGGGGTTGCTGCCTGGAGAGTAAGAAAAGTGGGGCAGGCCCTGGTCCGGGGCGCAACCGAGAAGGCATTCGTGCACTTTCGAACACCCTTACTGGGGCTGGAGAGGCTGTTTTCAAGGAAAGTCTTTTTTGATGGGGAATTTATTGTCTTCAATAACGGATTTTGGTGGTTCTGGGTTCCCAGACTGTGGGGCGTAGTTAAGAACATTGGAATTTGCGGTTGTTGAAAAGCAGGATACAAAAAAGATAATAGAAGGCTTGCGAGGAGCGAGCAACGTAGTCAGCATCAGTACGTCAGTGGCAGGCATATATTATGTATCGTCATGCATCATCATGTGAGATTTCGCCGAATGTGGAGTATTGTTGTGTGACGTTATCTTTGTATTTCCGCTTGGTCTCTCCTAGGAATTTCTATGTGCACGAGGCCCTCGAAATTTATCTTTCGCTGCCGGGAATTTGTTGGGGGACAATCACTGGATCCTATTATTGTTTATACGAAGACCGTTGTAGTAAGAAGAACTGTACGTAGTATTTAACCAAAACAGAAAGCCGGGTTGAGCTTAGTCCCACCTCTGAGTGGACATGGTCTCTACTAGTCGCGTACCCTTAGACAGTCAACCCATTACATTTTTTTCAACAAAACCCGCTCTCAACATTTATTACCCAAGCTCAGTCTTACCTAAGATTTACGTATTTAAAGCGCTGTCAAGCTTCAACGAAATAACTCAAGTACGAACCTTACCTTTCCAGCCTCTTTCAACGTAGCCCTCTAGTAAAACACACTCGACACCTCAATCTCCAATCCTCCACAACCTTTCACACCGATAAACAAACCATCAACACCACCATGCCCAACCCAACCGAAAAGCCAGTCATCATGCTGCTCTCCCTCAACCCCACCCCCCACTTCGCCACAACATACAGCACCCTCCTCACCCACCTCTCCACCCACGCCACCACCAAAACCTTCACCACCGCCCCCACCGCCCTCGCCTACCTCACCACCACCACCAACAACCCTCCATCCGCCATCCTCATCACCGACGCCGCCTTCCTCCACGCCGACGGCAGCCAAGAAGAAGAAGCCCTCCAGCCCCTCCTCGCCAAACTCACCGCCTACGTCCGCGCCGGCGGCAGCGCCGTCTTCTGCTGCCGCTTCCCCCGCGACGCCCCCGGTACGGGTTTCGCGCTCGACCGCTTCTTCCCCGACGCCTTCGGGCTGCCCTGGCGGACGGGCGGATGCCACCACCACCATCGCACGACGACGACGACGACGACCGCGCCGAATGGCGGTGCTGTTGGGGAAGCGGCGGCGGGGGCGCATCCGCGGGGTGTGGAGAGCGTGGATGATTTGATCAAGCGCGCGATCGAGATTGGGAGGGGTCGAGAGAAGCTTCGGTTGCGTCCGGCTCGGATTGAGGATCTGGAGCAGAGGGAGATTGCGGTGGCGGAGGTGGGGCGGGGTTGGGTTGAGTGGGTTAGAGATGTTGATGCGGAGGAGGAGGAGGGGGAGGGGGAGGAGGAGGAGGAGGTTATTCTCGGCATGTGCGGCTTTTGAGCCTGTTGGAGAGAGAAACGGGGTCGTGACAACGTTAACGTTGCGTACATCTGCTAGAATAAAGCTGAGCTAAGACTGCTGGTATCGATGGCGTTCATCTACTTGCTGTTCTAGCTCCTAGTTAAGAATTCTGATTCTCTTGGATTCAAGCCGGAAGCACGATTATCTAACATCAAAGTAACTGCAACAGTTAAGAGCACGCATGTCAGATTTCCTTAAAGGAGTAGAGAAGAATGACCTGGACATAGTGTCGTTGTTCACGAGCATCCTCGAATTAAATCCATGGCTATGATTCATTCAACGCATGTTTCTTTCATCTATAAGTTTCTCCACACAACAATCCTACCACATACCTACAACAACACCACCCCCCACTCCCACTTTCCGGTATCGCTGAAGGCAGTGATGATGACATTAGGCACCGTCAAGTCAATATTTTGCCGTTGGGTTAAGAGGGGGCGCCATACCGATGTCGAAAGCAATGTGTCTTCTCGATATAAGCCAGCGTCTTTGTCGCCCCAGTGCTCCTCGTCGCCCCAGCGGCCATTTTCGTCTCCCCCCATCAGGATCCGCCAGGTAGAAGAGAGTGCTACAGCTAGCCCCTAGCCTCGTTGAGCAACTAGTCGCTGCCACGGCGCCGACTGAGAAGCAGATGCAAAATAGCACGCACGCAGCAGCACCCACTGTTTCAGCGATTTCCCGAAACACAGGTTCATGGTAGGTGGTAAGATGAAGAACGTTTTGACAATGGAATGGACGCTCTGGAAGTGTGCGCCTTTTCCATCTCCATATATATAACCCACATCTATCTAGCTCCAGCGCGTACAACATTCCTCTCAAGCACTGGCCCACAGCTCCTCGCTCAGATCCATCCAGCGCCGACACCTCTCCGCATCGACGAAATGGTGGTCCCGAGCCACGCCGAAGGCGGTAGTGGAGAAGTTGAGCACCACCGCAGGGCCCGCCGCCGCCGCCGCGGCGGGGAATGGGACGGGCACGGGCAGGCCACGATCGGGGAAGCCGGAAGAGGCGAAGTTGACAAAGTAGCGCTGCATAGTCGCGGCCAGCGAGGCGGCGGCAGCAGCCGGCGCGCCGTCCAGTGGTGCGCCATCGCCGTCGTAGAAGGTGTAGGCCTGGTCGAGCGAGTGCCAGCCGGGCGGCACGCTCCACACATAGCCGGCGTGGTGCGTTCCCGGTAGTAGTAGCAGCTGGCGCGCTGCGCACGTCACGGCCAGCTCGGCGTAGGCGGTTGCGTAGCGGCGCAGCGGGCTGGCATAGTACGCCGCCGCCGACGGGCCGCCGCCGTACGTGGCTGGGTAGAGGTCGGTGGCGAGCAGCAACAGCGTGGCGGGCGAGGCTGCGGGCAAGACTTGGGCGAGCAAGGGCTCGAAGGCGCGCTCGTCCAGGGCCTGCGGCGGGGTGAAGAGGATGCCTTCGTCCGAGTTGTGGCCCACCATCAGGCGGACGGGGGGGAAGCCGCTGACGTTGGAAGAGGCTGCTGCGAGCAGGGAAGCCGGGCTGCTGCCCTCTACGAGCACGTGGTCGACGGTGGGGCCGAAAACGAAGGTCCCGTACGGCGCGTGGGAGATGAGCATTCTGTTTGCCGCTTGGAGGGTGGCCGTGGACGCGCTGCGCAGCTGGAGCAGTGTCGTTGCATTGGCCAAACGCAGCACGTCGCCGTACAGCGCATCCTGCCGTGCCTTTGGTGGCGGAGGGAGCAGCCAGGGGCTCTGCACAATGGCCTGCTGGAACGGCGGCGGCGGACGACGACCAGCAGATGCGCTGCCGGCCATGTGCAGCACCGTCGAGCCCGCGCCCGCCGACTCGGCCATGACGGTGACACGGGCGGGGTCGCCGCCGAACAAACGAACGTGCTTCCGAACCCACTCCAAGGCGAGCCGCTGATCCATCAGGCCGACGTTGGGCGACCCGGACTGCTCCTCGAATGCCGTGCCGGCCAGCCATCCCTGTGGGTTTTCCGTCAGCAGGGCCACGCCCCCGTCATCGAGTCCGAGGGTGCTTTCACTACTCACAAAAAGACCGAGCCGGTAGTTGATGGCGATGTAGACGATTCCCGCGTTGCCCTGCTCCATCGAACGCGCCACCAGGCCGGCGCCGTTGCCCTGCTCGCTCTTGTCGCCGCTGACGAAGCCGCCGCCGTGGATCCAGACCAGCACGGGGGCGCCCAGCCTGTTGTCAAACACGGCCCTGGGCACCACGAGGTCGAGAAGCAGGCAGTCTTCGCTCGTGCGCGGGTCGACGACAGCTGCGCCGGTGCTGGTGTTGTTGGCTGGCGTGTAGTTCAGCCCGGCCGCAAAGGTCGTGGCTACGTCGAGCCAGGCGGGCAGCGCGCCGGGGCAGACCTTGGCCGACTGCCCGTCGTTCACTCGCAGCGGTCCTGGCGGCCGCGACGGCGGCTGGGGGGGCGCAAACCGCAGACGGCCCGCAGTGCTCGCGCCGTAGCGGATGTTGGAGAAGTTGTAGTAGCCGCCCGTTACCTAAAAGGGGACATGGTCAGAGACAACAGAGTCTCAGGGCGGCGGCAGCCAGATGCGCGTACATTCACGGTAGCTTGGTGCAGCTCGTAGCCCAGGTCGACAAGGGGGCTGGCGGCAGGAGACAGCGGCACGGCGCCCGCTGTGAGCACAAGCAGGAAAAGCGCGAAGAAATCCATTGGAAAAGAGAATTCTGGTGAGGCTATTGCTACTGGGTTCGCTTTGTACCTACTACCATGGGAAAGCTCGGCCTTTTCCCTGCAACTCCGGATTAGGCGCGGCCCGAGCCTGAAGCCCCCCGTCCCGTGTTACTCGCACGCCTTCCTCCGGCGAAACAAGAGCTGCGCCTCATCGTCCGGGTTGACCAAGTCCATCTCCTCCTTGTTTGCGGGGCGGCGCGCATCCGGGCCGCCCGCCAGCTTGAAGTCGTAGGTGCGGAGCAGGTGGGCGAGGATGCTCTTCAGCTCGTGGCCGGCGAAGAAGCGGCCCGGACAGCTGCGGCGGCCGTGCCCGAAGTGCATGGCGTTGGGCGAGGTGCTGACGAACTGGTGCTTGTGCCCGTCTTCGGCGCGGGCGCTGCGCAGGTCCGCGAACCGGAAGCCCTGGAAATCGTCCGCCTTCTCCCAGACTTCGTTGTCCAGCGAGATGTATCCGGCCGGCACGATCAGCTGCGTCCCCTCGGGCAGGAGCGTGCCGTTCGAGAGGGTAATGGGCTTGCGCACGAGACGCGGGAACGTTACTGTCCAAGTCAGCCACGCGGGAAGCAGACCGAGGGGGG
>JAUJDW010000194.1:0-43426 GCA_030512325.1 Lasiodiplodia hormozganensis | reverse complement strand
GGAGGGGGGGTGGGTGGAGAGGAGGTGGAGGGTGTGGGCGATGGTGGTGGAGGCGGTGGTGGTGGTGGGGGTGAGGAGGAGGTGGCGGAGGTGGGTGCGGGCGGAGTGTTTGAAGGTTGGGTCGAGGGTGGGGAGGTAGGGGGAGTAGAGGGATGTGGTGTTGGTTTTCTGCTCTGCGAGATAGGCGTCTAGGGCTAGGGTGATGAGGGGTTTTGCGGTTTTGGGGTTGTGTTTTGGATTGTGGGAGTGCTGGAGCTTGACGAACTGCTTGTCTAGTTCTGCTTCGATGTAGCGGTTGATTTTGCGTCCGTGGTACCAGAGGTTGTAGAGGCGTGTGGGATTCCAGCGCTTGAAAGGACTCAGCTCTGTGCCGGAGTAGGTGTATTCGATCACTTTACGGAGGCTTTCTGTAATCCCAGAGGTGGATTGCTGGTATTTGAAGCGAGTATCCCTGCGGACTGGTTAGCAGACGTCTCTACTATACAAGGCGTTTATTGATATTCTTACAATGTGACAACACCCATCACGTCCAAAGCCAAGCGGAGTGCATCCTCCTCCAGGGAGAATGTCTGATTCTCGTGTGCGCGTACTCGCATCTTCTCGCAGAAAACACGGCACTCATCTACGATCTTCGGCGTTTGCTGTAGCATGTAATTAGGACTGAAGTCAGGATTCAAGATAGCTCGCCACTGTTTGGACGGTATATCAGACATAGTAAAGAGATCGGAGTCCCCCGTAAGTCTAGCAAGCGCTTTCTCAATCACAGATGGCTTGGGTGGATTGAACTCCTGCGTAAGCTGGGAAGTCATGGCTGGAGTGGTGAGGATGAGTAAAGGCTCGCTAAGCGGCCATAAGTCGAGATAGAAAGCTTCCTCCTCGAGTGAAAATGCCAATTCCGTGACTGCATGATACATGCTGGCATCAGTTAAGAACTTCTTTATGAATGGTACTATGGCGAGCATGTGACCGGTAATCCAATTGAAGGGGGGCATTGGCTGGGTGGAAAGTCAGCATCAGTATGGAGCGCCGCAGGCTAAGGCACGTACAAGTCCCTGCTTCCGCAGGCTATGAATGACTTTTCGGGCATTGTAGGCTTTGATAAGAAAATAGAAAATTGCGCAGACCATGGCAACAAATAAGAAGCGTCCGTACATGTCTAGCATGGTAGCTGTAGAAAACTATGGAGAACAACATCGCGATGTGCTGATGAAGGCGATGCATTTATAACGGGCACTTGTCTCACTTTGGCGCTGGGTGTGCCGCGGTGGGGACTTCAAATATCCAGAGTGATTAGGCGCTAAACTGTGCCACAATAGACTGCCCAGGACAATCAACAGCAACGCATCACTACACTGGTCTATCCGATGCCTACGTATCCTCTATTTCCCAGATGCATGAGGGGGTGCGGCACAGGGACGACACGCCACACGGCACAGTCCCAGCATCCAAGATAATAACCCAGTGCTTGACCACACAGCATTGAACAGTAAGATATGTGAAAGAGTGCAGTAAAACATCATATAGCATGGACCAACCTCCACGATTCAGGGTACTCATCCAGCTTTCCACCCCTACTTCGCTTTGCACACTTCGCCATTCCACCTTCTTCACCCTCACTTCCCGCTACTTCCGGCACAGCATTTGGGCTCCACAGTTCCGCTTTCCTCGCCACATGGTCTCTCCGCAGACCCGCCGCGCCACCAACACCAACACCAGAAGCGCGCGCGCCGCGCACTGCGGATGAGCATATCATGGCTCTCACCCAGGCCTGTCGAGCTCATCCTCAGGGTAACGCAAACTTCGAGCTGCTGCGAAAATCCCATGCCACGTCGAGGTTGGTAAGAGAAATAATCAGGACTCCAGGCGGGTTCGGCATGCATTTCACTGCGGCACGTCATTTTAGTTCGTGCAGGTTCCAACAAATATTCTGCACAATGACCCAACCGCCTTCATGCCAAATTTTTGGCGCAGAATAAATATTTTCGGCAACAAAAAACCCAGAAAGCTGCTGTGAAAGTAAAGACCCACCAGTAATACATTTTCATTCGAGGAGAGATTCCGGATAAGTTTCTTCAAGTAAGCTGAGAAGGAAAAATTGTCCGCGAAGATATCGCTCAAGACAAAGCCCAAGAAGGTCTAGGGTTTCTTACCTCGTTCATTTACAGCACAGATACCGTTCAATCTACTTTCCGCTGGCGCGTGCACCAATGCCCGCGGCCTGCAAGTATTGGAACGTCAAGCTCGTCGAACAGCTCGCCGCCGCCAGCGCAGATATCAAGGCTGCGGCGAAAGACCTTTGGTGGCTGCTACACTACGCTGCCGCACACAACAGCACTCCGTCATCGTATCCTTAGTATGGTCATCCCCGCGACTAGGAGTCGAAGGCGGAAGACGGACGAGCAGGAGAAAACCTAGGTGCCTGCTTGCCTTGAGACGGTGCTATGTTACTTTCATTTCAAGAAGGTGATGTATGAACTCAACACCGCCTCTTGCAGCTAGGGCTCTGTGTGAGCATGTCAAAATAATACAAGCCACTTACCCATCGATGTCATTCACGACAAGATATCGAACAAGAACCGTCTTAAACAAGACACCGGATATTATATCATCTTAATATCATAGCAATACGTCTTGATTAATAAAGTTGTAATTTCGCACATGTAATTCAGTCTTTTATTAATGATTAACATTGCTGGTTACCTCATTAGAGATTCGCCAATCTACCCAGAGTTATCTGCCCACGAGTTTTGAAGAATTAAATACTAGTTTCCTTCCAAGCCTAATCCTAGCTTGCTAAGTCGATGTTATTTCCTGATGACAAAGAAAGGAGAAGAGCGTAGGGTCCCACGGGTAAAGATGGAAGTGCTTCTATCTTAGAGAATACTTCGAATACCGAAGTCTCTTAATTCCTGAATGTCAGTGACTACGAGAGGCGCCGGGGTCCGCATGTCCAGCGCCGACCTTGCCAATACTTCGGTTTTTTCAAGAATGCGTAGCTCAGGAAGGTAGCAAAGACCGTCATCCAAGGTCAGTCATCCAATCATATAGTAATTGAGCAAGAATTTTCAATCACAAGGACCGAATTCAGTCAACAGGCAGGCACACGGTGCCATGGGGCATAAATCCACAGCTGATAAGTTCCTCCACGGTACTTTAATAATCGATGAAAGAAGTTCCTTAAAAGACTATGTAACAGTATCAATGAAAGTAAGACTTCATTTTCGTGGAACCTTCACTACCAAGCCATGTTATCAAGCTTGATTTTCGGCCATGTCCCTGTTTCTTTGAAATCTAACCAAGCTACCGTTAAACCTGTAGAGTCAGCTTCCTGGAAGTATACCTTCGTGGTACTGCTTTCCTAGTCGACGGTTGCGGAAAGTTCTCGTGAGTGCAAGGCGGCGTGGTTAAGAGAGCCAAAAGTACATATCTGCGAGGGAACCCAACTCAGGTCACCTGTGCCCCCAGTCCACATAACCTCTCGAACCTTTTTGCTCTTGGTAGGATCGGTCTTAGTCGAGTCATTAGCGATGAAATAGACGCGGACCTCATCATCAACAGTAAGCAATGCACATAGATATTAAAGTTTTACGACACTCAGATTTGTTTGTTTGGATGCATCTTTGAATGCGACAGCACTAACTTAGGAGCCCGCAGCGTAGACAGGACCCTTCCCGGTCACTATCCCCATTGTTTCATATTTACCGACTGACTGAATCTCGAGTGCTGAGGGAGCAACTGCGCAAGACAACTGGTTGGTGGTGGGGTTGACGTAGTAGAGAAAGGTTCGCCCAGCCACACTGATAGCATCAACATGAGGGGGAAGGGACATCACGGACGTGGGTTAAGCGGCCTTTTGCTGATTCGTGTTGGCCCCAGGTGTGGTGGCTGGCTGGTTCGTGTTGGCCCCCGGTGTGGTGGCTGGCTGACCCTGTTTGTTCCCTGGAGGGTTTGGCTGATTCGTGTTGGACCCCGAAGGGGGTGGCTGCTTTGGCCGATCCGAGTTGGCCATCGGAGCAGTTGGTCGAGGTGGGTTGGTTACCGGAGGGGGTGGCTGTTTTGGCTAAGACGGGTTGACCACCGGAGGAGCTAGCTTTGGCTGATTCGAGCCAGACGTTGAGGTGTCTAGCCTTGGCTGATTTGAGCCGGGCGTTGAGGTATTGCCTGTGCCGGGCGTATGGCGATGATGATGGTACTTGTGCTGGTCGGACGGATGATGGTTCTGGTGCTCGTTGGACAGGTGTTGATGCTAGTCCTGATCAGACAGATGGTGGTAATGCGACGCGTCGATAGACATCAAAAGGACATGAAGTTGGTTTAAGTTTTCAATCATGCGATTAGGTTGTAAGCCAAGACTTCAAGACCTCAATCAGGCGGTTCGCGTTGATATTTATATCTGTTGTGTGGTAGATAGCAGATTACAGCAGCACAAAAGTCACAAGAACATCGAAAGATCTCGGCTCCCCGGAAAAAGATCATGAAGTGAGTCCTACGGTAGAGGCGCTTGGTAAGCGCATTCTATAAAGCAGGCCAGCGAATGAGACTGTTTATCAGCCGATTGCTTGATATCCTAATCAGCCGCCTGCACTTATGAGAACACTAGCGTACCTTGAAAAAGTTTATTATGGACTCCTGCCGCCTTTTCAAAGTGTGATAAGCCGGGTCCGACCTGTGGAAAAAACTGCCATAGCTGGGAACGATGCGAAATCTGAGGTGGGGTTGCGATCCAACAGGATCACAACCGCATTTAGTGTCTTCGACTAGCTCGTCGGCAGCTGAATTCGTACCAACTATCTGCCCACCATCGGAACTACCTCCGCATGGCCCCCACACGTTATTCTCGTATCGGAAAGCCGGTTGCATACTATTAGTCTGCCATACTAGAGGCACAGCGACTCCCACAAGCTACCCATCGGACGACCTGACAATTATCGACATGCGCCGTATGCAGTACCAAGTGCTACTGGGTAGCCCTAGGGTAAATAAAGTATTGATTCGCCCATCATCAGCGATGCCAATACCTGTCTTTGCGTAATTGTTGCCTTCGCGCTTTATTTTAGCCATTGAATTGATGCTGCAGGAATCAAGGCATCTGCTCTGGAAGCACACAACGCTACTCATTGGACACCCTATATGATCTGGTTTAGACGTAACTATACTGCTACTCTCGGCGCTGAATGGAACCCACATCCTTGCTGAAGTGTAGGTGCGTGTGCTTAGGAAACATACGCTGCGGTGTGGTCATACCAGTACCACGGCACCAATTGAAGGAGACATCCGCGTTCTTGAACAATGCTGCCACGGTGACAAAGAGCCATGCGTTAGGTTCCAACAACTGCTGCAAAAAACGGCTCGTTCTGTGGGTGTCTTGGACTCCTACGGAGCTGCATTATTCAATCAACTACGATGAGAGAGGGTTTTGCATTTGAACGACCCCTCCTTCAGCATCAGTCAGCGTTCAAATTTGTCACCCGATGCGGTTCCCTCTATGATCGGTTATTCAGTCTACCGCCCTGATTGAGCCATCCTACACTCAATACCCCCCATCGTCGTGCGCCAACGCAGCGCCACCCCGCCCGGCGCGGTCAATCCAGGCGTCTGCCAACGGCCCAACCATCGGTCGAACATGATCCCAACCTCTAAAAGCCCTGCGGAATCGTGCAGCTACTAGAACAGACCGAATTACACTACTAATCCCGATTCTGCTACCTACACGTGTCGATCATTGGTCGTGCCATAGGCTAAATTACTAAACAACACACTTTAGAAAAACAAGTAAAGTCGGATACCAGACATCGCGGCTTATCAAGCTATTAGTGAGCACTTGATATGTGCTCTTATTGGGTCAATCGTAGGAACTTCTGACCAAGCACTTTCTAAGCATGCCCAGCCAAAACACCGCTTGCTTGATCCTTAGTTGGCCGCTGCGAATCTGGACCGGAGGCAAGATGATTGACGACTCGCTTAATATCATACCGACGTGTACGCTGCAGACGGCCGTAGCCGAATATTGTCTGCATCCTTCATCCTCTGCGCCGTGGTTTGATTCCCAAGGAAAAAAGCAGAGGGTAGCGGCGTGGTGGCCAGCAAAGCGAATCCAGGCTTAGCGGTTAGAATCGCTATAGCAATATCCAGCATACTATTTAGGACAGGGAACACCTTTTCCGTAGTCGAATTACCAGAAATCTAGTAATTATTTACTAAGGCCGCTCGGTCGTGGGAAGGAGTTATCCAATATTGACCCAGAGCCATTGATCAAATGGAAGGAAGCCTGTGGAGAAATTGATGACCTCACTTAAGTACACAGCAATCTGCCTTAGTTCTTCCAAGATCTCACTTTCCAGGAATATTTGGTCGCTGGGCGCAATGACACAGGCGCTAGCTTGGAACGCTAACTCAACGACTCCTGGGTATCACACCATTGAGAGGACTTGCTAGGCCAGAATTTGGTACGCAGGTAGATGCGTGGTTGGAGCTGACTTGTCGATCGCGCAACGAAATACCAGTCCCATGGAAACAACGATATCTGGACTCTAAGATGGATTATCAGGCCAGATCGGTCTGTTTTCCCGTGCTGCGATGCTGGTTGGGTTGTTGTGGTATATTTACCGTCGAGGTACACTTGTCTCGAGGCCTCGTGGTTGAATGGATGACTTGAAGAAACGGGGCGCTACAGAGGTGGCTCTCCTACTGCCAACCTTTATCAGTTATATAATTGATGCGTATCGTACCCGTTCCCATAAAAACTCCATCGAAGATTGCTGTGTGTTCGAAACAGCAGAGAGCCAACTTGCAAGTCTTCGCAGCGAGCATCTTAGCAGAGTGTTAGCCGTGGGACTGCCGTGGTCATCGGCCCACACGTGGGAAATTGCGGTGAATCGTGAATGAGGAGTGGCGTTTCTGACTTCAAGCGAGGCCGGAATCGGCTAGCGGAATATCGCCTTTCCTGACGATATTAGCAACTTCGTCTTCCGATGGTCCGACAAGTTCGCAACCAGAACACTCTTCGATATGGCGGATCTTGTACGCCGAGTTGTCTTTGATGTTGTACGAAACACACTGTGCCTCTGTGCAAGCCTCGTGGTTGATCTCATCCCACGACTCCGCTCGTGCGATGGACGAGTAATAGTAGACAGTGTGATAATTATGAGAATATAAGACGCCCATACTCTGATGAATGCACCAGCCAGTTTGGCTCATACGGTCCATGTGCAATCGAGCGGGAGCAGGGATGTCTCCATTCAGCCTTCTTCTTTCCAATATCGGGGTATGGAAGCAGTCCAATGGAAGAATATGGTCAATGTGTTTCCATAATGCAACATGAAATACCTCCGAGAGATATATGATCAGGATTTTGATCGATAAAAAGATTGCGGAGCTACGTGAATCGTCCGATTGCATTCCGTCTAGGGTCCTGCTCGCCCGTGCAGCTTCAATCAGTAGCGTTCTGATGCCTTTCAAAGCTTTTGATTTCAAAAACTGCATCCGCCAGCGTTTGACGCTCTCTTTGACAATGCTGCCTAGCGCTGTGGTGTCGACGACGCCTTTATCCGCTCCATTTCTATCCTCCCTTCGAATAAGCACACCCTTGTCCACGCGCTGTCCGGTGAACTCATCGATCAGGCCAAAAAAGAGCCAGGCTTGCGCGAGCGCTGCTAGCTGCCAGCACGGCCGGTCCAGGTCCAACGCTCCGTATTTCCAGAATCCAGCTCTCTCCGGAAAGGTAGCGAAACCTTCACCGTCGTATTCGAAGCCGGCCAGGTACGGCACCACGATTGGCGGTACCCCGAGGTTGTGGTAAGGCAGATGGTCCATCGGGTGGAAAGGAGCTGGTTGCGATAGGCCTTCTGACCCCCCGCCGCGGATCAAAAGGAACGATGTGCTTAATTAGCGGAAGACGGCGACGATAGGTTTGTGAACGGATCTCTACGTTTTGGAAGTTAACAACAGGAACATGATCCCAAAAGCTAGAGCATGGTGGTAGAATATTACTCCATAGTGTCTTTCTAGCTTCTAGGGGTGGGGCTCTGTCATCGTGGGCGATGAAGTGAAATGTTGTCCGGTACCGGGTTATTCCGAGCATTTGATAGCCTTTCTTGATACTGTTGCTCTAGTAATTTCATCTGTAGGTCGAAATCCAGCTTCTTGTCTCGATCCGATAATTGCCTATTCTCAACCACGCCTGAAATAGTCTGCCCGCCTTGAGCATTCTGCTTTTGGGCGTCGGCTTCAACGCCATCACCTAGAAATTCCTGATCAGGAGTGAAGGCGTTGTCGAAGCTGGAGTCATCCTCGGGCAAATACTTCGCGAAATCGACGGTATCCAGCACATCATCGGTGCTGTCGTGATTAGCGCCTTGTAGATACTGTAGACGCTGTTGATCCGTCTGCTGCGACGTGTTGGGCGAGCGGGCCTCCCGCACACTTTTTACCTCCAGGATGCCCTGTTCGTGGTCTTTGACGAGTACTTGCTCTCCTGGCGAGCGTCGTATCCCTGGAGGAACAGGTAATGTCCCTTTTGCCGCATGATATGTTTTCATATGTGTTGCCAAACTCCTTCGGTTAAGGAAGCCTCTACGGCTATCGGGGCAACTGGGTATCTTGCAGAATTGAGGTCTTTGGTGCTGCCTTTCGTGCGAATACCTTTCTTCCTCGGTGGCAAATCCACCAAAGCAGGACACGTAGCGACAGCGAAATCCGCATGAATTGTATGCCTCCTTGAAGCTCAAGAGCTTTTTTGGGTCTATTCTGGGGAAGGCGTTAGAACTGAGAAGGCGTTGCACGGCACTGTTGAAGACAAATTCCAACTTGCTGAAAAGTGTCGGGTCGCTTCTCAGTGTGAATGCCTGCGCTTCTAGAATCGTGTCATTAAGTGAGCTAAAACTTTGTATGTTCAATACAGGTCTAATCATCTCTTTAAACTCACCTTCACCGCTCTCGCATAGCTCACGGCTAATGCGCCGAAAGCTCATTGCTCGTTTGGCCAAGTCGGTGACCGGTATCTGGCCTAGCAGGGCCAATCCATCATCTTTCGGGCACGCTTGAGAATCCAAGTTGAGTACCACCGTTTCCGACATTCTTGTGAGGTCTGAGATGTCGCCATGCTTCCTGTATAACTCTCTGGAAGAATCAATCAAACGTTGGCACCTAAAACTTCCTACGGACTTCGTATATGCCAGTAGATGCTGTATCCAAAACTCGCAGGCGTAGGGGATGAGTTCGTGAAGTCGGGTACAGATTGAATTCAACTGGGCATCTTCCGTGCAATCGGGGTGTAAAAGGTCCAGCCCCGAACAAAGAGCTCTCATGCATGATGTAGCAATGTCTCTATGGGACTCTATCTCTTGGACGATGATTCCGTTGTAATCAGCCGTCAGAAATCTGTATAAGCGTCAGTTCCGCTCGCAGTAAATCTTCCTTAAGAACTCACTCATGCACGGAGAAATGAATGAGGGTCACAACATCATCTGACCGGACCTCAATTAAAGGTTTGCATATGTCGAGTGTCCGTTTGGTCAACAGCGTCTTTTCCGTTAGAAATGGCGTTTCCGTGGTTAGTGATACTCCATTCAGCAACTCAAAGCTTTTTAGAGGCCTTTTTGCATGGCAGAGCCATCGCAAAATCCTAAGTCCTCTCTCTTTGGTCGTTTGATCTTTATTCTGGAAGATTCGCGTGACAATACGATGGTATCTAACACTTATGATTAACTGAAATTATCGTATGAAGAACTTTCAAGCACTTACATCTCCGGTAGCCCGCTTGGAAGGGTTCGGACATTTTCAAGAAGGTCATAAATGCTGCAGATGTCCTCAAATGAAGATAAAACAAGATGAACCCACAGGAACATTCCTGGCATGATAGTTAGTCGTCCATAAGAGGAAACGAGAAGTATAGCGATGTTACTAATACTCACCATTTGCCTTCTCGACAAGCTCATGTTTGACTTTTTCCACAATTACGGGGTCAGGATCAATCTCATCCAACTCATCCTGCAATTCAAGAAGTCTTTTGTCAACGACACTTCTAATGGCAGCTCTGACGGCATTTTCCTCGCGCGCTAGAGGAAGCTCTGAAACTTTACTCCTCTTGGTCCGCAAGTAACGTGACACTGTAGGAATATCCCGACTAGAGAACAGCACCTTGCAAATATGAGCAGTTTCACCTTGGGAGGCAAGTCGAGAAAACTCTTGGATGATGAATTTTTGTTCTTCTGGCTCGCACTCATCGATGCCATCAATCACAAGACGGGAAGATGGAATACCGCTCAGCAAGTCTGTGAGAAGATCTTTGAACTTGCTCTGAGTTTGAGTCGTTCGAGTAATGACATATTTGTCGTGGACGTACTCCGCTAGGTCGGGATTGCTCTGAATGATATGGGCTGCGATGGATCTGAGGATGCTGAAGTATGTCTCTGTAGAATTGTCTTGGTAGCTGCAAAGGTAATAAAAAACTTTGCATCCTTGGTCTTGCATCGATCTGATCATGTTCGCGCAGATGACTGACTTGCCTTCAGGCGTATCGTTAGCATTCTTTGATGATAAGCACCATACAGTAGTTATTGACCTACCTGCACCGGGCTTGCCATGCAGCCACATGATTCCGTTACTCGGCTTGTCTTTGAGCCATGCTTGTGTTTCTTTACAGTCGAGTATCCAGTCACAGCTACCTGGGTGACAGCGTCTCAGAACACGAGACAGGTTGTCCTCTTGTAGGTCTCCGGATACCCTCAGCCATGTCATGACATAGTGTAGTTGTGCGGAACGTCGATCTCTCTCTTTTATTTCCTGCTCCTCAATTTGGCGTCTTCTCCAACTTCTTGCCTCGAAAAGATCGATAGAAAATGCTTCTTCATTGACAAGGCGCCGATGATAGTCCATCCTTTCGAGTATTGATTTGAACCGGGAATCAAATCCTGCCCACATCGAGGCAAAGAAGTTTTTCCAGGCTATTTCCTCGAGTCAGCACAGCATAAACAAAAATAGCCATATTCGCACATACATCGCCTTGTCACGAACTTGTACGCATATCGGTGAAATTCCAATATATCACCATAGAGATCCGCCAATACCGCCTGGAAGTCATGATTGTCTTTCAATGCTGAGCTCAAGCGATCAAGACTTGGGAGAGAATCTGCGATCTTTCGGTAAGCATCGACTAATTTGTCCAATGCATCAACATAATCCATCGAGAGCTGTTTGCCCAGTAAGCAGACTAAACTTTATCATTATTTTCAGATTCATCAAAACCACCTACCTGAAGCATAAGCTTGACTGGGGCCTTCAATTGCGGTCAGTAGATGAGTTACTTTACCAGGGCTGACCATAACTCACCCAGATCCAAGGAAGATAAGGAGTGCCATTGCATAGAACCTCAATCGACTTTGAGTAACATTCTATCCCGTTGAAAAAAGAATATAGGCGTTTCATATTCTTTAGGCTTTGTCGTGCGGCGAGTTCGTCCTCAACTTGTCGCGCGGCATCTCTAACGTCCTTGAGTGTGGTATTGTCGAAGCTTCGCGCGTGCTCTGGAGTGACAATACTCTGAAAGCGTTCAAAGGCCTTACTGACGGTATCGCGCGCGTGAATTGAAGCGCCAGTGGACATGTTAACCGGAGACGACTGCAGCACGTGAAGTTATTTTCAAGATCCTGGACAGTTCGTATGATCGTAGGATAAGCAAAGAATTTGAGAGCCGTGTTTGCAAAGATCACAGCGGAGTGAGCTATTAAAATGCAGCTTTTGTTTTCAATTTGAGAGGGAGAGAAGGTAGGCAAGGTAGACAGTACGGAGTAAAGAATTGTAGTGCCCGCAAGTGGCCGGGCACAGCCTGATGTCGCAATGTGTAATATTCCGATTGGCCTTTAGGGTGAAAGCCATGCGGGACACTTTGGAGGCGTAGCCTAGTGCCTGTGACGTGTTCCACAATGAGTTGTTTTCAAGCTGAAGACTGTGGGGCTGTACCGGCATTAGCGAGGCGCAGCCGCTTGTGTTACCTGCTCACAGTTCAGCCTCTCCCCTTACGCTACAGGAAAATAATTGAATCGACTGCTTTCTTTCCTTGTCAGCGGCATCTTCACCAGTCTCTCAAATCTACACCTTCATTCGGACTTATCACAGTTCCCATTTCCGGCTTCCACGCAATACCAATCCAGCATTCCGAGGGGCCCATGCGCACAAAAACATGTCACAGAATCTCAACACAAGAGCGCCGGAGGATTATCCCACTGGCAGAATCAAGCGACGTCGGATCGATTCTTATAGCGTATCTGTATGCCAACGACAACCAGATACTGCCGCCTGGCTCATGGAGAGAGATGATCCTGATTCGGCGGTGGGGAACCTGAGTAGCCGGTCCAGCTCCTGCGCCCCCACCGCAAGCGAAGATTGTGTCACATCGCCAAGCGCTAATGGAACAGATCAACTCGTCTGTTTTGGAATGGTTGGTTGAAACTCTGCGTGATACACACTGAAAACATTTCTGACTGCAACAGATCGTTGCTCTACACGTCGGACCACATGCTTACTCCGTCACGACGCATGGGATTGCCATGTCCCCGGCCTTCTTCGATCTAGGGAAGAACGTCTACCGAGTTAGCGACAGAACTCTTATCGGGACGCTGGAGAGCCGTGATTTCGAGGTGCTGTCCAGGATCGCCAGCGAGGACGGCGTGAATCTTCAAATCCATTACGCCCCGAATCCAAAAAGTCAAGAACATCGGCGCAAAGCTCAAAGCATTGGCTCATTGTCCGCAATTATTTACGGCCCGACGAGCTTGGCTGACGATATGGGCGACTTTCTTGACGCCTGTGGTATCTGTTTACAAGACCCCGTGGGGTGTGATCGCAACGTTCCATACCTGAATCCTCACAGACTGTCAAGTATGGATGAACATTTGCCGCTAACTTTCCAGTTAGCGGAAGCAGCGCCACAGTATATCGATGCGCCTGTGTGTTCCCCAAGCAGCCTGTTGTCGGGGTTAGAAACTACTGAAGCGTTGCCCATGGCCGAAAATCCACACGGTTTAAAGACTGCATTACATCCGTAGGCATTACCATCCACTCCAAGTAACATCGTCTGACATAATTATAATTTTAGCCACCAACGACAAGCGCTCTCCTTCTTCCACAGGAGAGAAATCGATTGGACTTATTCTGGTGCAGGCCAGATTGACATTTGGACAAGACAGTCCGACTCGAGGTACGTCGCACCAGAGTCACTCATTAACCGCGGCTAATAGTGTAGCTATAAAAACATGATCAACGATGAACAGCAGAATGTTCTTCCACAAGCATGGCTGGGTGGGATTATGGCTGACGAGATGGGCCTCGGTAAAACCTTGAGCATGATTGCGTTGATTGCATCCGACAAAGACAGGCCACTGTCCATGCAACGATCTAGAGCTTTCATGGAGCGGAGGCGACCCACACGATCAACGCTCTTGGTTGTGCCTGTATCTGGTAAGACAGAATATTTTTGGACGAACCCAGACTCATACCCTGTACTACATCTCTCTAACACTTTCCAAGTCCTGGAGGTATGGGAGAAGCAATTGAAGACGTAAGTAAACATCAGCTGCTTAGTCTCATTATGCTCTAACATCTTCCAAGACACCTCCATCCCGATGCTCTCACCTGGGCCATCCATCACAGAAAGCACCGAATGCGTAATACGGCAACTGAACAGCTACCCGATATCGTTATCACAACCTATCAGACGGTTATGGCTGAAGGGCGTGATGGGTCGTTCAAAATGGAGTCAATTTTTGCCCTTCATTGGCACCGTATCATTCTTGATGAAGGTAGAATCCTGCGTTCGTTCACAGTAATTCCGACTCACCTTTATGTTAGCACACGAAATACGAAACCACAAGGCGAAAACCTCCAGAGCAATCTGCAGCATACAGGCGACCAATCGTTGGGCTGTCTCTGGAACACCGATTCAAAACAGACTGTCAGATTTCGTTTCTCTCTTCAAGTTCCTTCGGTTTGAGCCGTACGACGATGCTCGGGTCTTCGATTGTGACATCGGAGAGATCTGGCGTAACAATATGGTGGACGAAGCTGTTGAAAGAGCTAAGCGACTGATCTCCTGTGTGATGCTGCGCCGGCTTAAAACCACAATCGAATTGCCTCCACGAGAAAACAAAGTCCGGTACGTTACATTCACCTCAGAGGAAGAAGACTACTACCGCCAAGTGGAGCAGCGAATGGCGAGCGGAGTAGAAGAGTCAAGGGCATGCATGAGCACAATCCAACAAATCACTTTACTGCGCAAGATATGTAACCTTGGTCTGACTGCTAAAGCCGGGTCTCGGGTACACAATGAGCCGATGACGTCGTCGACTTCAGCGATGATAGACCAAGAAACGTTGCAGAATGTTGCAGTCTCGCGCCTATATATGGGTGACGACACTTGCGAGCAATGCTGTCGACCAGCCAATGTATCCGGAACCCATGCGCTGTCAAGCGGGCAACTCGATCACGAATTCGCGGCTGTTTATCAATCTCGCTGCGGGCTCATTTTCTGTGCAGAATGCGCGCAGACATTAGATCTGATAGCGTCAGCCTTCTGTATCTGCGAGAACATTCCACCTTGTGCTCTTCAGCGCATCTCTTCTCAAGTGCTTCAACACGTAGCTGAAAATGAGGATCGAATAAGTGGCCAAGATGCCACTTATTCTTCTGAGATCATTTCAAGCAAAGTTCACGCGCTCCTGTCCGACATCTTGGACCACCCGGAGGAGAAATGGTAATTATTTGCTCTTCACTCTACGCTTTATCGGAGTCGTCATTGCAGATTGGCTAATACCAAACTCAATTTTCCAGTGTGGTATTTTCCTCCTGGACATCCAGCCTTGACATGATCCAAAGCGCGTTGTCAAAAGCGAACATTCGCAACATTCGTATAGACGGAAAAGTCTCAGCCCAAGCTCGCCAACGCATACTCCAATGTTTTAGAAGGGAGAAGGACATCACGGTTGCTCTACTCACAACGGATTGTGGAGCTGTTGGGTATGTTCTATGTCTACTTTATTTCAAGAACTGATTGACACAGCTAACGACCCTATAAAAGACTGGACCTTACTGTGGCTTCTCGCGCACATCTTCTGGAGCCACATTGGAACCCATCTCTGGAAGAACAGGCCCTGGCTCGCGTGCATCGTTTGGGGCAACATCGCTCAGTCACGACGATTCGCTATATCATGAAGGACTCTTTCGAACAAGTAAAAGTCATGAAACGCACCTCAAGCTACCGCTGCTAATGTATGTGCTAGAGTATCATTACCGTCCAAGACCGCAAGAAATTCCTGGCCAGCGTTCTCCTCTCCAAGCGAGACCCGACCTAGCCTGAGAACATATAGGACAAGTTTGCCTGGTACTAGCCAAATTGAGGGAGATTAGTGCATCAGAGTCTGGCAGGCGGGATCATCAAACAAGGCGACGAAGGGTTGCACAAAAGGGGGGTGCCATTTTGCATTAAAAGTAGATGTAACTTTCGGATTCAACTACGTTTAATTGTCTCCCATCATCTTGTGCATAATTACCCGTCCGGGGCTAGGTGTTATGCGTCTACCTTTTTGGTCGATCCGCCGATGTCGTACTTTACAGAACTAGTGTATACCTACCACCGAAGACGGAAAGTAGCGTACTAAATGCATACGCTACCCGGCCGCATTAAAAGACGGTAGGGGTGACGAAGTATCCGGCTTGCTGTACCAACACTACTTAGATGATGTCTTAGCCGATGATAAGAAGAAGTGAGAAAAATATGGTAGCAGGGGATGGTGCCCCTCCTCCTCGGCCACCGATGGGGACTCTTGGTCAAAAGACAAACGAATATTGGTGATAAGTCTTAACCTGGCCGCGGACTCAGGAGCACTAACCAATAAACGGCATGTTCGTGGGTGGGCACCCCAGTCTCCCATCACACTGTCGCTTGGATTGCGCCATTAGTTGTAAAACTGGAACGGTGCACTCCTTTTTTTTTCTAATGTTGGCAAGCGCATTGCTGCTCGCAGGCGCTACTCCTGGAGGCATCTGTAG
Source organism: Lasiodiplodia hormozganensis (assembly GCA_030512325.1). Lineage (NCBI taxonomy): Eukaryota > Fungi > Ascomycota > Dothideomycetes > Botryosphaeriales > Botryosphaeriaceae > Lasiodiplodia > Lasiodiplodia hormozganensis. The sequence continues at coordinate 27,385 of JAUJDW010000194.1, read as the reverse complement.
TTGATCTGAGAATCATCGAGTGCTATGAAGTTTTTGCGAAGCTGAGGTTTGAAAAGGCACGGAATCACGCACGGTCCTATTCGAGAAAATCAGGCAGCAACGTGAACAGGCAGGGATTGTAAGCGCTAGCCACCGGCCGCGAGAGAGGGGACTGTATCGATCAGGACATGCATCTCATCAGCAGATTTTAAATCGCTCGTCCCACACCTGATGGGGAACGAACACGTGGCTGGTCTTCTTCATAGAGTTTTAATTTTTTTTTTCGACGTTCTTCTCCTTTCCACCTCCCCGCACGCAGCGCCAGACGCTTTAAGCATTTCAAAATCCGCGACACATCGAACCCTGCCACGGCCACGCGTTTAGTTTTCACCTGCTCCTTTCGTCATGGCGGCCAGCACAAACCGTTTATGTGAACACTGCAAAGCTTTCGAGTTCAAAGAGTCTTCGTTTGGGGAATGTTTTGAGACCAAGATTGTTGGTGGAGAGGAACGACTATCCTTGAAGGAGGGGTTTGATCGAGAGTTCAGGGTGCCATATGCGAGGAAAGACACTCTCCCAGAACTTCCATCACTGCGTTTGGACGCTGAAATGGGCTGTAACTCTTGTGGACTCATTCGGGACTTGATCATGGAACGTTTCAGCGACGTGAGTAACTTGGACGCAATAGAAATCGACCTTTACAATGCTCGGTACTTGTGGTCTTGGGGTCTAAGTGGTCTTGCCATCGCGGTCAATGGATCGCGATATGTGGAAATAACCTTAGAAGTCTATGCAGACAACGGTAAGCACACCCATTACTGTCATGGTCATAAATGGAGAAAATATATCCAGGCTAACTAGTCAGAACAATGTGCACACTGGCTGGGAATTAAACACAGAGACTCACTGGAGGAAATCCTCTCGGATGAAGGGATCTCAACTATCAATGGGTGGATCAAGGACTGCACTCATTATGAGAAATGCACTTCTCTACCGACAAGACTGATCGATGTCGGTGGCCGATCCGGCTTACAAAATCCAAGACTGGTTTTGACCGAGGACCATGCCCCACTTGTTCCCAGCGCGGATTCTTGGAGATACATTGCTTTAAGCTATGTATGGGGATCTGAGCCACCAACAGCGACGACGAAGGAGTCGTTAAGCGCACGGACAACCGAGATAGACTTCGCAACGCTCCCCCAGCACTTCAAAGACGCCATTCTTCTATCGAGGAGACTGGGAATCAACTACGTTTGGATAGACTCACTTTGTATTATTCAAGACGATCTTGACGATTGGGAAAAAGAATCCGCGGAAATGTTCAACATATATCGACAGGCCTATGTCACGTTTATTGCCTTGAATGGCGAGTCTTGCCACGATGGGTTCCTTCGAAGGGTGCCACAGCCACAACCATACGCAGTGATCCCTTACACGCTGCCCTCTGGAATCACTGTGAATTACGGCTTAAGGGAGATCACACGGGACGACCGCCTCCGTAACGAAATCTGGGCATCAAAATGGGGCACTCGAGGATGGACTTTTCAGGAAGAATTATTTTCTTCTAGGAAGCTGTATTTTGGACAAATTATGTTCTTCGAATGTAGTGAAGACCACAAGCAAGAAAAAACGCGCAGTAGCTGCGGTCCTCGGTCTCCTAACTATGAAGCCGCCTTCCAACATTACACAGACGGTACAGACATGGATTATACTCGATTCTGGGACTCCAAGGCTATACCATACGCAAGCCGTCAGTTCACTAAGCCTGCGGATCGCTTACCCGCTCTGTCCTCATGGGCCAAATTCATTGCCAACAAGGTCAATGACGAGTATCTGGCAGGGCTATGGAAAAAAGACCTTCTTCGGGAATTGCATTGGGTGATTTATGCACCGAACCTCAGCCTCGACGGGTTCAAGAGGAAATTGAAGAAACCAGGAGAGCCTGGATACGAAGCTCCATCGTGGAGCTGGTGTCGCTGGACTTCAGCTGATTCGGAGCTTATGAGTTCGAATTATTATGCGCACCACCCCGTGTGCAGAATCATCGAGGCAAAGACTGAGGTACAGGGAAAGAACCCTTTCGGCCGGGTCAGTGGTGGACATTTGATCGTTTCAGGAAGTCTTTTGGCTTCTCCCTTCAATCTTTCTAATTTAGGCTTAACGACAGATTGGAAGTCGGGTTATGGAGACTTTGAAGGCGGAGACTTTTCCCTACTGCTACTCGCGGCTAGGGGAGAGTTCACTGTGAAGTTCACTGGCCTTATACTACTTCGTACAGAAATCGAAGGCCAGTACCAGAGGGCTGGTGTGTTCAGTGAATATACGAAGGGAGTTTCTATTTTTGATGGCATTGAACACTGCACGGTCAGGATAATCTAAGTGGCCATTGGATTAAGAGAAGTATTCCACAATAAAGTACTTGCTTTCGCGTCAATTAATATAAATACGTACATGGCCACAAAAAAATACATTCATAAACTAGCATAAGGCGATTGAAATCTCAATGGCAAAGACATTGAAGACGTACGACTCGCACGCGTACGTTACTAAAGGCAGCCAGCACGAGTAGCAGGCGCATGAGCTGTAGATTTTACGGTTCGGGTCTACGATCCCCGCCTACCTTTGATAGTAGCGGTTGCCCCAGCAGGAATTGGGTTCCATAGAGTAATTTCCCTTTTTCTCATTTTGACGCATAAATATGTAATCTCGTCTTAAGCGCCGGAACGAAGCCCGATATGGCGAACACTACCAAACTTTCCAGGTGACAATCGTTGCACGAAAATCCCATTTGGTATGGTATGAGTTTAAGCTTTCTCGTTATAATTACATTGCCATCCACTTTGGAATCGAGCTGTCGTACTTGTACAGCTGGAACTCGGCGGTTGGCGACGATTTGAAGGCCGACACCTTCGTATGCATTGGAGTGGCGGGCACGGCAACAACCATCACGAGCGGCACTTCGGTGCCCACGTAAACATGTAGATAGAGTATTGCAGCATCTATCAACTTGTCGTTGCCACATGACCACCATCGCATCCACTATCGGAAAAGAAGAACCCCAGCACTCTCTAGCCTACACAAAAACAACCTACTATAGTCGACATACAGTAGTCCGGCATGCCAGCAACCCAGTAACCAAGCCCACCACCACCTTCCACCCCGTTCCCCTCCTCCACCACCCTCCAAAACCGCCGATACTCTCCACCCCCGTCTCCCTGCACGACCTCGCCGCCCCTCCGGTCAAACACCTCCCACCACGTCTGCCCAACCACAAACTCCACAAACCCCAAGCGCCTCTCCGCCACCATCTCATCCACAACACCCAGCCACGCGGCCTCGTCCAACGCGGGAACAATCCGGCGGCCATCCGGAGCGGGCGGCCCGCCAGCCTGCTGCAACAAGCGCGGGCTGCTGCGCACCTGCACGGCCAGCCGCAGCTCGTGCAGCGCCGGCAGCAGCAGCACCGGGGTACGGCAGAGGCGCGCGTAGGACGGGTGCGGCGGGTCGTGGGGGGAATAAGCGCGGACGTTTAGGCGGGAGAGCTGGGCGAAGCGGTGGGGGAGGAGGTTGGCGGCGAGGAGGGTGAGTTGGTTGGGGGGCTCGGGCTTATAATCGTCGTTCTTTCTAAGGCCGGTGCGGGGGAGCAGCGCGGAGAGGTCGCCCAGGTGGAAGGTGTTTGTTGAGTAGAGGATGTCGACGCTTTCGAGGTAACTGTTGTGGGGGATGAGGAACTGAGACGCTGATTCAGGGTGTCGTGTATGTATATACTTACCCCCGCCGGCATACGAGTAGCCAACTGGCATCAATGATACAGTCTCTGACTTGGCCGCCGCCGCCGCTGCTGCTGCACTTCGTCCCCCGCCCGACGATGCATCCGTCGTCCCACCAGCAGCACTCCGGGTCCCTACAGCAGCCGGAGCATTGCCATACCCATCTCTTCTCCCCGCTGCTCTGGTCATTGCGGTAATTGATGCACCCATCGAGGCCTGCCGTCCCCCACCCGGCGTGCCCAATCCCCCCAGGTTTCCGCGGGTATTGGTAGCCCAGCTCCACGTGCACGACGCGGTTGCCGAAGAGGTGGGTGTAGACGAGCTGGCGGATCTCGAGCGGCAGCCGGCTGAAGAAGCGCGACAGCGTCTGCGGCTGCGCCGTTAGCCCGTTATTGTCCGGCGTAGGCGTGATGGGGCGCGGACGTGGGCTCGGTAGCTTTGGGATGATGGTGCATTCGCAAGGTGATGATGGTGAGTCGTCGTCGTCCTCCTTCTTCTTCTTCTTCTGCTTGAGCCGTTTTTGAAGCCAGCCTTCCAGGCGGGGGTGCATTTTTGTGTTTCCTCTTTCACTTGCTGCGAGTGAAGCACTGGTGAGCGCGAGCCGTTTCTCTGTTATATATGTCCAAAGTGGGGGCCAAGTAGATCGCCGGTGCATGGCCTGAGGTGTCTAGTGGGCGCCTTCACCGTGCCACCCTTGCATAATACCCACAGCTTGACCAGCACTGTAGCATAGTCACTGGGGCAGGTATAAAGCAACTCTCAGGTTGCCTCCCTCTTCTTTTTCATGCCATCCACAGCGTGCAATGAATACTCTTTGTGCGATTCCCTGAAATTCTGTTAGCACAGGTGATGAAAGGAAAGGCCAGTATTCAAAAACTCGTCTTGTCAGCACATATCGTACATAGCCAACTATAACAAAACGGTACTGCACGGCGGGTTCTCATAGTGGAAGGGCACAAATTATTCAAAGCGGAAGAAAGTATGGTGTATTCGAGAGTGCGGGATTCTGGAGGGTTTGGCGCAAAGAGACGACAACTCCCAAACCATTTGAAAGGTCTGCTCACGAAAGGGGAGGATCATGATGAAGGCGTAGGGAGTATTTATGGCGGCTGCATCACGTACATGATGCTTGTTGAGAATGAGAAACGTGGCGATTATTTTGAAAGACTTGCATCTTGGTTGGTTGATTTAACGCACTTGTCTTTTGTTTTATAGGTTCGAGATTCTACCTAGGCTGAGATATATAGGATAAGTCCGTTTGGTACCAGCTGAATGGCAGGGAGATTAGTGTATTAGAAGAGCCTGACAGATGGTAGCATTAAGTAAGGCGAGGAAGAGTAGCACAAATAGGGGGTGTTCTTCTGTGAGGGGTTTGCCCTTACCCATACCTCCTACGCCGTACTGGTTAACGTAGGCTGTCTCGAGGGTAAAAGAGTACTGGAATGACTCTAATTGTTGAGGTTTAATGTGGCGTAGTTAGTTAATATACCGGTCCGTGACATCCTCCATACATTCTGGTGCACAAATGCGTAGCAATAGATATGGCATACGGATTCGGATGCAACTTCGTTCTGTTATCTTTCATCCTCTTGTGCATTCAATTATGCATCCTTTACACCGTGCACTTTGCCGAAATACGTTGGATATACACCTTAAAACCAGAAGTGACTCAACGACGGTGCAAACACACATCCCATCATTGAACACATCTAAAAAGTGGAATTGAAGTAAGATTTAGGCCTCGCTACAAGCCCCGCGTCCAGAGCAAAAGAAAACTTGCAAAAAGAAAGCTCTTCGGTGTTATGCGACATTGACAAGATTCGAACTTGCGCGGCCGAAGCCATGAGATATCTTATTGCTTCTATTGCTAGAAACATTCGAGTCTCACCCATTAACCACTCTGGCACAATGCCTTAGGCTCGTGTAGCATTTGAAAATGCAGGCAAACATTATGTAGAGGGCGAAATTTGGTGTTGAAATCGTCCCGGAACATTTTTGGTGATTCAGGGGTTCAGTGAGCGATATTGGGGTATTCCCGATGTTTTTCCGGCACAAACGCACTGCAGCAGTGATAATTGGCTGGTTTACTACCTTTGTGTTGTCTGGGAAAGTTGCTGGAAAGACGGGGTGAGCGCTGGTGCACCGTTTTGCCACATCCGACGGCCCGATATTTCACTGCCACACAACACGACGCACGGACGAAAACAATAGCTGAAATTAAGTACAGTACTTCTCGAGCTACTAAACTTTATTTCTACTAATAAAGTTCTCGCTTCTACTAATTGATCACTCCACAATTCGAAATTATACGCATGGACTTCTGGGCAATTTTAAAGCCGCTTTATCTAAGATAGCATTAGCAAATCATTGAAAGTACACTATAGAGACGTAAAGAGCATCCGAAAGTTCATACTGTCTTGCTGCTTCCATGTATCATTCGTCTGTCGAGCCTGCAAAAAGTACTCGCGTGGTTGAGGTCTGAATTTTCGGCTTCGGCCCGAAACAGCATAGTGCTACTCCAATACCAATAATACGAACCTCACGAGACATATGTTTCACACACAAGGAGACGTTTCATATTTCTGTCATGCTCGGTGGTGTGCGGGGTGGGATCGGACCGCACACGTGGTGGCGGGGACAGGGCCTCACAGGGCGTGGCTTGCGTGAGACAAACACGCCCTACGACGACCGAGCTTTTTTTTTTCTCTCTTCTGTGCCACGAACCCTCGGGAAAGCAACAACGTCCACACACCACTTGCACTCAACACGTTCGGCATGAGATATGAAGCAGTAGCAGAGAAGCAAAACAATCTTGCTCTAAAATGATAACGACGAAAACATCATCTGGATATATAACCCGCAGCAAACCCCCGGCGCAGCGAAACGAAGGGTAAAAAAAAAGTTCCTTTTCGCAAACGGACACCACCACCGCCGCGCAGCCCTCATTAAAACAAAATGTCATTAACCAAGCCCAAACCCCATCCATCATCAACATCATCATAAAAAGAACCAACCCCTCCCTAACGCCCTAGTCCACACTCCAGGTGGCCGCATCTAGGCGCTGGTCTCACTGTCCACCGTCTCAACCTTGACGACGTTGGCGTTGTGGTCGAGGGCGACCTTGCGCTTCTGCAAGCTGGCCTTGGTGGGGTTCTTGGCGTGGAAGATGTCGTCGAGCTCCTCGAGGGTGCGGTTCTTGGTCTCGGGGATGAAGAAGTAGATGATGACGGCTTGGATGGCGTCCCAGATGACGAAGATGATGTACGTGTGCCAGCCGATGCGCTCCATGGAGACGGGCCACGCGAATTGGTTCAGGAGCATAGCTATCAAAAAAAATGTCAGTCGACGAGCAAGAGCTTGGGGATTTCGGGGGAGAAAGGGAAGGAGAGACTTACCAGCATTAAGCGAAAAGCTCGAAAACGCCATACCCTTCGCCCTCATCTCAAAGCTGAGCACCTCGACCGGGTACAGCGCCTGCAGCGGGGTGATACCGAACGAGAACACGGCACCGAACAGGAAGATCATGGCCGTCGCGGCCTTGGAGGCCGAGGCGGCGATGCCAGTGGCCGGCAGCGCGTCGCCGTTGGCGTCGAGCACCTTGTGCGCGTCGTAGATGGACGTGGCGACCGTCATGCCGACCCACACGATGGAGCAGCCGATCATCGAGAACAGCAGCAGCGGGCGGCGGCCCAGCTTGTCGACGAAGAGCGCGCCGCAGACGGCGATGAGGAACTGCTCGCACGAGTAGAAGAGGTTGATGTTGGCCTTGCTGATCTGCGTGTCGTAGCCGGCGGAGGTGAGGAGGGCGGACATGTAGTAGGACAGGACGGCTGGTGTGGGGTGTCAGTCAAAAGGGACGTTTGGAGTGAGTATGGGATGGAAAGACTGACCATTACCAGCCCACTGGCCGAAGACGGAGATGGCAATGTTGCAGCTGATGCGGTAGCGGGCGGCGCGCGTCTTGAACAGGGCGCGGTAGTCCCACCAGCGCTTGTCGGAGCCGTCCATCTCGAGGTACTCCTCGTACTCGCGCAGCTGCATGCTGACCCAGATGCTGTCGTCGTTGCCGTTGCCGTGGTACTTGGTCAGCACGCGGCGGCACTCGTCGCGCTTGCCGTGGACGTACAGCCAGCGCGGCGACTCGGGCAGGAACCAGACGAAGATGACGATGATGCCGGAGAAGAGCAGCTGCAGCCACACGGGGATGACCCAGGCGTGGTCGGCCGAGCTGTCCAGCGAGCCACGCACGGCGCCGGCGGCCAGGATGGAGCCGGTGAACCAGAAGGTGTTGTACAGGGCGGTGACGACTGGAAGAGTTAGCTGAAAGTTGCAAAAGCAGGAACAGGGACATCATTACCTCCGCGGTAGGCCGGGTGGGTGACCTCGACGACGAACATGGGTCCGGCAGCGGTGGCGATGGAGACGCCGAAGCCGAGGACGAAGCGGCCGGCCTCGAACTGGCCGATGCTGGCGGTGTAGTAGGTGGTGGCGTTGATGATGGTGCCGACGACGATGGTCACGGCGCCGATGAACATGCCTCCCTTGCGGCCGAAGGTGTCGATGGCCGGGCCGACGAAGGGCAGGGCAACGACGGAGCCGATCTGGTACATGGAGGTGACGATGCCGGCCCAGATGCCGTCCTCGCTGCCGCCGAAGAATTCCTTGAAGTCGTCGCTGGCCAGCAGGCCGTTCAGCAGCGAGCCGTCGTAGCCGTTCATGGTGGAGCAGCAGAAGCCGACCAAGCAGCAGCAGTACAGCACGATGCTGGGCCCGTTGAAGGGCTGCGGCGGCTCCTTGAGCAGCGCCTCGTTGTACGCCTCATTGCCGCTAATCTCCTTGACGGCGGCGACGTTCGGCTTCTCGTCAATCTGGGTAGGGTCAGCACGCGGTTGCAGTCTGGGTGAGGGGAGCAGGGCGCACCGAGAGCTCGCCGTGGACGGCGACGTCCTTGGAATCCATTGCTATGGGGGTTGTGGGTCTCGGATGGTCTGTCTATGGGATCCTGGTCTGGGTTGCGGTGGGGGAATTGTGGAATATATGTACAGAGAAGTAGCATACATTTGCCAAGGCGCGATGGTGGGCTGCAGGTCAGCTCAGTGGCGTGGGTTCTTAGACGTGACACTGGGGTCGCGCAAGGGTGCTGGGCCTGGACAGATGGTGAGACCAGGTCGGGTAAAGGGTGCACGCGCAGCAATCTAGCGAAGCGGTGCATGCGGCGCGTTACGGCAAGGGCCCGGCAGCGGTGCCTGGGCACTCGGCGGGCACCTAGTCGCAACCAACGCGGAGCGCCAGCGTCCGGCTCTCCCCACACGCTGAGTCTGGGGTCAGCCGTGCCTCATTCTGGGCCGCGGAGACGCATTGCCCGACTAACTCACAGCTCCGCGCTCGTGCCATCGCTCTGGTAAGCGCGCACGCAGCTCCAATCTTATCGAGTCAAGTGCAACGGAAGCTTGTGGCGCGCGCGGGAGGAGCGTCTGCGCGTCGCTAAGTCTTCCGAATCACGCAGCTCGTCCCCATGGGGAGCCAACTGACACATCCGTTTCTGCAGTCGAAGCGGACTAGAACAAAATCCTTCGCTACAATTTGCCGCCAACAAGCGATCAGCTTGAGCGGCACAGCAGACACCACACCACCATCTGCGGCTCTCACTTCTCCGCATCGTGTCCGACCCCTCGCTCTGATCCGACGCCACGCGAATTCAGCACCCAGCATGAACCGCTTCCTAAAACCGCTGCTGCAAACGTTTCACCAAAAACACCTATATGCGCATCGTTCCCCTGCCCGGACATTTTGCTAAATTGCCCCATCCGTCCCGCTGGGTCCGACGTTTCTTCTAGAGAAAAAGAGCGCAGGGCCGCTTATCCATGAAACACAAATCGCCCATCTTTTGCCAACAGCACCCATCATGCACGAATCCTTCGCCTTTTGCCTAGAAAGCGGGCGTTTCCCGTTTTTTTCCACTTCTCGATTTCGCTTCTGCTAGTCCGCTTCCATCCTCAAATTAAAAATATCTCTCTGCCTCCTACAGGAGTGTCGGCCAGAAATCCCGACGGCACCACCCACCCGCAGCGCCCAGAAACGCCTCGTGCTCGGGTGCGGCGTCCGACCAGAAAGCTTTTCCTCTCTCTCACCCAAGCCACCCCCCAGCCCAACCCACTTCGCCCTTCGTTGGCTGCTGTTGAGTGGCAGACGAGAAAAAAGGAGGCGTTTTCGCCCTAGTCCGGATACACATCCGGGACGAGCTGCGCCGCGATACGGATGAGTTGAAGAGCGAAAAAGGCACAGCGAAGAAAGATGGCGCGCTACGCCACGAGCCTCGACTTGCGTCCGAACATGCACGCCACGTGCCCGTGAGATTTTTTGGTTCCTATTTTTCTTTCTTTTTTTTGCTTTTGTGTCGAATTGCACGCTCTCTCGTGTCGCTTGCGCTGCCCGAGTTCCGGTGTGGCTTGATCTCTTCCCCTCGTTTTGTGTCACGCTTTCCGCACGCCGCAAGAGCTCGCGCTGTTCTATTTGCCGTCTGTTCGTCCTCCGCTCCACCGGATGGAGTCTGTGGCTGGTGGCTTTTTAAGTCTGCTCTTGTTCCTGTGCCTGTCATTCGTGTTTTTTTCCTGCTCTCTCCCGCTCGTACGAATGTGTTGGTCGACGATTCGAGACTGCTCACATGGCAAAAACGAGGCGTCGCGCTTTGGCTTGCTTCTCGTCTGTTCGGCATCCTTCAGTGACGTGCTGCGGGCGTGAGCAAAGCATGATCGTATGCTCTTTTCTTCCCGCCCCCATTTCTCATCACGACCTTCGTCGAGCCCGGATGGCCGCCATCAGATACGTGAGCGTCGATTGAATCCATCAATCTCTCCATGACAGAGAGATCCAGCAGGGCTGTACTATCCATGCATCTATGCAATGCAGACTGCCGGCATGCAAGGTACGAGAAGTGGATGTATGTACTGCACTGATATCAATAGTTCGCCGGCGAGCCCCTGTAGAAGCCTTACAGTATGTAAGACCTTTCCCCGCTCCCGCTTTGCACCTCCGCTGCGGTGTACCTGCGCGTGCCTTCATTTTTACTCTTGGCCACGAGGACGTGTAACCCAAGGGAAAAAGCAAACGAGACATCGATGGCAAAAGTCCGAGAGGGGTTTCCCAGTTGTGCAACGCGGAAGAGGGGAAAAAGCACTTCGATGATGGAGCTAATTTTGATGGCACAGCATGCTATCGTACAGATAACACTCGAACAAGCTTCAAACTTCTTCCTGTCTCCACTCTCCTACACTAACTTATAATGTTGAAGCGGCGGAAACTCAGATAGAACCATCCTCCATTGAGCGTGCCACCAACCACCCATTAGTCACAATCGTCCGCGTTGCCACCCAGCTCGCCCTCAACCTCCACTCCGAAGAGAACGCTTTCCAGCAAAGGGAACAACGACGGCAAGGAAGCCGAAAACTCAAGGTAATGGACAACCGACAAGCGGTGAGAGAGAGGGGGCAAGGCGGCAAATGCTGGTCTCACACGTCGTTACACCCGAACAACGCCTCCCCCGTCACCTCACCGCTTCTTGTGTCCCATTCGGCGTCGCCGGTCTTGGGAAAGGAGACTTAAGCCTATCACGCAACCAAACTACCGTCGAGCTTCCTGTTGACCCACGGTATAGGGGGTAGATGGGGGTCCGTCCGATTTTGTTTGTGGGTGCTCATACTTCATATACCAGTGTCGATGTCTAGATGGGATAAAGTGGTTGAGGTGGCATACAAGCATAGGATCTATCCTCAAGAGGGCTCTGGTAGGAGGGAGTTATGCGACGACTGGAGCTCTCCACATAATCAATCAGTTGGAGAAGCTGAAGATGGTCCCTTCGTTTCTGCACACGAGCAACCATGGAAAGCTTAGAATATTTACGCCGTAGCTACACCTCAAATAGAGCACATTGCCATCCCTTCTACAAGTTCGCCGATAAACCCACACGTTGTCTCCAGCATCTCTCACCCACAAGCAAAACAAACATAATTCCACCAAATTACTCCCCCCACAACACCCGCAAGCAATACTGTTACCTCTCATCCCCGCAACTCCCACAAGCAACATTACTACCTCCCCTCCCCCCTCCCATCCCACACCCTCCTACTCCCTCATCTCATCTCAACCACAGCCCCCCACCCCACCAACCCCCAAACCCTCTCCACAAACCACTCCTTCACATCCGCGCCGCCGCCGCCCTCCTCCATCTTCCTCCTCTTCAACCCCGCCGGCACCACCACCTCCGTCAACGCCTGCCTGACCGGCATCCCCAAACACTCGCTCATCTCATCGCTCATCGCCCTCTCCTCGTCCCCAAAAATCGCATGCGCGAGCGTCTGCTCCAGCTTCTTCCGTGCCGGCAAACTCAGTCCACCCCGCAGCCCTTCCAGTGACGATGACGGCCTGCCCGACGATGATCTGGGCGCGAAAGGCGCTGGTGCTGGTCCAGCTGCTGTGGTCGGCCTACGTGACGCAGCCCCAGTGGCGGCAGCAGGACCAGTGGCGCCGGACGAGGACGAGTACGACGATGATGAGGATGATGAGGATGACAAGGGCGCGACGTGGCGCTGCGCCACAGCCATGCCGCGCTCGAGCAGCCATACGAGGAGCGGCAGCTCGATAGCCAGGGCGCGCGCCGCGATCTGCCTTTCTTTTTCCTTTTCCCTGTCTGCCGGCGGTGGCGAAACAGCTGCAGGTTCGTCCACGACGGAGGAAGAAGAGGGGGAGGAGGTGGGGTCGGGGTCGACCCAGGCGTCGATGTCGTCGGCGATGGACGCGCACTTCTGGTGGCCGAATGTGCAGAGGAAGATGCGGTCGCCCAGGCGGCGGAACAGGACGAAGAGGAAGCCCTCCACCAGCTCTTGTTGTTGGAGCTCGCTGCCGGCGGCTGAGGGCGCGCTGAGGACGTTGGAGAGGAAGTTAGATAGCAGCCGTGTTGCTAAGGGAGAGTCTTCTTGCTTCAAGGGGAAGAAATTCGTGCTGCCGCGCGTTGTCATCTGCCTTTTCGAGTTGTTGGCAAGGGTGAGTGCTGCCTCGTGGGCCGCTTGGGCGGATGAGACGTCCTTAAGAGTATCAAGTACGCGGCTAAACATTTGGACGAAGCTGTAGATGACGGCTCCGCGTTCCTCCGCTGGGTTTGCTGCGGACTTTGCAGGATCCAGCAGCTTTTTGAAGCCGAAGAAAAGAGACATGAAAATCCGGGCAGCAGCCTCGAAGACTGAAATTAGTTCGTTGTTGTATGTAGCCAGAACGGGCTCTGGGATGGGGATAGTAGAGTCACTCGGCCGCGATACCGCTCGTCCGAGGCGTTGGTGGTATCTTTGGCAGGCGGAAGCCAATAGTGGCGCTATACGGTCGGCAGCCTGGACAAGATGGTACGCCAGTTGGCGGTCTCCTCCAGTATGGCCTTTGTAGTGCTTGTGGGCCTGGTATAGATGCTGGACCAGCTTTGTTCCTTCTGCACTCCTGTTATTACTCCTCCAACATAGCCATAGCACGAGGGCTTCCCATACCTTCATTTACGGCTATCAGAGAATCTATGTTCTCGGGAAGTGTATCTTCAACATCCTCGTCGGTGGTATCCTCATCCTCATGCTCAAACTTCCGTCGCTTTGCTGCTCGAGTCGATACTCCCGGTGGCGGCTCAGCCTTCCGTCTTTTCGTAGTTGCTGGAGCTCGAGTGGAATCCTTCTGCACAGAGCGAAGCTTAGACTTCAACCGCTCTATCTCTCTTTCTTGTTCGGTGACTTTGGCTTCAAGCTTCGTCCGAGCAGCCTCCGCTTGGTGGAACCTCTGTATCCAGTAGCTGGCAGAATCGAGGTGTTTGTCAGGACCTCCACTGGTGTTGGGTTTGCGTTTGGATCGTACGTGCTCTCGTAGGTGCAGAATGTAGTCTGAAAGGGAGCTGCGTTACTCATTGGCTTTGCTTGAAGTGAGGTCTGGTCCATTGGCATGAGACCTACCTTTGACACTGAGGTCCGGAGGCTTTGATTTAACAACAGCAATGGCGCAAGCGATATGAAGCTTTGAAGGCAACATTGACACTTGCATGTTGTTCACCATTCCCTGCCGAGCCACTGAGTGGGAGACTGATACAGTGAGCGGCCAGTGTGCACGAATGGTTTTCCGGTAACCGCTGTTTGAGACCTTAGAATAGTAGTGATGAGGGATCGCTTCATTCTGACTTCCCTTCAGGGTGCATTTTTGTTCACGACGTGAGTCAAGCGTAGGGTTGGTTGGGATGATGTGGGCAGGAAAGAGAACAAGCGAAGCTGGAAAGGAAGGAGCGATGCCAGAAAATCGAGGCCGCTGCCGCCCACCAAAACCTTTTGATTAATCGGCCAGCGGACACTAGTGAATGCCATGAACTTCTATGTGTGAGCTGACTTGTTTTCCTGCATGGCTGAGTGCCAGATGTGCAGATTGCACCTCATATCCAGCTGTGAAAACATGCCTGTGAGGCTTGAAGAAATGATTTAATATTTTAACCCTTCCGCATCTGAACCCAACAGCCCACATGATGCGATCATACATATGTTACAGTCCTCATACCACGTGCCCATAAAACACCTTACCTGTACCGAGCGCCGTCCTTCTTCTTGTATGGCAGCTTCTCCGGCTTCTTCTTCTTGAACTCGATGTCCGCACCCTCGACACCAGCCTTCTTCATCACCTCATCCATATTCTCATCCCACTCCGTCCTGAACATATTGATACCAATAGGCGTTAGGCGATGCTTGTCGATGAAGCTGCGCAGGATGAATCCATCCCTCGGAACATTCTCCTTGATCTTTGCAACATGCAGGGTCTTGCCCCCCTGCTGCTCGAGAACGAAAATAGAGTACCTGTGGTAGGGGCTGCCCTTTTGAGCAAACGGCGGGAGCCAGGGGAGCACAACTTGAGATTCTTCCGACAGCTTCGCAAGGCGGACCCAGGGCGTCGTAGGCGAAACCGGAATGTTTGCGGCGATGTAGTGGCAGCGGTAGTCGAAGCCGTCCTTCTCGACGTTCGGCACGTCCGAGTCGATGACCACAATCGTCACCAGTCTCTCGCCCTTGTCGAACACTTGCACCTTCAGCGTGGCCGGAATCTCGCTGACGTTGGAAGCAACCATGGCTCCGGGCTGGACCTTGCTGTCTCCGAACAATATACTGACGTCGGCCTTCTGGTTGATAGCGGGAATGACGTCTGGAATGACGCTCATCTGGGTGACACGCTGTTCGACGAGCAAGTGCTTGTACGAGCGCCATTTCCTCTCGGCCAGCAGACGGTAGATGGGCTTGTTCATATCACCTATTCATTTCCCCCAGTCAGCATCTGTCTCTCCACCAATTGGCCCTCTCCACCAGCATCATCTCACCTTGCCCATCCTCGAACTTCTTCTTGACGATCGGATCATTGATGTCAGCCTGGATCTTCAGGTCTTCCAGGTGCTTCCGCATGCTCGCCAGCCGCACGTCCTTCGCGCGCTGGCCGCCCGACACGGCCGGGTCCTGCGCCTCGACGCGCGCGATGCGCGCCCGCTCCGCCTCGATCGCCGCAATCTTCTCCTCGCGGTCCGCCTTGAGGATCTTGCGCGCCTCCTGGAAGCATTGGTACGGCAGCTGCTCGAACGGGATGTTCGGCGACTGCACCAGCGCCGCGCGGCGACGCCGCGAGCCCACCGGGTAGATGCCCGCCTTGATCAGCCGCTTCTCGTCGCGCCGCGTGATGACCGTGTTCGGGTCGAGGGTCGAGACGTCTGGTAGGGAGGATTTGGAGGACGAGGATTGTTCCGGCTTCTGGACCTGGGCTTCGTCGGCCGCGGCGGCGCTGCTGGTGAAGGTGCGGGCCTGCAACGCGGGAGTCCGCGTGCAGCGGATGCACGCTTGCAGCGGGCGCGTGGCCTGCTTCGCGGCGGACATGATTGGGAGCGGCGGGGGGCGGCAATTGGGTGTTGTTGGTGGTCGAGATGGAGAGCGGCCGATGGGATCAACGTCCCCGAGATTTTTAGACGGCGCTGGTTGGCCCACCGCGGCGGCGGAGCAAGAAAGCTTCACCCAAGCTCCTCGCTCCAACCTACACGACTCCCCCACCTCGCAACCAACTTCTTATTGATACATTGAACGACGAATCAATTGATTTCGTCTTCAACCATATCATACAGCCAAAACAACAAAACCGATAAAAAAGATGGCAAACACACGGCACATCTCCACAACCACGCAAGCTCTCTTCCGAGTCTTCGTCCAACCCACCATTGCAGCCGCACCCTCGACGCCCCGCGCCGCCTCCTCGCTCATCCGGCCCTCCACAGCCCCGACAGCCGGCGTCCTCTTCGCTCCAGCCTTCGCACCACACAGCCAACGGCGTACGGCTATCAAGTACCGGGCGCCGGTGGAGCGCACGACACCGTACGACGAGGAGATCGGGTCGCGATGGATCAACCTGGTCGACGCGGACGGCGTCTTCCACCCGCGCCAGAGCATTCGGAAGGTGCTCGACGACATGGACCGCATCACGAACCACCTGGTGCAGGTCGTGCCGGCGCAGGAGGGCGCGGAATTTCCGTTCCCCGTGTGCAAGGTCGTGGCCAAGAACGTGCTGCGCGAGCAGGAGCGCCAGAAGGAGAAGCAGCGCGCCAAGAAGACGCCCGACGAGCTGGGCAAGACGCTCGAGCTCAACTGGGCCGCCAGCCCGAACGACCTGCAGCACTGGTTGAAGCGGTTGAAGGAGTTTTTGCAGGAGGGGAGGAGGGTCGAGGTCGTACTGGGACCGAAGAAGAGGGGCAGGAAGGCGACGCCTGAGGAGATTGAGAACGTTTTGCAGAGCGTGAAAGACACGGTGGCGGAAGTTCCGGGCGCGAAGGAGAGGATCGAGCCGGAGGGTGAGGTTGGAGGCATCCTGATGTTGTCCTACGACGGTCCGAAACAGCCCAAGGAAGAAAAGAAGAAGGAAGAAAAGAAGAGGGAAGAAAAGAAGAAGGAAGAAAAGAAGAAGGAAGCACCAGCGGAGGAGGCAACTGAGGGACAAGACAAGCCCAAGGTCTCGAGGTGGAAGATCAAGGAGGAGGAGAGGAGGAAGCAGGCTGAAGCCGAGAAAAAGCAGGCTGAGGCTGAGAGAATAAGGAAGATCCAAAACCAAATGCACACGCAAAGGCAAAGGCCTGAAAGGCAGAGGTCTGAATGGGAAAGGCCTGAAAGGCAAAGATCTGAACGGGAAAGGTCTGCTAGACCTGAGAGAAGGACGTTCGGTGGTGGTATGGGTGATCTTTCTAGGTTCAGGGTTGGTGGCAGGTAGATTTACTGCGATCTATAAAAAAATACCCGCTAGACATGACAGTTTATGTAAGAAGTAGCCAGCTTCAAAAATTGAAGCGATCAAATGTAGAATACATCCCCTCAACTCTCTTTTAGGATGCATCAGCCTACTGTCAAACACTTTGTACTCAATAATTACAATTTGAGTATATGCGTACCTGCCAAGTCAGATGCAAGATTTGCCAGTATAAACCTTGACTACAACTTATGTGCATCAACAGCATGACTTTAAAATGTTGATCAGAACGCAAAGGATTGAATATAGAATGAGCTCGAATAGTGAAGACCCACAACGCCTTTCGGATTCCCAAATTATGCACCAGGTAATATCGCAATATGCTCCTTTTAGTCAAGGCAATCAATTGGATCTCTTATAACAAAATGAGAGCGCTCCAATTCAGCGTGGTCCAGCAAAATAAATGCGCCCATGTTTTACATCAAATATTTTCATAATATCAACTGATAGCTTACAAGGAGCCGACCCCGCCTATGCCTGCGCAACAACAACCTTTGGCCTCTGAAGGTCGTGCTGGTGGGTCTCCAGAAGAGAATCCAACGCGCTCTTCTCCACAATCAGCCTACCAAACTGCAACGCATCCTTGACATCGACATCGTGCCACGTCTTGACCTCTCCATGCTGACTAGCTTCCTCCATCGCAGCCCACAAGTTCTCCCGAGGCTTCGTCGTGATGACCAAACTCCTCCCATTCCTGTTACCCCAGCCATTCGCCTCAAACACATCACCCAAATACAAGGGGCTCGCGTTCTCCAACTCCGCCCCATCCTCCACAACAACCAATTCACCACGACGGTAGCGATACGACAGCGCGGTGCGGTAAGCGAGGTCGTAAATCTTGCGCGGCAGGCCGGTCGCGAAGTCGCGCGGGTGCGGGCCGAACGCAACACCACCACCACGCAGCATCGGGCTCTTCTTGTCGCCCAGACGCGCGCGGCCGGTACCCTTCTGCGGCCGGATCTTGCGGCCGCTGCCGTGCACCTCGGACCGCCACTTGGTCGACGCCGTGCCCTGGCGCGTCTTGTCGCCCTCGTACACGACCGCCCGGTGCAGCAGGTCGCGCCGCAGCGGCACCAGCAGGTGCGACGACGGGTACGCGAGGAAGCGCAGCGGCTCCATCGTCGGGAAGCGGTAGACGGTCGTCGGCGCGGTCGGGGCGCGGATGTGCTCGGGGATCGGCGGCGAGTAGAGCTTGGGGTTTGCGATAGGGATGGCGGAGGTGGTCAAGAGGGTTGAAGGGGCGGCAGGGGCGGGGGCCGTGGTGGATGAGGCTGACAGCGGGGCTTCCGTTGCCATTGAGCGCGTTATCGAGGGCGTGGACTGCGGCGGTGACGGTCAGCTGTGCGGTCTTTGCGGGGAGCTGGATTGATGGTGTTGGCGGCGTACAGCATTGCGGAAGCCCTGCAGGCTGTTCCGAGTAGTGGAATTGACGAGACCCCTCAGGGGCCTTGCTGCCCCTCTGCTTGCCATGACGGGAATGCGGCTCTGGAGTTGCGGTGCCGGTGGTGTTGCAGACGGCGCGGAGGTACTTGGGAAATCTTCCCGCTGGGGGTTGGTCCGTGCGCACATTTCGAGTTTGCTGATGCAACTGCGAATTCAACCTTTCCCCGCCACTAAACCTGTACATGCCCCAAGGCTGCCGTCAATTTTTTCGGTCTGCGAAATAATCTTCGTCTTTAGGCGCGTCTTCCAAAACCTTCACTTTTGGCCCATATTTTTTCACAGGCACAAATCCGCCGCACCGCAAGTGAGTTCCGTCATAACCCAGGCGCAGACGACGCGCCGACGCGATGAAGCCTGCTAACCTTGCTCCCTCCATGGCACAGAAATGAACAGCTCGGAGGAAATCGACCTCTACGGTAAGACTCGAGAAATATTCATATTCAGAACCACCAAGTAACAAAATAAAGAGGTCCTTGGCGTTGAGCGCAGCGCAACCAAAGCCGAAATCAAAAAAGCATACCACAAGGTACGGAACGACGAACAACCTTCCCTCCGCCGATGAAACAGCTTCCAACTAAACTTTACCCCACAGGCCGCATTATCCTCGCACCCCGACAAGGTCGCCCCGGATGAGCGCGAGGAAGCCGAAGTCCGCTTCAAGGCCGTCTCGCAAGCCTACGAAATCCTGTTCGACGACGAGAAGCGCGAGGTCTACGACACGCACGGCATGTCGGCCTTCGACGGCAGCCGGCCCGGCCCGGGCGGTATGGGCGGCGACGTCGACCTGGACGACCTGCTGTCACAAATGTTCGGCATGGGCGGAGGCATGGGTGGTATGGGCGGCATGCCCGGGATGGGAGGAATGGGCGGCGCTGGCGGCCCGCGTCGGGGGCCGCGCCGGGGCAAGGACGAGGTGCAGGAGTACGAGGTTTCGCTGGAGGAGCTGTACAAGGGCAAGACGACGCGGTTCGCCAGTACCAAGAACGTCATCTGCGAGACGTGCAAGGGCTCCGGCGGCAAGGACAAGGCGAAGCCGCACGACTGCTCCGTGTGTGGTGGCCAAGGTTTGTTTTTGATATTTCAGAGGGTGACCTTTGACTTACGCATTTTCCAGGCTCGACGCTTCGCATTCAGACCATTGGCGGCATGCTCAGCCAAGTCACGACCCAGTGCGCCAACTGCAGCGGAACCGGCAAGGTGTTCAAGGACAAGGAAAAGTGCAAGAAGTGCAAGGGCAAGCGCGTCATCGAGAAGCGCAAGATCCTCGAGCTCTACATCCCCCGCGGCGCCCGCGAGGGCGAGCGCATCGTCCTCGCCGGCGAGGCCGACCAGCAGCCCGACCAGGAACCCGGCGACATCGTCTTCGAGCTCGTCGAAAAAGAGCACCCCGTCTTCCGTCGCGCCGGCGCCGACCTGGCCGCCGACCTGCACGTCACTCTCGCCGAGGCCCTGACCGGTTTCCACCGCGTCGTCCTGACCCACCTGGACGGCCACGGCATCTCCCTCAACGTCAAGCAGCCCCAGGGCAAGATCCTTCGGCCCGGTGAGGTGCTAAAGGTCCCTGGCAAGGGTATGCCGGTCAAGAAGAGCGACGCGCACGGTGATCTGTACCTCGTCGTGCACATCAAGTTCCCCGAGGACGGCTATATCCAGGATGAGGCCGCGCTCAAGAAGATCAGGGAGCTGCTCCCCGGCGCCGAGCCGGAGATTAAGGCTGAGGAGGTCGAGGACGTCGACTTCGAGGCCGATGCCGATCTGGACAACTTCGGAGCCAACTCGGACGACCCGCGTGCTGCTAACGCATGGGAGGATGATGAAGACGACATGGAGGGTGGCCCTCAGTGCGCCACGCAGTAAGTGCTTGTTGTCAAAGCGTAACCGTGAATTACTCTTCTAGAAATGTGCGGGGATGCGGGGAGGGTAAAAGTTGCATTGCAGAGGCGTTGGCGGTTTTGGACAGATTAGATTTCCTGGGTTGGACGGTTTAAAACGGTTTGGTGATGACGATTGCCCAGAGGTTGGGCTACAGAGAGGTATTTAGTTCAGAGATCGGGCGGAGTTGTTGATTCTCTACCCTCAATATATTATACAGCACATGGCTTGGCATGGAATCTCCGTTCTTACTACTAGGCTGAGTATTCTGATGGCCTCGAGATCGATAGATCATGTATTAATGGGAGCTTTCTCTGGGGAGCACTGAGATCAAATTACAGCAATTGCCGTAAAAACGTGATCTATACTGTTATGAAGAGTGAAGGCGGAAGCAAAAACTTCGCTGCAGGTTTTCCCTAAAGTAGTGTACTTCTGCTGCTCCACTCATTATCTTCTTGCTGTTGAGTTTGAGAGATTCTCAGAATAATGAAGTGCTTCAGGGAGCACACATCCCTGGAATATAGATCGCTCTTCATCAAGTCATAAACATCGTGATATCATCCCATCCTACATCCACCAGCCCTCAAAGCACCCCCGTCCCACCACCCCTCACAACCCCTCACAACCCCTCACAACCCCCAACCACACACCCCTCACCGCCAATTCGACTGCGTATTCATCCTCTCCGCCTCCTCCCGCTTATACTTCATCCACCGATCCACCAACTCCTTATTCTCGCGCTCCAACTCCTCGCTCCTCTGCTCCGCCATATTCAGCTGCAGATTCACGCTGACCAACTCGTCCTGCACGTCCTCGACCAGCCGCGCTTTGCCCTTGATCTCGCTCTCCCGGTCCCGCAGCTTGCGCTCCAGCGCCGCCACGCGCGCCCGCGCTTCCGCTAAGCCCTTCTCGTCGCGCGCTGCACGCGTCTTCAGCGCGGCGAGGGCTTCGGTTGCGGACGCGAGTTGTGTGGAGAGGCTGGCGCGCGAGGTTTGCGTGGAGGCGAGGTCGGCGCGGAGGCGGGAGAGGGCGTCGGTGGCGGTGGAGGAGGGGTCCGGGTCGGCAGAGGAGGCGGGGCTGGAGCGGCCGAAGCGGGAGGGGCTGGGTTTGTTGGTGGTGGTGGGTTTGGCGGTTGTTGGGGAGGGTAGTGGTGGGGGTGCGGAGAGGCGCTCGGCTTCGAGGCGGGCGGTGCGGTCGGCGAGCTTGGTGTCTGAGTGCAGGAAGAAAAGCGTTAGAAAAAGAGGAGTTCCGTTGAAGGGGTGGTGGATGGAGATAGAAGCTGTGTGAGACGTACAAGCGTTGATGTGGGCCTCTTGTGCTTTCTCGCGGAGGTCGCGGGCACGCAGGGCGGTGGAGTAGTCGGACAGCCAGGCAGGCGACGTCATGGTGGATGGTGGTGGTGGTGGTGTGATTTGAGGGAGCGCGCGAGGAGGAGGGTGCAGCGGCGGGTGCGGCGCGGCATGAATGGTTTGCAGAGAAACTGCTGGGTTCAGTAACAGCAGACAGCAGTGTACCTAAGGTGATGGTCGTGACGCGGTGGGGTTGGATGCGCGCGTGCAAGCTCCAGGGATCGCGTCTCCCGGAGCTTTCCCGAGCTGCTGCTTAACGGCCAAAGTATTCCTCTCAAGCTTCACCCGTTTTCTCTGTCGACTGCACTTTGCGAACGCGCGCAAGCCATGTCGCTGTTGCTGTCCCTGGCGACGCGACGTGCCAATTTCGTTTGCACGTCGCGCTGCCTGCGATTGTCGCGTGCCGCTGTCAGACAGAAGTCGGACCACGCGACGCCGCAGAAGCCGCAGAAACCGCCGAAGAAGACGGAGCTGCCAGACGGGCCCGCCAGAACACGATTCGCCCCTTCGCCCACCGGATACTTGCATTTGGGCTCCCTACGGACGGCGCTTTTCAACTACCTCCTCGCCAAGCGCACCGGTGGCCAATTCTTGCTGAGAATAGAGGATACAGACCAGGTCCGTTGAAGCTAGGCGCAATCGTCCCCGAGAGAGCAATTGGCTTACAGAAGAAGAAAAGAACTGTTCCAGATGCTGAGGCACGGCTGCTGGAAGACCTGAGGTGGGCGGGGTTGGAATGGGACGAGGGTGAGTGTCGTGGTCTGCCTGCATGGACAAGGCAACATACTCACAACCATAGGTCCTGAGGTTGGCGGTCCGTACGGGCCCTACCGGCAATCAGAACGGACGGCACTCTACCAAGAGCATGCGAGCAAGTTGCTCGAAACCGGCCATGCCTACCGCTGTTTCTGCACCGCGGAGAGACTGAACGACCTCGCCCAACAGCGCGCCCAATTGGGACTACCAACAGACTACGACCGCAAATGTGCGCACATACCGAAGGAAGAGGCAGATGACAGGGCTGCCAAAGGTGAAGCTCACGTCGTCCGGCTCCTTGTTCCCGACGCATACCCGGCCTTCTTCGATCACGTCTACGGCATGGTTGGAAAGGGTGTCAAGCCAGCAACCAAGAAGGTTGACGATGCATACGACGACCCCATTCTTTTGAAGTCTGACGGCCTGCCTACATACCACTTGGCCAATGTGGTAGATGATCATCATATGAAAATCACGCACGTCATCCGAGGCACCGAATGGCTACCTTCTACCCCGAGACACGTTGCCATGTATCAGGCTTTTGGATGGGAGCCGCCGTCTTTTGCTCATGTTGGTCTGCTTGTTGACAAGGATGGCAACAAGCTGAGCAAGCGGAACATGGACATTGACGTTGCGGCCTACCGGAAACAGGGTTTCCTGCCCGAGGCTGTGAACAATTTTGTTGTCCTGCAAGGCTGGTCTCACAGGGGCAGGAAGGATGCGATGTCTATGCAGGAACTGATCGATACGGTTGGTGGTCTTGCTTTTACCGTTTCATTTCCAGACTGACTCTGTATGCAGTTCACCATCAAATTTACGAGGGGAAACACCACCGTCTCGGAGGGAAAGCTGAATTTCCTGCAGCACGAGCACGCACTTCGACGCCTTGTTCCCGGCGATCCTGTCTTCGACGAGACAGTAAACACGCTGGTCGCCATGCTCTTGAGGGGGGAGCCCGTCTCGTTCAGCGAACGCATTCTCAATGGCAGATCGCTATATGACTACGTTGTCTCCGTGCTCCGGATCGACTCCAAGAACTACACGAACCCCTCCGACTTTCTCATTGAGCATGACTACCTCTTTACCGATTTTACTCCTCAAAATAAGTGTCCGGAATCTGAAAGAGATCTGATGCAGCGAGTATTCAAGTCAACGTTCGCCTCGGAGAAGTGGACTTCGCATACAGTGCTCGAATGCGTTACTGAGGCAGCGGATATGATCGTAGATGCACGGGTAAAGGCAGCGAAAGACTCGAGCGAGGCGGATGCCCCGGTAGAAAAGAAGGTAAAGGGAGAAGTGTACAAGCATCTCAGGATGGCGTTGGCGGATGGGAAGCACGGCCCCGATATTACAGCAATGATGAAGCTGCTCGGAAGAGATGAGTCGTTGTCTAGGATGAAGAAGTATGTCTCTGCATAGCCACTGCAGATCGAGAAAACTATGGCCATCCCTGCATAGATGGCTTGCGCTGTACTCCTAGCTTACGGGGGAAATAATCGAATTCGCTCTCGACTCTGCCCGTCTTGGAAATGTCAACCGGAAAAAGCATCAATACCGCCCTGGATAGCATCATGTATGTCCTTCACTATCCTGACCCCTTGTGCAGTCAGGGTTTCATTTGCCGTGTACGCTTTTGCCATCAACGCAGCACTGAAGGTATCATGATCGTTCAGCAGCAGCTCCAGACTGTCGACCACAATACCGCTCATCCCTGACGCCTCGAATTGAGCCTTTTTGCCCTCGAGCGTCTGCACCGCTGACGGAATCGACACGCCAACCGTGTCTTCGGTGTGCTGGAAGATGCGGCTAGTGCTAGGCTCGTCAATGGCGGGCGAGAGCTTGGCATCGGCATAGCCCTTCCGGTTGGCAATGTGGACGGCGCCGACGGTGACAAGGACCGGGGTCCCTTCAATGAGAGCTGTGACGATGTTCTCTCCCTCGTAGTTTTGCGTCGCCTGCTGGTTGGCCAAGACGCCGTTGTGGATGTTCGTGATGTCCTGGATCAATGTGTCGGCAGTGACGGCGCGCTTGGCGAGGGTCGACGCGGCAGAGGCGGCGGTTGCAGCGGCGAGAACGAGGGTGGGCAGGAAGCGCATGTTTGATAGTTTCAATAATTTCCTAATCTCGGTTCGTGGGGTCGAGGTATTGACAGGGTCCTCAAAAAGAAACAACAGCACTCTTTTAGTTATCAATTCTTGCTCGACCAGAACGCCAGCCTCGGCATTTCTGGGGGATCGGCATGAGCAGATCCAGATCCAATATCGCTGCGGGGTCTCTTGGATGGAGCTAAGAATTAGATCCACTTAGTACAGCAAGGCGGCTGAAAAAGTTGAGTCTGGCTGGACTCGAGGGCTTTCCGTGCTAGCATTTAGAGCAACTTCGCTTGCGTTCACGAGCTTAGGGGTGCAACCTCTCACGTCGATGTCCAGGTGATCAATGTTTGCGCTGCTAACGAAGTAACCGCACACAGCCGAGATTGAATTGTCGTCGCCTCTAGACGAAGAGACTATGAATTGGTTTTCGCCAGCGGACCGATAGCGGAGGTCGATGACGAGATGCGACAATACTTGGTGTGGACGAAAAAGGAAATCGGATCGAGTCAGGCCCAAGCGCCACAAATGACTCGGGACGTGGGCTCATCGAAGGTTCCGTGCTCGGATTTTCTTGGACGTTTGGACGGCCACATGTCTATCCGCGAGAGAGGACCACCTCTTGAACCCTCCTTCGTACCCGCTGAAACTCCAAGCAAGTGCCATGCGCTATATGATTGTCTGTATACGCCCTCGTACACAGTAGACAGCTCCGGGAAGTCGTCAGCCACGGCGGGTGGGGACCAATCGGCCCCTAGACGCGGGTTCGGGTCAATTTTAAACTCGCCTACCGTGGACGCGGTCGCCTGCGCTCCAGGGCAACGATCAACAACAACCTCATCGAACGACGACGGGCAACGCGGGATTTTCGGTGGTTGCTGTCGCGGAAGCCTAGATGCGGCCGTGCGGGCCGGCAAGCAATCGCGATTACATCAAAGCTGGTGATCTGGCGCGCCGGTGAACGCGGTGAAAGGGTGGGAGGGATGTTCTCCTGATCCGCACGCCGGCGCACACGGTGCTCCTTAAGGCGGGCGTGCACCTTCTTGTCCATAGCGCCCACCAAGGCCCCTCTCTTCTCTCCTTCTTCACCGTATTGTTGCGTGCTGTAGGACTCGCTGGCAAGTCAAAGAAGGCCAGAGCCCCTCTCTTTGTTTTTCCCCTTCTTTTTTCCCCCCCGTTTGCGCTTCATCTCCCCCACCAGCTCTCTCCCTCCTCCCTTCTCATTTCCCGCCGACGCAAATCATTCTTGTGTTGCTTTCCCCAGACGTTTCAATCTGGGGATTGTATCGATAGCGTCGGAGATCTGCAACTCGAGGCTCTTTGCATGTTTTCGTGACCTCGTGCTTGTTGCGCCATCCTTCGCGTCCGTCCCCCTTATTTCCGCGTGAAGCAAAAAGAACCAATCATGAAGACTGCAACCGTCCTACTTCTGGCTCTCTCCATCGCGAGCAGCGCATCAGGCGCCGCCGTCATCAATCCCAGCGCTAATACTCGTAAGTAAAGCCCAAATTACCATTTTCTCTCCCTGAGCCGAAAACCTCAAAAAAAAAAAAAAAAAGAGGGAATTGGAAGAAGAGAAACAGTCCCATCCACACTCTTTGAAACCCCCACGCAAACCCAGTCCAACACCTCTCAAACCAAAAAAAAAAGAAAAAGAAAAACCACTCACATAATCCACCAGGCCGCATCGGACCCGGCGACGACAACAACGACAACTACCCCCGCGCTCCCATCCCCGCCGCCGCCGCCGCTCCGCCCATCTCCTCCGCATCTTCTTCCCCCATCATATACAACAACACCGCCTCCCGCCGCCCCACCCTCGACGGCCGCCCCGTAGGAGGCCCCGGCAGCGCCTCGATCAAAGCCGCCAGCCGGCGCCGACCATGGGGCTGGAACCAGCCGCCGTCCGGCCCCTGGGCCGCTAAGAAGCAGAAGCAGCGTCGACGCTCCGCCGACGCCGACGACGACGACCCGCTCGGCTTCGTCATGGTGGGCGCGGGCCTGGCCGGGCACAATTCCGGCGGGAACAGAGGCAGCAGCTCTAGCAACGCGAACGACGACAAGGTCGACGACAAGGTCGCCGCCTACGCCCCGGCCTCCTCCGCCTCCTCCGCCAGCACCTCCGACTCCGACTCCTCTAGCTACGCCGGCAGCCACCACCAGCTAACCGAGCCGCGCCGGCGGCCGGACGGCTGGGGCCACGGCAAGCGCGACGCCGACGCAGACGCAGACGAAACCCTCCCCAACAGCTCCTCCCAACGCGAAGACTTCAAGCGCTCCACCTCCGACACGTCCCTCCCCATGCCCAGCTGGGCCGGCATCATCGTCGGCGCGTCGATCGGCGCCACGCTGCTCGCCGCCGGGCTGTACGCCGTCGTGGTGAAGCGCCGGCAGCGCAGCGCGAGCAGGGCGGAGCGGCAGGCGCTGTACGCGGAGAAGCGCGAGGAGGACGACCGGCGGGTGTGGGAGGACGACGACCATGATGCGGGCGAGTGGGGGGTGAATCAGAATCAGAATCAGAATCAGCATGTTGTGCCGAATGGCGGGAGTGCGACGGTTGTGGTGGGGGATCCGGAGAAGGGGGGTGTTATTGTTAAGGTTGAGGATTATAGGGGGGTTAGTCGGGGTTGAAGAAGGGGGGGCGGCCCCCAAAAGTGAATGAACAAGGCCGAAAGGTAAAAAACAGATACTAGAACATAAAAATCAAAGCTCGTCGTCGCCAAAGCCCACGTCTTTAGCGTCATTGGCAACGTCCGACGGCGGCTGCGACCCGTACGTGGTGTCAGCCTCAGCC
>JAUJDW010000193.1:0-43482 GCA_030512325.1 Lasiodiplodia hormozganensis | reverse complement strand
GGGGGGGTGGGGGTGGGGGGGGGGGGGGGGGTGGTGGGGGGGGGGGGGGGGGGGGGGGGGGGGGGGGGGGGAAGAGGGGGGGGGGGGGGGGGGGGTCGGGGGAGGAGGGGGGTGAGGAGGAGGACGAGGATGAGGATGAGTGGGAGGAGGATGGGAGAGAAGAGGAAGAAGAAGAAGAAGAAGAAGAAGAAGAAGAGGGTGGTGGGTTGAGCGGGAGGACGGGCTCGAAGACGGCGCCGACGCAGGGGGCGAATTTGATGTAGGCCCAGTCTTCGGCGTGTGGGGGGATGGTCGGGATGCTGCCGGTTTCGGTGGAGCCGACTGTTTTTTTTTTTGGGAGACAAAAGGTTAGTGTTGGGATTTTGGAGGTGGGTGGTTGGGGTCTTACAGAATGTCTTGACGGTCGTGTGCTTGCTCAGGTCGTCGCCTACCCACGGTGGCAGCGGTGCTCCTGCAAAGGCGATGAAGTGCATCTCCCTCAGCTTGTCGGGGCCGCCGGGCACCTGCATGACTTGCTCTATTGGGAGGGTGCTGCAGAACATGGCTTCGATCTTCTTCTGGTTCATGATGTCTACCAGGACCTTGCCCGACACGGCACCGGGCACTGCGGGAGGTATTACGATGGTTGCTTCAAAATACACCGGAATGGTCATCATGGTGTAGACGCCTCCAAGATGGAATGGCGGGAAAGGACCGAGGAAGGTTCGGCGCTCGAACCACTTGAGTGACCCGTCTTTGTAGCCTGGAACTGGTGGGACTGGCTCCGAAGTAGTGCTGAAGAATCCAAAGTTCATCGTCATTGGCTTTGGGAGACCTGATTTGTGTTAGTCAAAAGGCTGTATCAGGAAGTAGGATGACGAACCCGTTGTTCCCGAGGTATGGATCACAACGACCGGATCCCACTTTGCTTCTTCGAACGTCTTCTCGTAGGGATAAGGCTTGGATTCCGCGGCCAAGCATTCATCCAAAGACCCAATCTGGACAACATCCAGTGTGTCCGAGGTCGCTATGCACTGCAGGTTCTTGGCAATCTGTCCCATAGGCGGAGCATAGAAGATCCTTTGGCATTTTGTTGCTTCAAGGATGGACTTGCTGGCCTCAAAGCTATTCAAAGGAGAAATGAATAGCGTCTGGAGCATGTGTAAGTAGTGGGATAATCAACACTACATGATCAAGCATACCTTGTATCCGCACTTGATGGCGGCGAAGAAAAAGATGGCGTAGCGCAAGTCTGACGGCCCAATGTATGCAACAGTGCCGAAATCCTCGCTGCGGCCCCATCCATTGTGAAGCCACCAAGCAAAGGCGTCTATGGCTCGGAGAACTTCGCCGACTGTGACATCACGGAAGCCATCCGAAAGGTCTGGTGAGAGAGCGTACGAGGCATAGATCCTCTCTGGCTCGTCTTGGGCTTGGTTTTGAAGGGTCTCCAGTATTGTCTGCATTTTGGCGGAGTGTACGAGTGCAGAGGAATCCGACGGCATGGCACTCGGTTTTAAAGGAGTCATTAGCATTAACCACTAGAATTACCCGGAGAGGATATTCTGTGTTGGTCAGATCCATTGCGTAGGAATATGACCCTGTTGTTAGTGCTTAGGTTATATCGGCCCGCGTGGACGGCCTAGTCAGCCTCGCAAGTGTATAACGGCCCCCATTCTTTCGCACGCACCCAGATCATCGATCGAGATGGGCAATGTGGAAATTAGAGGAAACCCATGGTGCGGTAGATGGGATTGTCGATTTTAGAAAGTGAATGATTGCACGGGCCCAGATGCAGGATAGCCTGAGCTGCGATTATAGGAACGGTACACTTGATAAGGGTTAATTGCAAGCGCTTAGCGCGGAGCATCTAAGTGTCACAAGCGGGGGCCGCGGATCATTCCCCGCCGAGGGAGTTGCTGGTGGGGTACGCGGGAATGCAGGGGCACAGTGACCACCTCAACGACAACAACAACATCACCACATATACAAATCAGATTGCTATAGGTTCTAGCCCCTGGGTATCGACTCACGTAAACTGCCACTGAAGCTCCATCTCTAATCTCAACATCTAGGGAACATGAACAATACGGAATTAGACTCCCAGCTTCTCGCTGGCAAGCTTGACGCCCTTGACACGGCTGGTGATCTTCTGGAAGGCAATGTCCCTGGCGAAGTCGGGCGAGCCGTGCTTCGGCTTCACGTCAATGCTGAAGGGGCTGAAGCCACAGTCATCGGTGGCGCCGAGCTGGTCGACGGGAATGTACTTGGCCGCGGTGATGAGCTGTTCGGCAACCTCTTCGGGCGTCTCGACCTTGGGGTCGAGGGGGTTGATGACGCCAATGAAAGCGACCTATACAACGCCACGGTCAGCCGCCACGCTCCTTGACAGGACTTGGCTGTGAGCTTACCTGCTTAACGCCGTTAGCGTCCTTGCGGATGACCTGGCCGATCTCCTTGTAGACCTTTTCCTTGTCCGTCTCGCTGGCGCACTGGATCAAGAAGTAGCCGGCGTTCATCTGGAACATGCTGGGCAAGAGCTCGTGGTAGTCGACGTCCTTGCTGTGCACGCTGTCGCAGTCACCACCGGGGCAGGTGTGGATGCCGATGTTGGCGCGCTCCTCGGGGGTGAAGCGGTCGAGGACCTTGTTGTTCAGGTCAATGAAGGTCTGGAGGAGGTTGGCGCCAGTCCACGGGTTGCGCGGGTCCTTCTTGGAGGCCAGACGGCCCTCAGTGAAATCGATGCTGACGCGCTTGGCGCCGGCCTCGAAGCACAGGCGGATGTCCTTCTCGCACTCGTTGACCAGGTCCTCGACGAACTTGTCCTTCGGGTAGCCCTCAATCTCGCCTGGAAAAGAGTATCAGAATGTGAGTCCTTCCAGTTTACCGGCAGCTTACTGACCTTGCAGAGGGTACAGCAGGTACAGCATGCTGGGCGCAATGACGGCCTGCTTCAGGCTGGCCTTCTTGGCGAACGGCTTGCTCTTCTTGAAGTAGTCGGCGGCATAGGTGTTGTACTTCAGCGGGCCCTTGACGAGGCGGGGAAGCTGCCTGTGGTGTCCATCGTCGAAGATGGCGAAGAACTGGCCGTCGGGCGCGAAATTCTCGGACAGGCCCTTGCCGCCAAGCGTGTCAATGATGGGGTAGGTCGCGAACGAGGAAGCCTGGCACAATCGAGGTCAGCGTTTGACACGGCTTTCAAGAAATGTAGGCTCCCGTACCCTCTGCTCGCCATCAGTCACGAACTCGGCGCCCGTCTCCTCGAAGCGCTGGACCGAGTCGGCTGCAGCCTTGTCCTGCGCCGCAAGCAGCTCCTCCCGCGTGGCCGTGCCCGCGTCATAGGCGGCATACACGTCCTGCAGGTACTTGGGCCTAGGCAGGGATCCAACGGGCTCGGTGGGAATGGGCATTGTGTCTCGGTGTTTCAAATGCTCTATGCGTACCGTGGGACTGGGAGAGGGCGGAGTCTCATATAGTGGGATGCGGGGCAGAAGAGCTGATTCGTGTCAGCAGGTGGAGTCGTACCATTGCGGAACCTCCCGCCCGTTTTGAGGTAAATCGGCGGAGGGCTAAGCCTCCCGCAGTATGGTCAGGTCCATTTTGACAGACCCTGTGGAGCTTATTGAACCGGGAATCCCAGTCAAACTTTTCCGCTCGAAGCTAAACATCTGCAACGCCCGGATATGACGCGCTTTTACCCGCGCTGACCGCCCATTATTCAGGTGGAGTACGTCGATAACTGGCCATTGATATCATTGCAACCTTCTGTCCGAATTTATTGGGTCGGAATCCGCACTCAAAATCTCCCCATTGTCCAATCAACGCCGCCGTTTCAAAAGTGGGGCCAAATGATCAGCAACCACTCCACCATCGTCAGATACCATGCGCTCAAGCTTTTCCCCATCATGCAGTCATGGGAGCGTAAGAAGCTTGTGTGCCATCCGTCGAGATCCTATCGATTAAAAGTTCGAAGTCGTACTGAAGAAAATAGTACAGTCCACGACGCAATCGGACGAGAGGCGTACATAAACACTCTACATCCTCGCTTCCTCAATCACCAAGTCTTTTTCACACAGATTCTGAATCTTGTCATTTTATAGTATCATTAATAGATTAAGCTCACAACATCATGCTCCTCTCATTCTCTACTTCCAAGTGGCTACTGCAACCTTCCTGCTTCGTAACCAATACCGGTCAACCGGGCTCAAGCGTATTTGAGATACATCTCGAAACGACCAAAGAACCATATTGACAATTATGTTTTTCACTTCGAGCTCTCGTTTCAGATTTCCAACTGCAAGGAAACTTTTGGTCCAAGAGCTGTGTTCAGGGGGCAAGTATTCTTCCTCAAAATCAGAAAAGAGAAATGAAAGCAAATAGTTGACTAAGCAGTACATCAGCCACGATCTGGCACCAATGTTTTAAACACGATCCATCATGGCGGGGTAGGACGCCACCCCCACAGTGGAGGGTTAAGGCTTACGTCCGGTACCTGAAGTGATGTGATCATTAATCACAACACAACCAACCTCCTCGGTCTTGCGAGGAGCACCACCTCAACATATCTTGCCGGCAACCATTGGACAATGATCTAACCCCGCTTCGGAATGAAACTCATATAGAAAGCAGCTGTAAGCCTCCCGGAGGTGGATTCGTCACTGTCTTCTACGTTGTCAACACATCTGCCGTACTACCTCTTCCATCCACAAAAATGGCCGAGCTCCGCTCCGCAGTCTACGTCGTCCCTCCCATCCCCTTCCAGAACCCGAGCGACCCGAAAAAGAGCGCGGGCGTCTGGTCACCGACCTCGTGCACCCTGATCTACTCGGCCACGGCCGCAGTCCTCGTCGACACCCCCATCACCATCAAAGACACCGAAGCCCTGATCACCTGGATCGAGCGGATCGCGCCCGGCCGCAAGCTCGAATACATCTACATCACGCACGGCCACGGCGACCATTGGTTCGGCATCCCCATCCTCCTCAAGCGCTTCCCGGAGGCCACCCCCGTCGCCACGGCGGCCACGATCCGCCACATGGAGCACGACAGCGAGGAGAAGCAGTACAACGCCGTGTGGGAGTCCCGCTTCCCCGGCCAGATCTACCGGCCCTTCACGCTGGCGAAGCCGCTGCCTGTAAGCAATGAGTTCAAGCTGGAGAACCGCTGGGTGATGCGGGCGGTCGAGGTCGGGCACTCGGATACCTACGACACGTCGGTGCTGTGGGTGCCCGACTTGAAGCTGGCCGTGTGCGGCGACGTCGTGTACGGGCAGGTGCATCAGATGCTGTTCGAGGCCAACACCAAGGCGAAGCGGGAGGAGTGGATCCGCGCGGTGGAGAAGGTCGAGGCGCTGGGGCCGGCGTACGTGGTGCCGGGCCACAGGCAGGCCGAGGAGATTGATGGGGTGTGGCATCTTGCGAACACCAAGAAATACATCCGGGACTTTGGCAGGGTCTTGGAGAGTAACCCCAAGAATGCGCGGGAGCTGTTCGCGGCTATGAACAAGTTGTATCCCGACCGATTCAACCCGGCGGCTTTGATTATGAGTAGCATGGGGGCATTCAATGTACCAAGAGAACACCGGATCTAAGCTGTAGTGAAATTCATGAGTTCATTTTGCGCGTTCATATGCTTTGCTACATTCAATTGAACTTCAAAAATGTGTAGAACCGGTTTCAATTGTTGCGGTGTTTTGCATGGTCTTTTCGGTGATTGTGTCCGTTCGCGCTCCCACGCCCGCTCCCACTCGGAGAGACTTTAGCTTTAGTCGGCACTCCTGCCATAACGATCGACTTACAACGGGGCAGAGGAGAAATCTCCCATTTACTCATCTACCGAACCTTCACTCATGCTTTAAGCCTACCTTATTCCCACTGGAGACAGTTTCATGAGTCCACTAGTGTCAAACAATGATTAGTGATGGTGCCTGAATTCGGAACTCGGTTCAACTGTATACAAAATAGGCTCTTTCTTTTTGAATAGTAATCCTCCCTATCACTAAACATGCAATTCTATAGTTGTATGTAAATAGACTGCTACCTGGAAGCACTTCCATATCCTCACCCTATCTCCCAGCAGCCCTCCACGAAACTCCACTTCCGAAACCATCACCATGCCTCTCTGGCTTTTCACCCACAGTGCTGGCGCTTTCTCCGCTGAAGAGAAAGAGGAGCTCGCAAAGAAAATCACACGACTTTACACCAAGATCGGCCTCCCTGCCTTCTACGTCAATACCCAATTCTTCGAAAGGGGGCCGTTCGACATCTTCTGCGGTGAAGAGAGCCCCAAAAAGTTCACCACCATCTCCATCTACCACGTCGCCCGCGCTTTCCAGAATGAGGCTCAACGAGACAAGTTTCTCGAAAAGGTCGACGGCATCCTCAATCCCATGCTGAAGCCAAAGGGCATGAGCTGGGAGTACTTCATCCAGGAAGCTCCACGCGAGTACTGGAAGATCAACGGCATAATCCCCCCACCGACTGGATCTGAGATGGAGAAGAAGTGGCTTGCGGCCAATAAACCCATCGAAGAGGATTCGGCAGTGCGTTCGAAGCTCTAAATCTGTGGCTGTTTACGGTAAGCTCCTCTATTCCACTTTGAATCTAACCTCAGGTTAATGAGGCATACAGCAACGTGTTTTCACTTCCGGGAATTTTGGGTTGCACTACACGAGGCTCGTCTTCATGTAGCAGCAATGATGACCCTCTTTGAAGCAGACAGAGCAGAAGTTATTGTGAAACATATCTGCAAGCAGCACAAGAAGGGACAACTCTTGTTGCTTAAAATCCCTTTCGTTCAAAGTCTTAGTCCATTTGTACTGGCTGAGTGAGGAGGCTTAACGCGTGTGTACTTTATTCCATTCCGGATTCTAAGTAGCTACAATCTGAACACTGGCTTATCACCTGAAAATATTATATGTCTTTGTGAAAAAGAATAAAATATAAATAAATAAAGTACCTGGTATCTAAAACTCTTTTCTTCCCTGATCGTCTATTTTGTTGCGGCGAGAATCTTCCAAGTTCCTCGCCGGTCACCGTCAAAGTCTACACATCATCCTCGGCGGCCTACTCTCCAGCACTTCGCTCAAATCGCCGTACAGCTCCAACGACCTCCTGATGCGATACTCGTCAAACTTCTCCGGCTGCGAGACCTGCATGATCCACATGGCAGCGTATATCTCCTCCTCATCGCTCAACGGCACGTGGCAATCATGCAGCTCGTCATCCTCGATGTGCTCCACATCCTCCACAACCTGCACGATGCGACACCGGTTCAGCAGCCCCACT
The DNA here is from genome assembly GCA_030512325.1 of Lasiodiplodia hormozganensis. Taxonomy (NCBI): domain Eukaryota; kingdom Fungi; phylum Ascomycota; class Dothideomycetes; order Botryosphaeriales; family Botryosphaeriaceae; genus Lasiodiplodia; species Lasiodiplodia hormozganensis. The sequence goes on along the minus strand of JAUJDW010000193.1, from coordinate 36,217 downwards.
GGCGCATCCGTCTCGAACTCGCCATCCTGCGCCGCCACGGAGCGGTAGAAATCCAAATACCCGATACCGTACCCCTCGACCGGCCTCCTCGCCAGGCTCTTCCGCAGCGCCGCCTGGACGAACTTGTGGGCGCGCAAGCCGCGCGCGAGGGCCCGCCAGTCGTACTGCAGGCCTTCTTCCTGCGCAGCAGATCTGTCCTTCTGCCGGCACTTCTCGGCGTCGAGGTCCCAGAGGAAGCTGACGAGGTCGCCGGCGACGAGGCCGTCGCGCCAGAAGGACTGGCGCAGCTCGATGCGGTTGGCGAGAGCTTTGCTGCACCGGCGCAGGCGCAGCGTCGCCGGCGCGGGCAGGAAGGATGTGATGCGGCGCAGCACATCGATAGGCATGCCGTCCAGTGCCGGCCGCGGGTACTCTCTGGTGTCGTCTACGGGGTATTTTAGCGGCGATGATGATGATGCGTCATCCGATACCGGGCGGAGTTGCGTCAGGACCCATTCTGTCAGCTCGGGGATGTTGGCGGGGTCGGCGCAGAGCCACTGTGGGTCTTGGGATCAGCACGGTCGCTTGCAGATGATTTGGTGGATGGTGAAAAACAGGGTGTTGTTGGTTCGGAGGCAAGAAGAAAGAAAGGAGAGATGTCGTACCTCCCATCCACGCTCCTGCCCCCAGAAGTTGCGCCAGAACCGCGCGGCGCCGTAGTAGCCGTGTTCCCACCTCACGCTGTGCGACTGGCTGGCGATGCGGTAATGTAACCGCTTGAGAGAGCCGTAGAAGTTCTGGAGGACGGCGTTCGTAGAAGGTTCTGGGTGGGCGCCACGGAAGAATCTGTAGCGGCGCGCGTGTTCGGCGATGTCCATGCAGGCGCTGTGCATGGCGTATACCGGTCCATCGAGCTCGCTCCCTCTCAGGAATTTGTTGATGGTGCTTTGTCTTGAGCTCTCAATCTGCTCGAAGGCTTGCAAGAGCGAATCAATGCCCTCTACTCTTCTCGGACCTTCATCATCTTCGACAAAGAAAGTGTCCTGGTCGACGGCGTTGCATTGTCGCAACCACTGTAGATGTTAGTGTGAATCAATATCAACGCAATCGAACGTCTTACATCTGTATCTTCGGATGCAAGTACTGAAGAATCATACGAATATGGCGACCCTCTCACATCTGGATCCACGTCCAGGGAGCTGAAAGGGCATCCGCAAATGCAGCAGTACGTGGTGGTTGCGCGACACATGGCGTTCTCTCGGCCTTCTCGAAAGCTGGCAGGGTGCGCACCTTTTGTGGAAGCTACTGTGGGTCCGATAGGGATCCGTCTCTCGAGGGTGGTGTGGTCACACCTGATCTCATGCAGGTCCGCGATCAATGGCCTTCCGAATCTTTTTCGTCGTGTTTCAACTGCACCCTGACAGCTGCATCCATAGCTGCGGAAACGAGCAAGAGGTTACGAATTGCTTGACTGTACTTGGCAATTTCTGTGCTCCTAGCTTATCAGAACCCCACGCCGCTCTTCCGAACCCGATAATGTGCGTGCATCCAAGGGATAGGCCCGAATCCGGCAGTCGTATGTATGAGTCAGCCACGAAACCCGACCGCAAACTTCTTGATCGTCGGTATATACATAGGCGACAATTACAGTCAAATATCTGGAACCCTGGAAGAGAAATGAAGCGCTTCACAGATGAGACACGTCGCAGATTGGGCTGCTGAATATCGCAACGTAACGGATTGTTCTCAATTGTCAAATGAATAGTATGATTTGTACAGTCGGAAGAAGTTCAATATGGACATCGAATAACATCATTCAGTGCTCTCTGTTCAGTGAGTCAGCTGCCACCTTCTTCTGTAGGTGGAGGTGCAATTCGCACAAGCACTCAGCTGCTTAGAGAGTTCCGAAGCCACGGCCTCGTGCACGGGGAAGGTCGGGTGCAAGCTGTTGAGCCAGAAGTACTCGTTCACGGCGGCGCCGCAGGCTGCGATGGTCGTGTTCTGCTCGTCCGTACCGCTGTGAAACCAGGGGTCAGTATATTACAACGTGCAAGTATATCATGGGAACATACTTCTCGTAGTCGGCGCAGTAACCAGTCGTGTTCTTGAGACCCGCGGTCTGAGCGTAGCTCGAGGGATCATCCAGGATCTTGTTGAAGAGCGCGTGGGCATCGAACTGGAAGACAGTCGCATCGGTGTGCTTTTCCTGAAGGGATGAGGCAAGGTTGGAGATGCGGTCGTTGAAGTCAACGACGGCAGGCTTCTCGAGGTTGATGCTGTCACTGCCTTGGCCAGTGGTAAGAGGCGTGCGCTCAAGAGGTGGTACGTTGAGGAAGAGGAAGTTGCGAGCACCGCTAGTGTAAAGCTGGAACGCTACCATTAGCTATGCTCTTCTTAGATGCTTGAGTTGCGCTACTCACCTGGTCAACCAAGCCACTGTACTCGGTGAAGATGGCGTCGATCAGGGTGGAATTCTGAGACCAGTAGCTGTTTCCAACATCGTTGATGCCGATCCAGACACTGAAGAGAGTGTTGTCACTCTGCCAGACCTTGCTGGCGCCATCAGCTCCGTACTTGGGCAAGTACTCGTCCTGGATTTGCTGCTTGAGCGAGATAACGGTATCCGCATAGGGTGCAACAAGATCGCTGTCAACCGTGGCGCCTCCATACGCAAGGTTGTATGTCTGAAGCAAGGAGGCGTTGTACTTGTAGGTGAGGTATCCGACCCAGTTGGGCCCGCTGTGGCGTGGAGGGTTAGCAGGTGGTTGAAATTTTAGACACAATGACGTACTTGGAGGAAGTCCAGCCGCTATCTCAATATTAGTAACAGCTCATGGAATGCGGCGTTCTAGGCTTACGGGTATGTTGGGTTGCCAAAGGGATTTTCAGCACTAGGCTGAGTCGAGCTCACGTCAAAACCAGTTTGTGTGTAGCTATCGCCGCTGCAGGACTCATCAGTCAGCGCATAGTGGAGATTCGGGTTTCAATACGGGACGCACAATGAGAACCAGTACTGCAGGCCGGCAAAACCCGGCCAGGAAGCATTGGCCTGGCGGGGGGCATGAGGGTAGGCCTGAGCTCCCGAAGCGGACAGCGCAGCTGCAATAAGAGCAGAAATCCTCGTCATGGTGAATGAATTCAAGTGAACGAACGTAACGGGAAACGATATAGAGGGTACCGGACCTTAACGAAAAGAAGCTTGTTGCTAGCGAAGGCTGGGGCTATATAAGAGTCTCCCTGACATGGAATGACTGGTCGGGTAAAATACATGACAGGCGGGTTTGGCGCACGGAGACATCAGGCGTGTTTCTGGTGGTCTGTTTACCATAGCTTCAAGTATAATTGGCGGCAGCGGTGGATGCGGGGAGATGGTGTGGGCAGAAAGTGGCTGCTCCGTGCCTGAAAAAGGAAAGCTCGGCGGAAGGCAGATCCGGCATGAAACAATGAAACGGCATCAGATAGAAAGAAATGGAGAAAAGCTAACTTTCCGCCGGCTGTACGCGCCGAGCTTGCGCCCAACGGCGTCATTGCAAATATAACATCAGGAGTGCTCCCTACCATGCTGCATCTCGATGCATGCCGACAAACGCCGCCCATATGCAAACCGACGATTGATGCGGCTGAAGCACTGTCGGTGGCGGCGGACAGGGTCGCACCTCAGCGGCTTCCCGCGCGGTGCATGATCGATCGCCCCATCCATGCAATATTAAGTACGTTTCAGGGCGAGGGCGCTGTCGCCTCGCTTGGGTTTCGCCCATCCGGCCGCTCACTCGTATTTTGTAGGCTTGGCGGCGGCAGCGATGTGTGGGCTGGTGTTTCCGCAGGGCTGAATGGCGTCTCCTACCCAGCTGCTTTGGGTGTGTGGATAGACTGTGCGGAGAGCCGGGATGAAGTTCGGTGTGCAGAGTGTCGCGCCGCCTGGCCGTCGCGCCGTGGGCTCCACAGCGCCATTCGCACACGTCGCCCGCATCACAACGCCGCTGACCCGTAGCCGCCCGCCACCATGGAGCTCAGCATTGGCTCTATCTTCAAGTACCTGTTCTACACCATCGTAGGCTACATCTTCGTTGGCTCGCCCATCTTGCGAATCTTCCTGGGTGGCCGGCCGCCGGCGCCAGAGTTTGAAAACTTCGTCAAGAGTGACCGTCTCGTCATCCCCGACGAGAACCTGGTCTGCCCGGACTATGGCTACAATGTGCGTATCCTCAGCAGGGATCCGCTTGTCATCTACATTCCCGACTTCCTGAGCGCTGCAGAAGCAAAGCACATGGTTGCCATCAGGTGAGCTCCGCGCAGACGCATCTCCATGTGTTCCTGCATCCTGATTGCCCTGCAGCGAGGACAAGTTCAAGCCGTCGACCGTATGGACTGGGGAAGAAGAGCGTCTTGACCCGAGCGTGCGCGTGTCTGAGAAGGCCGAGATAGAGCGCGACGAGGTGGTGCAGTGCATCGAAGAGCGTGCCCGCCTCTTCCAGGGCTGGCGCCCCTACACCTTCATCGAAAAGCTGTGGACGCAGCGCTACGGACCCGGCGGCCACTACGTCCACCACTTCGACGGGCCTACCAACATCGCCCGAGGCGGCCGCATCTCCAGCTTCATGGTCTACCTGGACGGCAACTGCACCGGCGGCGGCACCAACTTCCCGCGCCTGGAGATGCCCGCCGACAGGCAGTGGTGCGAGCTGCTCGACTGCGACGACACGGAGAACGAGGGCATCACCTTCAAGCCCATCGCCGGCAACGCTGTGTACTGGGAGAACTTCCGGCCGGACGGGTCAGCGTACGAGGAGGCGTGGCATGCCGGACTTCCGGTGCGGACGGGCACCAAGATTGGCCTGAACATCTGGAGCTGGTACCAGCCCGGGTATGACCCGAAAGCTGTCTCGCACGACGAGCAGCCATCCGAGCTGTGATTGCTGCTGAGTGTACAGCACATGCGTCAAGAGGGGTTGCGCCGTTTGAGGGGTCAGCCTGCCGCATTCTGACAGCCCGCCTGCCCTGTTTTGCAGCCGCGCCCGAGCGGGCAATGCGGCCGGCAGCGTTTGCCTCTGCGCGCTGCGCTGGTGGTAGTGGATGCCTGTAGCCGGAGTGGGTGGAGGGTGCAGCCTGGTATCACATGGACACCTGTCCCACCGCGACAAATCATGCCCAGAGCAATGTACTCTTCCAACGGATAGAATAAGCAGAGTGAAGCACAACACGCCTGCCCGCCCGCCAGCTGGCAGCGCCGCAGCGGTGAAGTGCATTGCACGTGACTCTTATCGCGAGTGGGCCTGGCCGCCGACGGGAGGCCCGGCTGCATTGTCTGCAGTACGCGTCCCATGCTCGCGGCTCAAAGACAGCCAGCAAACACCGCGCTGCCCGTTCGCCGCATCTGCGCTGCCATTTTTCACGTGCGCTGGAAGGTCGGCGACATTTGACCGGTTGTGGCACCAGGCTGCCGCTCCATCACCTTGGTTAGCCGCGCGCCCATAGCTCTGCCTAGCCCGGCTCCCTCTCCACGCTCCAACGCTCGCCTCACTACTTACTTCCTCCTCCTCCCCATCGCCTCCATCCTCCGCCAAACCCTCTGCGCTCCAGGCCAGCTCTCGCGCAGCTTCTTCCACACTCTCGTTTCCGACGCCCCGCCGGCGAGGCTCGAAGCAGCTCCGTCCTGTCCCCCTACGTCACCGTACCAGAGTCACCGCCTCCGCCTCAGCTGCTCAAGGCTGCCGTATTCGCATCATGGCGACCACCGTGCCCGTCACCATGGACACGCTCATCACCATCAAGATCTCCATCCAGGGGAGCAACCGGAAGTTCAAGATCCCCATGAGGGACTTGGGCGCTGGCGTCCTGCCTGGCAAGGTGAGTGAGCTTGTGACGCTCGCTGGTCTGGTCCGCCCGAGGCTGGGTCATGGCCAGCTAGCTTCCCATTCGGACAGCTCGGATCATGCCAAACTAACACGTCCGCCTCACTCCAGCTCCGCCAGCTCCTCAACATTCCTTCCAACCAAGACGTCGTCTTCGAGCGCTTCTCCGACAGCGCTGGCGCCTACATCACTCTCGATCCCGAGAACCCTCAAGTATACAAGACGCTTTTCCGCGCTGCAAAGGCCAAGTTGAAGCTTCGCCTGCGCGCCACCATCGTCGAGGACCAGGCCGAGAACAAGCCCGTGGACACGTTCCACTCCATCCTCGAGGCTGGTAAGGCCATGCCTCCCATCCCGCTTCCCGTTCGCACCGCACCCGCACTTCCGCCGCAGCCTCAGCCTCAGGCTCAGCCTCAGGCCACCTCCCCTCCGCCACCCCAGCCTGGCTCCACGAATACCGGCACTATTCCGCTCTACCCGTACGCAAGGCTCCCCGCTTTCCACAAGACGAACATGCGGACTTCGAACACGCCGCCCGTGCCGGCACCTGCACCTACCGAGCCCGAGCGCCCGGTTGACGCCGAAGGCGAGGCACCCGTGCCGAAGCCGTTCTCTGCGCGCGACAGTAAGCGTTGCTCCATGACTTTCAATCCAGGTTCAAGTATGCTGACAGCTCCAGCCTTCTTCTCTGAGCTGGCCAACATGTCTCGTGAGCGCGAGTTGGCTCTCCGTATGAAGGAGTCGACCCCGGCGACCCTGTTCTCTTGGTCCGTCTACTGCAATGTCTGTGACAAGCCCATGTCCAACGAGCACTACCACTGCAGCATTTGCGACGAGGGCGACTATGACCTCTGCGAGAACTGCGTTGCCTCTGGCCACCACTGCCCCGGTGAGGGTCACTGGCTGATTAAGCGTTTCATCAAGAATGGCAAGGTCACCAACAGCACCACCGAGAGGGTTGCTCCCAAGCCCACGGAGGAGCCGGAGCCTGAGCCAGTGCCTGAGGTCAAGGTCGAGCCCGAGGAGAAGGAAATGCCCGGTGCTTTCACGACCGAGAAGTTCATGGCCGAGAAGAAGCCTGAGCCCGTGGAGCCGGAGCAACCTACTCGCACCTGCAACTCGTGCGTCAAGGTCTTCCCCGAGCGCAACTTCGTCACCTGTGTCGATTGCGAGGATTACGACCTCTGCATGTCGTGCCACGTCGGCTCTCAGCATGGCCACCACCCGGGTCACGCTTTCAAGCCTGCCGAGGCCGGCACCATTGGACCTCTGGCTGAGTTCCTCTGCGCTCCTGGCCGCAACGTCCGCCACGCTGCTGTTTGCGATGGGTGTGAAAAGTTCATCTACGGCGTCCGCCACAAGTGCCTGAACTGCCCTGACTGGGACTACTGTGCCGAGTGCATCAAGGGTGCCAAGCAAGCTCACCCGATGCACCGCTTCGTCCCCATCTTCGACCCTCTGCCGGAGCCTCGCACCCACTCGGTCCGCCACTTCGGTATCTACTGTGACGGCCCACTTTGCAAGGATAAGATGAACCAGACTTACATTGAGGGCGTCCGTTACAAGTGTGCGGTCTGCTATGACACCGACTTCTGCGCCAACTGCGAGGCTCACCCGAGCAACCGCCACAACCGCACTCACCCCACCATCAAGTTCAAGACTCCGGTGAGGAACGTCAGCGTTACCACCATGGGCGAGGACAAGAACGGCGCCCCTCTTCCCAACCTTGGCGATGTGTCTCCCCGCAGGCCTTCGTCGGTGGCCTCTGCGTCTGCCAATGCCGCCACCCAGGTGCGCACCATTGCCGACCTCAAGCCCAGCGAGGACATTGCTTCGAAGTCTGCCAAGGTCCAGATTAAGGACCTTCTCGCTGAGCCCATTGACGAGAAGATCCAGGTGGAGGACCTTCTTGCGAAGGCTGCGCTCACTCCCAAGTCTCCTGAGCCTGTTCAGGAGAAGGCTGTTGTGGCGTCCGACCTCCAGGCCCACTTCATCCGCGACACCATCTGCGATGGCACCAAGATTCCTGGCAACTCCAAGTTCCTCCAGGTCTGGACCCTGCGCAACCCTGGCCCTCATGCTTGGCCTGCTGGCTGCTCGGTTCGCTATGTTGGTGGCGACAACATGCTCAATGTCAACAACGAGCACCCTTGCAGCACCACCGACATTGCGGAGGCCACCGAGAGCAACGTCATCGGCCGTGTTGTCATGCCCGGCGAAGAGATCTCTTTCAGCGTTCTGATGAAGGCTCCGGCTCGTGAGGGCGTTTGCATCTCCTACTGGCGTCTGAAGACGGCTGATGGTACTCCCTTCGGTCACAGGCTGTGGTGCCACATCGAGACCACGAAGCCTATTCCTACTCCTCTCCCTGTTGAATCGCCTCAGTCCACGGATGCTGAGCGCACTCTGGCTCGTCTGAGGGAGCTGCGCGAGCGTCGCCAGTCGAGGGTCCAGGAGACGGAGAACCATCGTGCTCTCCAGCGTGAGGCTATGCAGGCTATGGTCAGCCGCATGCAGAGGCTCCACGAGGCGCAGGAGCAGATGAAGCAGCGCCAGAAGGTACTTAGGGCCGAGCTTGCGCAGAAGCAGGCCGAGCGTGTCGCTGCGGCCCCTCCCAAGCCGACGGTGGAGGATGCTCCGGAGGCCGACTCTGCGGAGGTCCCGGCCAAGCAGGAGACGGAGGTCAAGCAGGAGGCCGAAGTCAAGCCCGAGGCTTCGTCCTCGGAGGGCAGCCAGATGATCTTCCCTACTCTTGAGAAGGAGTCCCCTGTGAACAGCACTCACGTTTCCAGCCCGCCCGTTGAAGCCGACAAGGCTACGAACGCTCCCTCTTCGGTTCGTGACGAGACCGAGATATTCGAAGACGCCGAGACGGTCGATCTCGTCTCCAGCGATGACGGCTTCCTCACCGACGAGGAGTACGACGTGCTCGATGCCAGTGATTCGGAGTTTCCTGCGTGAAGAAAACGTGAAAACAAACGGACTATGAGGGTGCGTTAGTGCACTTCTTCGACCAACAGCGCGGGGCTACGGTGCTGATACCTTTCCCTTTAACAAGTTTTGCTCTTCTCTCCACTAACTTTGGCGTGTATTTTCTCTGGCTCTGGATGGCTCTGGCGCTTGGCTAACTCGAATGGTATCACACTCTGCACCAGCAATGGTCCGAGTTGCGACCACGTGGACGCTCCTTACGATTGCTTATGGATTAAGGTTATTATGGGCTAGGAATACGGGTACTTTTTTTGACGGTTCACTTTTTTCCTCTCTCGACAGACGTAGTTTTCAAATGAAATTGAGTCTCGGATGAACCAATTGACTGCATGGTGATACTAAGAATCCGATCAAGCAAATCGCCAAATGCAATTGAGAATATCACGCCGTCCTTCAATCATCAATGGAAGTCTAACATAGCTTGTTTCAAGGTGCTCTGAGAAGGCCGGCTGGCCCAAAGAAGTAAAGCGCGTCGCGTTCATCTGAGGCTAACATGACGAGGCTTTGGCGTTGGTGGACCTCAAGAGGATCCGCAATCTGAAGCCAACTCACCAATCACACCTGACGGTTGACCGATGATTTGACGATGCGACCACTGCTTCACGCGCACCTCACTCGAAGGCGCCTTTTATCCTCGCGATCCAAGCTCGACGGTGCATCATCACCTGCTGTTCAGAGCCGGCGCTTCTTCTTCACCTCGCCGTCGAGTCATCACAGCAGACTTTCGTTGCCGGCGCACCGAGTCTTCGCCAGAGCCAACCCCGCCCCCACCTATTTAGTGTCATCATCTACGACGCCGTCGGTTCCATTGTTGTTGCAATCGGGAATCCGACGTTTGGGAAATTCAAGCGCTATGCAGGCGGATCAACCCCGTAGGTTCGCGCCGTTGGGTGCGGCGAAGAATGGTGATGCTGGGACGGAGTTGCCGAGGTTGAAGGGCGTGGTGTTTGATGTGGATGGAACGTTGTGTAAGTGCCACCATATTTCCTCGGTCTTCACTTGATTTTGGCTACAAAACGCATTCGCCAGCTTGGATGACGGGTAGTGGCTTCGTCTTTAATTTTCGGGTGTGCTTCTCTCTGAATGCGTTCCGTCGCACCGAGAAGAAAGCTATACAGAGATCATGTTTTTACTGCAACTTGCACCTATTCAATGACTGACCACCCGCGGGCAAGAAGGCGAGCCGCAGAACTACATGTTCGGCGAGATGAGGTAACTTCCACGAGCAATATTCTACATATAATACTCAAATTAACAAATCAATTACCAGAGCCGCTCTCGGCATTGACAAGTCCACCGACATCCTCGACCACATCTACGAACTTCCTTCCGAGGAGCAAGATCCCGCCTTCGAGAAGATCCGCGCCATCGAGCGGCGGGCCATGGCGTCGCAGAAGCCGCAAGGGGGCCTGGTCGAGCTGATGGACTACCTCGACGACCGAGGCGTGCCCAAGGGCATCTGCACCAGGAATTTCGAGTACGTTATTCATTCGCATGCCCCTTCAATCTTTACATCAATCAATCTTTCTCTCTGTTCCCCCACTCCTATTCAACATACTAACAATAACTTCCCCTTTCCTCAATAAAGCACCCCAGTAACCCACCTCCTCACCCGCTTCCTCGCGGGCCACCACTTCCACCCCATCGTGACGCGCGACTTCCGGCCGCCCAAGCCGGACCCGGCGGGCATCCTGCACATCGCCGAGACGTGGGGACTGACGGGCAGTGATGTCATCATGGTCGGCGACAGCCTCGACGACATGACGGCCGGCCACCGCGCGGGCGCCGCCACAGTGCTGCTGGTCAACGAGCACAACGCCCACCTGGCGACGCACGAGCATACCGATCTTTGTGTGAGAAGGTGAGTCTCTTTTTGTTTTTTTTTTGTTTTTTGTACTGTCCTGCTGACTTATGATCTTACAGGCTGGACGAGCTCATTGGTGTCTTGGAAAACGGCTTTGTCGGGCAGATTGGGCAGGGTGATGAAGAGCCAGACACGAGGGCGCAGGCAGAGGAGGCGCTGAAGCGGCCATGATGTTAACTGATAGTTCAAAAAGCTTGTACAGCATCAACACAAATATGCCCAAGACACAACCAAACAGGAATATATACTTGCTGAGAGTGAGTTCACGTCTTGAAGAACCATCAGAGAATCAAAGACTTGAGAAGGTCTGATTACTGAAAATGATATCGACATGGTTGAGAAGGCTTTGATAGTGAATTTCAAGCTCGAGTGGCAGAGTACATACATCCAAGGTACAGGGCAATCTTAGGATACAGGAAAACACCAATCGTCAAGCGCCCATCACTCTTCGTCGCAAAGTCAATTTACTTCTCCCATCTCCCAAGCATCAATCAAACCATCAATCTTCACTCATAAGGCTCCGGGATACGTGTCTTGCAGGCGGGCGTCTCAAAGTGCTCATGGAAAGCGCAGTCCGGGCCCTTCCGCACGTCGGCCAGCTCGTTCTGATGCAGGCGGGCCAGCGCCTCAGCGAAGTCGACAGCAAGTTCACCGCCCTTAGCAATGACGCCGCGCATGCTTTCCGACAACGTGGGCTCGCGCTCACACAGGTAGCGGTAGGCGGCGGTGCTGACGAGGAAGCGGCGCATGTGGTTGGGCCCTGCGGTGCCGCCGTAGACGTACTCGAGGCGGTATGCGGGCGCCGTCATGCTCGAGCGCCGGTAGTAGGCACGCGCCTGGTCCATGACGTCGTTTTTCAGCCGTTCGATGCCGAAGCGTGTCGCCAGCACGTACAGACACAGGTAGTGCTGCATGCTGTGGAAGTCGGTAGGCCCGCGCAGGTCTGCGCCGTACAACCATCTGACGAAGAGCGCGAAGGCGAACTCGTCCAGGTCCGGGAAGGAGAGTGGTGGTGAGTTGGGTGAGATCGGCACCGAGAAGCGGTCGGCGAAGTAGGGCGAGCGTGATTTGAGCAGGTCGGTGTGGACTTTGAAGGATTTGCCCGTTTGTCCTGCGAGGAGCTCGGTCACGGCGGTGCCGGGGATGAGCGTACTGTTGATGTGTGTCAGTGTTTGATACTCTGTGCAAAATGTGAAGTGTAATCGGAGCATTCTCAGGGTGGAATCAAGGGGCACTCACTCAGATAGAGCCTTATCTGTTACTGGACCGGCCAGACCAGATCGGAGGTTGTCGCTTGAATGCTGTCTTGGGGTGTTTGGCGGGCGAGCTGGAACAGCCAGGCGATGGGCCGGGGTAGGGAGCTCGGCTTGGGATTCGCGGGCTGAGACAGAAGGACGAACGCTCTCAGTGAAGTGTTCGACAGCAGACTTAACGCTCGTGGCTGATTCGCTGCGAGTATGTCCTGGCCGAGAAGATTTGGGCTGGGGAGGAGCCAGATTGGCAGACTTGGGGACATTGGAGGATGACATTGGGACGGTTGCTGTTTCTGCGGGTGCCGATCGATTGGCATCCACCAGTGCGGACTTCAGGCTGTGTAGAGATAGTGCTCGGGTTCTAACAAATGCTTTGCGCGAAGAAGGCTGCTGGGGGGGAGGAGTGTGGGTTGGAGGTGAAGAGACGTGAGAAACTGAAGAAGAACGGCGCTTGGAAGAGCCATGCTGGTGGAAGACGGAAGGCAAGCGCATAGGGATGGAAGGCGCCATGAGCACAGCCATTGCAGGGCGATGTAGCTTCCCGCTGTAGAAATAGAGGAAGGAGCCGTCCTGGCCACCTTCGGAGTGCATTCACTGTGGGTTATACGACCAACAACAAAGGAATCCTCCGTGGCGCCCAAAGTCTAGGGAAGAAGTTGAGACACTGAACCCACGCGCATCCCATGGCCGCTCCCATTGGGGTCTCGACACGGCCAGACCTCTGCTACGACAAAAGAGCCACCGCGCGCCAAGATAAATCGCCTGATATTTTATGAGACAGCTCGTGTGCCTGGTTTCCTGTAACGCCCACCTCCGCATCCAGAAGTCGAGACAACGAGAAGATGGAGCACAACCGCGTGACCCGAAACCTTTGTATAAACTACAGCTACACCTCCAATGCGTCGTTGACTGGCGTAAAGCGCGTCGCGTGTCATTTTTCTAGATAAGATGCTTCGACCTGTGCGGCTGCTGTCAGTAGTTGCGGCAGTTCGAGAAATGAGAGGGCGCACCTGAAGTATGCGCGCAGGTAGACAACCTGCCATGCACCAAGGCCGACCAGCATGCCCATGGTGCCAAAAGCGAACCACTTGACACGCTCGTTGGTGCTCTCGTTGGTGTCGCGCAGCCTCATCTCGCGCGAACGCAGGTACTCCATCTCGCTGACAATCTCGCCGACGACCTCCTCGAGGCGGCGGAGCTCGGCCTCGACGGGCTTGAGCTTCTCGGTGTTCTGGATAGCGTTCCAATCCTTCGCATCGGCACCAATGTCAATGTCGAGCTCGATGTGGCGGACCTTGCCGCCGCCTCCCCCTGTTGTTGCGCGCGCGGTTAGCATGTGCAAGCAATTGGTGTGGTGTGTGACGCACTCTGCTCGAGGATGTTCTCGAAGCACACATCAAAGGCGGAATCGGCGACCGAGGTGAAGGCGTATCTGTTCTCGCCGACGACATCCTTCGGGCGGCCGTAGTCGTTGCCGACGGCGTCCTTGATCTGCACATGCGGGTGAGCTCGAGCTTGTTCAACCGGGTGGGCCGGACGTACGTGCATGTTCAGCCTCTGGCCATCACCCTTGTAGCCGTCGGTAATGGTGGTGACGACAACGAGCTGGTCCTTCATGACGAAGTTGCGGACGCATCGCTCTTTGCTGGCCGACTCGTGGCCCGGGTGGGCCTCGATGTCGAACTTGAGGGCGGAAACGAAGGGCAGGCTGACGAGCAGGAGCAAGCAGCTCAGGGCTCTGAGCAGCATCTCCATGGTGGGCGAATTGGGCGTGGTGGGAACGAAGTGCAAGCTGTCGTGCACGCTCAGAAAGCCACACGTTGCTTCGCCAGATGGCGCTCCCTGAGCATCAACTTGGCCCGTGCGCCAATCGCTCGAGCGGTCGCCGGCCAAACGTTTCGCCGCACTTGCCTTTCCTCCGCTTCCACGCCCAGAAAACATCTCCTTCCATTGGTCGTCGCATCTCGCTCTTGCAGTGCACATCGCATATCCTTGCTCTACTCGAAACGCCGACAGTACCCGACAATAGCCAACAAATACCCCGCAGCCTCCAGACTGCCAACATAGAAGACACATCACAAAGACTTGACCAACCTTGCTGACTCCTAGCTCACTGGAACCCGTCCAATCGACTTCAGTATTTGTCAGTCTCTTGCCTACGGTCAATATTTCGGACCAAACCCATGAGATAATGGCCTCCAGTCTACTCAATCATGTCCGGCACAGAGAAAGGCTATATCAGCACACTTCTCGGCTGAGTGGACCCGCTCACTTTCTTGAAGCTTTAGCTTTCGCAGGGGCTCAATCGTTCTGAAAGGCTGCTGATATTCGCGCGGCCATGTGTATCCGCACTGTTCTCTCATGCAGTAGCACACTTAATCAGCACCACTTTTGAACGATCATAACGAGGAAGTGCCTTAGAAAGGCAGACTGCTGGCGTCGAAACCCCCCAACTGAGTGATTCAATTGCATCACCCTTCAGTTTTCGACCGCGGAATGTGTTGCAGATGCAAATTAACTTCTCTGCTTCTCGTAACTTTTTATCCAGATACGTTAAGTCTCCTCTTCGCAGCGGGGACGAAAGTGTCCAGGTCATCACACTCAAGCTACTTACATCCGGTCATTCATTTGAGTAAGTAGTCCGCATGGATTTTCCGCATTTGTTTTCTCTTCTGTCATGTTCTTATGGAAACGTTCAAGATTCAAAGATGCAAAAAGAATTGGTTTGACTCTTGAAATGTTGGTAATACAATTATTTACAGTGTCATGATGCATTCCTCCCCTCATTCAATTAAATATTTACATGCCATCAATGACGATGGTAGTCGCGGAGACCTGGGAGCAGACGAAGTCGTTGGGGCCGTTGCCGCCAGCGTGGCAGTAGGTGGGAACCTCACCCTCGCCGTAGAAGCCGACACTATTGCCCAGGCATGTTAGCAACACGTTCCTATTCGCCATGTCCAAATGGAGGAAAACTTACGCAAGACCCAGCTCGTGGTAGATGCGGAGGGCGAACTCGCTCTCCTGGCCGGAGTACAGGGCGAAGCGGTACTTGGTCTCGCCGCAGGTGATGACCTCGGAAGGAAGGCCGGGGTTGCTGGCGGAGCAGTCGAGGTCCTTGGCGTCCTTGCCGCTCAGCTTGAACGAGACGGACTGGATGCCGTCGTTCTTGCGGACGGTGAAGTCGGCAATGTCGATGTTCTCGTAGGTGTTGGGGTCGGGGGCACCGGTGCTCTGGGCAGCGGGAGCAGCGGTGGCAATGGCACCGAAGAGGGCGGTAGCGGCGGCGAGAGTGAAGCGCATGGTGATTGATTTGGTGGGTTGTGGAGGGAGGTTTTGGTTTGTGTGGTTGAGAGTTGTTGTGAAGCTGGCTGATGATGATGCTCTGTTTCTCCAAACAACAGGACGTATATATACCTGCGGGTGACAGTATGGTGACCCCTTTCACAGCATCGAGCTCGACGTCACATGTAGCTATTTTGGAGTGCAGTGGACCCTGCGATGCAACTCCGCGGTTCTAGCAGCTTGGCATTTGTTCACTTAATTCTCCTATGCGGAGTACTGCGGGATTCTAGTTCGCGGATAACACGGAGGGGCAGCCAGAATACGAGGGAAGCCCGACCCGACTTGGCCAGGACGAGCTAGAAGGCGGTGGCAAGCACTTTTGCCGAACGGAAGCCCGTATGGAAGTCGTGGCGAAACGTGCGCCTGGCACTGGCCATCGAGTGAGCCACGACTATTTTGCCGGCCCTTCCTCGTATTGCAGAGCCGCTTCACGCCACTTACGTTGCACAGCCATCAACCGCCGGACTTTCTGGTACTACCTCTACGCCGCACCATGTATTCTTGGCCTTCCAGACGGCAAACTAGAATTGGTTCCGCCCGTTGTCACATCGTATGTTGATCATTCTTTCCATTTGGTTAAACCTCTCATTAAGCGACTTCAACATGGCGAACAATGCACTGAACGGACCATCTTGATGGCTTCGGCTGGAGAACAACCTCACCATACATGTGATAACCCCAATTAATGACAGGCTTCGTACCCCGCCTTCCCGGATTGAGGCGGCTAGTACCATACGATCGTGGGATGCCTTCAACAGTCACATCATCGATTTGCTTTAGTAATACCTAATAAGTTGACAGTAACTTCTTCAAGAAATCTGCTGTATCCAGCCCGTGCATCACATGCAAGATGGCTCGACTTTTTCTTGTCAAAATGCAGCCATGTTGAAATTGAATGATGTTTTCGAGGGCTCAAAGTGTGGCTTCGATCCCATCGATCTCGCACGATCGACGAATATGCGTGGGTCTTAAGATGTGTCAGGCGTTCCACGACTTCCACGATATGACGTGCAAAATACAAGGCTCGATACGAGCCGCCTTTAATCCGGGGTAAATACGTAAATTGACAAAGTGACGGCCCACCACATCTTGGTTGGCAGTATGAAGTCATTGCGAGTGTGGTTTGCACACCATTTGCGGAGTAGAAACCTTGGTTTTACTGCGATGGTTTGCAGGCGCAGCGAGCGGATTTGAAGGTGTTGAAGTCCCCCACAGACGTAACTGTTAAGGCTTTCGCTGCACACATGAGGAACTTCATTGACACTTCAATGAACGTTGTTGTTGCCTGATTCTGGAGGTGCTAAACAAATCAAAGCCTGTAAATAGAAACACTTGAGCCCCACTCACCCAGTGATTGGCAGGACTTCTCGATATTCGGTAGAACGCAGTCAAATCGCTCATGTCTCCATCTGCGGTTATTTTACGGTAGGGCTTGGTTCGGAGATGTCACCGGGTCCTGTGAGTGGTATCTTAAAATACACAGCGTGTTCATCGCACGGTGGATATTCCTTACCGCGTATCGTGCTGAAGATCTCCGAGATGTGAAACAGGCCATGAGCTGGGATTAAATTGAATGATGTCAGAGTCCTCTCTCGTCCACTGCAAGCTCTGTGAGTACAGAGCGAACTCGAATACGCTCATGACTTCAGGGGTAGCGGGCCTGAGGCTAAGATGGAGGAGTCTTTTCGTCACGAAGCGTTGACTGAGCTAGGAGGCACATCTCGTACTTCGGAGAATTTCATTTTCCAAGATGGCCAGAAACGTACGCAAAATACGACTGGATCATCTGGTTCCGAGCATCTTCTGAGTCTGCAAGGAGTGGAGGTTACTTTCTCGACTCTAGACAGGCCAGTCAACACTGATCGTTGAACAAAGGTCTGCAACATTTTGTGTGCCCATGATGATTTGTCAGATCCACTGCCAATTTCGGTATGCTGATTCGGGACGACGTTCATCAAACGCTATTCGTACAATGGTTCGAATCTCGTCAGGGACAAAGGATGCTTGAAAGATGTCCTGGTGCTGCAACACACGATGGCCATTTTGATGCAATATTTGGTCGCAAAGAAGGACAGGTCTTTCATGACTGGCTTGTGAATGCACTGCTTACGCAAAACTCTATATGCAAATGCGGCTAATATCAAAAACATATATCAAACGCGGATTGTGAATGCTTAGTATCCAGGCCTCCTTGGCCCGGGAAACCTGAGGCGGCGATGCAGCCTCGACACAATCTCGGTGTAATCGGGCTCATTCTCGGGCGTCAAGATGCCGTGCCTGATGAAGAAGTCGAGCATGACGAGGGCGGTGTTGGGCTTGAACTCGCCGCGGGCGAGGGCGGCCTGCACCTCGGCCGTGGTGAGCAAGGCGAAGCCCTCGACCTCGGAGTCGTTCGGACGCGGCTCGATAGCGTCGCTCTCGCGCAGCTCCAGGTCGTAGACGTACTGCGACTCGGGCTGCAGCAGGCCCGTCTCGCCGCCGGCCCTCGCGTCGCGGATCAGAAAGTACGAGACGTTGCCGACGGCCTTTGCGTTCTTGCGCACAAAGTCGGCGGGCAGCGAGGCCTCCTCGGCGGCCTCGCGGGCCAGGGCGTCCATGGGCTTCTCATTGGCCGGCAGGCCGCCGGCAACGGTGTTGTCCAGCAAGCCCGGGTACGTTTGCTTCGACCGCGCCCTCCGCGGGATCCAGAAGCGGAAGCCGTGGACGGGATCGCGCATGTAGACGGTTAGGTTGACGCTGCAGACCAGCACGCCGAACAGGGGGCTGGCGGCGCGCTCGATGCGGAACAGCAGCTCGCCGGCGTTGCCGTAGACGGGGTACAGCTCGTTGCGCCAGCCCTTGTTGAGCAGCTCAAAGTGGCGCGTCTGGCGCATGGCGGCCGTCGTGGCAGCGACGATCTGGGTGCGCTCCGCCTCGTCGATGCCGGCCACCAAGATCAGCGTCTGCGACTCGGGCGACACGTCCCAGGCGGGCAGGCCCGACAGCGTCTCGGCTACGTGCGGCCGCACGAAGCCGAGCGTGGCGTGGTGGTCGGCGACGTGCAGCGTGTAGAGGCTGGAGATGGCTTCCTCGTAGCGGTCATTGTCGAGGTCGGGGCGCGGGAAGCTGCGTCGGGGTCAGTGACGCTGCCCTCGATTCCTTTGGACCCTGAGCGGATAATGTTCGGGGCGTGAGGGTGTATACTTGTCGCAGTCGTTGACCAAGGCGAGGTTGGACTTGCCGAAAGTCGGCCACACGTCTTCTGACTCGTTCGGCATCGTGTCTGGGTAGCGTGGCCGCGGTTCGATCAGGTATCCACTTTCGGCCGTCTAAATCCTAGCGATGCAAGTGTGAAAAGGTGAGTGTGCTCCGGCGGCGTCCCAGGGCTGCAGGAAACGTGGCAGTCGCAACCCACTGCCGTTTGAAACGGGGGGCCCAGGATCCTTCCTTGTTACGGCGGGTGCCTTTGGCCGAGCTGGTCCGAGCATCACGAGTGGCCTGGTGACCAGAGGCGGCTGCGCCAACCCCGTGGGCATCGTGAGGAGGGAGTGGAAGGGCCGGAGACACGTCACGACGCATGTCGCGATGTGATACTGCGCCATCCTCACCAAGGATGCAGGCTACCCCGATGCGAGCCGCTGCGGCTGCCGGCAACAACGTCGCCGAGCTGCAGCGCTAGCCCCACTAACCCCCGCCTCGGAGCCGAGCTCGTCCCTGATCTGGCAGCATCCAGCCCTCAGCTGCGTCTCTGAGATCTCGGTGGGTGCCTGAGGGGACGCGCTCTGTCCTAGAGCGAGATGGCCCAATCACATGGCTCACATATCTGGTGCTGTGCCGCAACATGAGTCGCTATCTGAGATCGATCTAGCAGTGAACAGCCCGAGTCCAATCACAATGGACAGAGTCTATAGGCAGAGGACAGAAAAGGGCCGGAACGGACCGTCCCGCGGACATTTCTCCTATGCGGGCGGATCTCCGGAGATGCAAGTGTTTGTTTAGTGTCGACTGCACGGAGAAGAGCCGTCACCTTGCTTCCGCCGTCGTCGACTACATGTCATGCCATGTAGGAACAGATCCTTCTAATTGTACGAGTTTCCCAAATTGGCATTATCCTCTTTTGGCGCACACGATCATAACAACGTTCAATGCTCCAGCAAAATCGGCCCAGTCTTAGGCGCCTCTGTGGGGCAAGGTCCTGTGACTCATGGTGCCATCAAAAAGCAATTCTGTACACTCTCCTTCGTGCCCAACGGATTTCGTTTCCCTCCACTTGTTGCCGCCGTGATCTATCATGCCCTTCGGCTAACGAGTCAATCGTTTGCGTCCTTGCGTACCAACTGCCGAATCTAAGGTGAAGCTGCTCCCAGGTGGGAAGTACGTGCGACAATGACAAATGCGAGTCCAAAATAGTAGAAACTTCACCGTGTGGTGAAGACGACCACCCTACTACGCCTATCTATTGGCTGGAAAGGACCGAAGAACTTGGCTGCTAATGGCCTCAGGTGTCTGTGCGCTGGTTTCAGGAGCTTTCTCCGAGCCAGCTGATAGAGGCTGCCGAGGTATCTGCGTCAGTGGTTTGCAGAATTTTGTGTGCGTGGGTCGAAATGTCGGACTTGAAGTTAACTGTAGTTCCGCGGAGACCAGGGGCATGTCGAGGCGCAGGGGTCACCAGAAGCCCAATGCAAGTTTGTGGTTCAACAAATGATACATCTTGGGCATGTGCATAGGCTCTTGTTCGGCCAAGTCGTGAAACAAGTCGTGCAGGCCGAGCAGAGCTTAAGACTGTTTAAACATAAATGCGGGTGGCCCTGCAGCGTTCGACATGTTCCTACGTCATACAGGCACCAGGTGGCTAGCGTGGCTGTGCTGTTCTATCAGACGCCTGTCAACTTCCTAGAACAGCAGAAGCCGGGGGACTTGACCTATCACGTCGTCTGCAGGCCTGCCGTTCTCACCGCCGGCTACCGGATGCAAGAGTGTGCTGCATAACGTTTCCGTTTGTCACAGACGAAGAAAAATGCAGTTTGAAGAAAAGTATAATGGTATGATGTGGTTCCCTTGAAACCACGACTTCAGGGGGAGTCGGCACAAACACAGATCCCCTTTTGGCACCATATTCCCATCATGGCTCTTGCAGTGCCCTTTTAAGGATTCTATGCCGGCATCGAAAGTTTGTGGGTGGTGAAGGATCACCATCCATGAACAGGCCAAGCGGTGACACTTTAGTTGTGACAGACGGTGAGGCTGATGATAAGGGTGGCTCAACTGCTGCCGGTCAGCACGTCCTCCGAGTCATTTAAAAGAGCTTTACTGTTGGAGCGCGGGCCGTCTTTAGATCCACGATACCGGGGATAAGATCGGAATGACGTGGTTTAGTGAGTTAAGGTTCGAAGTCGCGGAGATCGCGCTGCCGGTCAGCGACGCGATCTAGGGCTGAGCCAACACCAAAAGGACCGTGCAAACCGGCAATGTACACAATAAGTTAGCGGATCGCGAGTCTTGTGACAAGGGCTGGCTGCGGGTGGCTTTCACGGTGGGTCGCCCCCACGCGACAAGAGGGCGACTGGGGCTGAGGGCTTCAAACATGCAGCTGAACGCTGGACACTGGACCCGCTCGTCAGCATCCGAGCCAGCTGAACATATGCCGTCGAGCAGGCCTCTGCGACGGCTTTTTTTTTTCTACCACTCCATTCAACCACCACTTCCACATATCCATATTCGCCTCTACGAGCGACATGGCTCTCAGCGGGACTGACAATATGTTAATACACTGCGCCATCTGCGGAGCTCCCACAGCCAAGCATGTACGCACCCATGCCATCATCTCACGTGTCGCCCTTTGTTGACAAACCCACCCCCGCAGCAACCCGCAACGCTTCTCAGCGACCCGGCACGAGAGCTGGAGGTGGTGATAGAGCACTTCGCCACGAAATGGGGGCCCTCCCGATTCACCACCGACCGCGCCATCGACGAGCTGCGGGTCGCCAATGCCGGCCGCTGCTTCTTCACCACCAACGACGACGACGATGAGGGCCGCAGGGCGACGGCCTACGCCTCCGACGACACGGTCCCGGGCGCCGACCGCTACTACATTCCCGTCCACGACTACTGCCTCAGCCTGACCAAGCGCATCCTGGCCTCCGGTCACGGCCGCGTCCGAACCATGCGCCAGCTGTGGAAAGTCCTCCGCACGAGATGTCTGGCCACCGTCGCCGGGGGCCAGACGGAGCCGCTCGCCGGGACCGACGCTCCCGACGACTACCACCTGCCGCCTCGAGCAGAGTGCGAGAGTCGGGAGGACCGCTGGGTATGTACTCCTTGATGATTACATTCCGGATCCGGTAGTGCCGAGGGACTAACGCGAGAACAATCAGTGTACGGCAGATGCATGGGACGTCCCCGACCTCACCGCCGGCGTACTCGCCCAGATGACGCCCTCAAAGCCCCCTTCTCTTGACGGGCGGCAGGCCGAGTTCCGGGCGCGGTTCGAGCGGCTCCCGCAGGAGATGCAGGACCACATCCTGTCCTTCGTCTTCACCGAACAACACTTCCCGCCGGACTGCACGTACCTGATCCCCCAAGGCGCGTGGATGAACCTGCTGCTGCAGGGCCAGGTCGTGCCGTACCTCTGGGACCTGGACCGCGGCGAAGTCGAGAGGAAAGTAGCGGAAGGCCGGGAAAGGGGGGTGGAGTGGGACTTTGAGCTGCTCGTCCGCCGGCTCTGCCAGGCGCGGTCCATGGCCGACGGGGCGCCGCTGGCCAGCATGCCGGCCGGCCTGCGGAACCGCCAGCGCGTGTGGAAGCTCGTCCAAGACATGTACGTGGGAGACTTCCTGCCCGAGACGCCCGCAGCTGCCGCCATCCCGCGGTACTGGGACGAGGATGGGAACCTCCAGTACCCTTTGGTCTGGATACGAAGATAACGAGCGAGGGCCCCAGCCCAACATGGGTATGGCCTCTATAGCCATTGGGCAACACACACAACACATAATCCTTGCACTGCAGGGCCCCAGCCGCGCGGCACGCTAAGCTTATGAGTCTCAACAATGGCGCGCACACCCGTCCGACGACCGCCGCCCCAAACCAACCCCCCCAACAGCGGGAAAGTCAAAGGGGTCATCGACCAAAGACCAACAAAAGGAAACGCAGCCACACGCGCGCACAAACACACGCCGCCCCCTTAAAAAAAGAAAAGAAAACAAAAAAAAAATGAAAGTCCTCCTAGTTGGCGCGACCGGCTTCGTCGGATCGTACGCGCTGCGCGCGCTGCTGGCCGACCCGGCCGTCGGCACCGTCGTCACCCTCACGCGCGCGCCGCTCAGCAACTCGGCCTACATCCACTCGCGCCACCTCGAGTCGCCCAAGCTGGTCGAGGTCGTGCACCCGGACTTCCTCTCCTACCCGGACCCGGATGATGACGACGGACTGCTCGCCCGCCACCTGCGCGGCGTGCGCGCCTGCCTGTGGTGCGTCGGCGGCCGCCACACGCAGCGCTCGCGCTGGCCCACCGACGAGGAATACGTCCGCGTCAGCGTCGACTTCCCCCTCAAGTGCGCCGAGGCGCTGAGGGACCGCTTCGTCGCGGCGAATGAGGGCGCCGACCCGCCGCCGCCGCCGTTTAGGTTCGTATTTTGTAGTGGCCATGCCACCGAGTGGGACCAGGCGAAGAACTTGTGGGTGATGGAGCGCACGCGAAAGGTGAAGGGGATGGCTGAGAAGGCCTTATTCGCGCTGGCCGAGGAGAGCAAAGGCCGCTTTGAGGCGTACACCGTCAGACCGTGCGGCATCTATCAGAAGAATCCGAGTCTGAAGGATTTGTTCTTGACGTCGGTCGTGTTGCCGAGTTGCCATGTCGAGGAGCTGGCGGCCGTCATGATCGAGATCGCGAAGAATGGCAGCAAGGACCAAATTGTGGTGCACGAGCGGATCAGGAAGTGGGGAGGCGAGCTGTTGAAAGATGCAGTCGAAAAGTGATGCACTTGGTGAGCAGAGGGCCTTCCAAATTTGAACGGGTGGTTACCTGTGGTTAGGAGAAATTGAGAAGCCCAGTAATGATAATATGATTGTGACGTAGCCCATGATAACTCCCTCAGATAGTTCCAATGAAACTTTTCAAAGTACAGTAACGGCCTCGGGAACGGAGTGGTGTACAGCTTGCAGTACAAATGGAAACGAAGCGTGCACTTTAGAGAAAATGGATCTGGCCATACTTGTCCTCCGAAGGCCGCACATTTGCGGTGCAAAGATAGCCACGGTCATGTCTGAACTTGAGATCGAAGCCACCGCGCTTGACCCAGACGTCCTCCATCTCCAGCCTAAACTTCGACTTCGGCTTGCCCTCCTTCAGCCTCAGCTTCTCGAAGAAGCAGTAAGCGGCGTAGAAGGTTACGGTCGTGTTACCAGCGTTGGCGCCCTTCTTTCCGCGGAAGCTGGCGAGTTGCGGAGCGGTGATCTTGGTGGGCTTGGTATACATGGCCGACAGATCGCGGCAGAATTGCGCCTGCGTGACGCCAGGTTTCTTCATGTAGGCAGTGATCTTTTTTCTGACCTCGTCACACGTGTCATACACCTTAACTGCATCCTCCTCGTCGCCGGGAAGGTGAATGTCGGCCAGGTCAGCCGCGCCAGTGGCCGTGTCCTTGGATGCACCCTTGGGGCCCGACTCGTCGGCACCGTCCGTCTTCTGCTTCTTGCTACCGCTGTTGGCCGTGGGGAGCTTGATGCCGTTCATTTCGCGGTACTTGAAGTAGGCCCATGCATACTGGTAGCAGTCAGAGTTCAGCCCCTTTGTCGGGCCGCTCTGCCTGAGGAAATTGTTGTACGATTTGTTAGAGACGCCGAGCTTGTCGCAAAACTCGCCAACCTTCATGCCGCCATTGTCGATGAGACGATGGATCATGCGGCGCACTTGGTCGGGGTTCTTGTCGATGGGCATGTCCTCGACGGCCTCGAGGAAGTTAGAATCATCAAAGTCCTGTGGCTCCTCGACGCGACCGCGTTTCTTGCCCGTGTTTGATTGATTGACAGGCTTGGAGTCATTCTTGGCAGGCGCAGCAGGCGCGATATTGGTCTGACTGGTCAGATCACTGAGGGCTGGTCTTTCCTATCGGCATCTCAATAAATGCAGCTTCAATACATGCAATCCGGCTTACTTTTGCCATTTTGTTTTGCGGCTCTGGTTCGCGACAAGATGCTTTTGGTCCAGAAAATTGAGCAAGAAAGTGGGCAGGGCGGTCGGAGGGCGGTGCAGGAGCGAGTTTGTCCCTTGAGAAAACGGGCCGGTAACGTTGACGCGTTCTCCTGGACCGCGTTGTTGACATGGACACGACCCTGACTCGAATCCACGTGATTTTTGAAGTTTCCCGACTCGTTCTGACGTCTTACCGCTTGCTTATCGTATGGCCCTTGCATGGCAATCAAGTCCACTCGGATATCAACAGTCCTCTCTACGCGACTTCTACACGCGTTCCCCTTCGATTTGCAAGGCAATGCTGGAAACATGTCGAATTGTGTCGTATAGAGTACACATGCTTTGCCATCGCCAATAGCCCTATTTTACATCTAATCACCCTACGCCCGACCCATACACGCCCATCTCATACCTTGACGTTGAAAGTTTGTTTTCTCTTGGACGGAGTCTTGCCCGATTGCACCTGTAGCGGCTCGGGCGTCTCGAAGATGGGGACTGATAAAGACTCGGCAATCACGGCGTTTCCATCAATTAGTGTGCCATCTTCCTGTCTCTGCTGGTCGATCTGGAGCCTCTCCTGCCGCCTCTGGTCCAGGTACTTCTTGCGCTCGGGCGTCATGGCCCACTCCTTGGGAAAGTGGTGGAAGACCTTGGGCTTGTGGTGGCGGAAATCGAAGGGCACATCAGCGAAGGTGTCTTCGGGATTTCTGGCCGCGTTGAGCAGGTCGCGAATGACGTCTCCCAGGTAGCGCTTGTTCTGGGCCTGAGTCTCGAAGTGCTCGGCGCTCATCTTGACAACCTGAGTGTCGGGGTTGTAGCGGGGACCGGCCAGCTTGATGAGCTTGTCACGCTGGACCTGGGTAAGGTTGGGGAGATCGGGGACGCTGAACTCGACAACGACCTTGCGCTCTGCGGGATGGTGCTCGCCCATGTATGTGGTGTAGCGGAAGCGGAGGGGGGTTTCGCTGGTCGGAGGCTGGAAGGGCTTTGCGTACTCTACGTCGCAGGGTTAGCAAGAGAAGCAATTGGCAGTGGACGACTCACTCGCTAGCAGCGGCATCTCCCAAGCGGCGATGCGCATGTACTCGCGGATCTCGCGGTGCTGCTCCAGCTCGGCATGACCAGTCGACGTGATGTCGTCTCCATGCCACTCCTCATCCTCGCCCATGTCGGGTTCGCCCTCGTTCCAGAAACCTTCGCGCGGGCGCTGCTCTCGTTTCTCGACATGGCCGGCCAGTAGGGCGGGATCGACGCCTTGTAGAATCTGGTGCAGAGCCTGGCCCTTGGTGGGTATATCGTCGCCCAGCACGCGCTTCAGCTCCTCGAATTGGTGATCAACGGCCTCCTCCTTGTCGCCCTCGCCGTCGGCATCCTCATCCTTCTTGGCGCGCGGAGCTGGGGTGATAGAGAAGTATCGCTGGGGCTGCCACGGGGCGGGCGCATCGCGCTGGCATCGTTGCGATATGCGCAGAGGAGAGGAGCGAGCCGCACGGGCGTGGAAAGCCAGGCGCTTGGCGGCGGAGGCCATGGCAGGGGTGCAATGGGGAGTGTTGGGCGGTGGGTGGGTGGTGGTGCTTCTCCAGAATCTTTGCGGACCACCGAAACTCCCGCGTCTTGGCATTTAAGCTGCCCTTCGCAACCCGCCTTTCCTGCACCTCGTCCGCCAACCCTCACCAGGCCATGTCGCAAAACGGGCAGGGACGCAAGAAGGTCTGCTTCGTCACCATCGGAGCTACCGCCACCTTCGACGAGCTCGTCAGAGCATGCACGCAGCCTGACTTCCTGCGCGCTCTCAGCCAAGAAGGCTATACAGACCTGCTTGTCCAGTACGGCAAGAACAGGAAACTGTGGAAAGAGGTCATCGCCGACAAGGAATCTCTCGACCAGCATGGCGTCGACATTTCCGGCTTCAGCTTCCGCGAGAACGGGCTTGCTGCCCAGATGCAGCTTGCCAAAGGCCACCCGACCGATGGTTCTAAAGAGGGCGTCATTGTCAGCCATGCCGGTGCGCCATACTATTCACTTTAACATCGAGCTTTCGCTGATTTCGCCAGGCTCTGGCAGTATCCTCGATGCCCTTCGCTTGAACGTGCCGCTCATAGTAGTTCCCAACCCGTCTCTGCTAGACAATCACCAGCAAGAGCTCGCCGAGGTTCTCGAGCAGCAGGGCTATGTCATCCATGGGAGACTTGAGTATGACTGATATCTTCAAGCCTCGTACGTATCACCTGCTGACAGAAACAAAGCAACCTCGCGCTCTGCATTCCCCAAGCCGAAGAGCTTCGCAAGCGTCAAAGGTCGTGGCCGCCCATCAATAGCGGTCCCCATCGCCGAGCTCCCGGGTTGCAAGGTGTCATGGACGAAGAAATGGGCTTTCTAGACTAGTTCTCTCCTGGAACTACATCTGCGACAAACCAGTCCATGTTTGGGACCAGCTTGGAGACATGTCCGGACTCTACATTTACCTCAAAGATACCCACCCGGAGATGAAGCACACGGTTGCGCAGCTTCGGCATCTTGTTTTGAGCCTGCGTTTGGATACTTTGACTGAGCCGTGGTCCAAGCACCGCGCTGTATTGCATCAAAAGAGTGTCAATCGGTCCTGGCTCCTTCCCAGCATCGTCCAAGGCCGGCCTCGGATCGATTCGCTCCGCCTGGGTCTGTCGAATTGGAACCGGACCTCGTTCTATCCGTCATCATCCGCGGCAGCCAACGGAGGTGCATTCATGCTTGCATCTTCCATCGAGAGCTGGGCACCGGGCTTGTCGGCCACTGTAGTGCTTATGCCACTACTCTGATGTTTGGCAAAATACCGGCTATCTGACATTGGATATTTTTTGGCTCAAGGCGAAAACTACCGGAGAATACGCTACCCATCCCTGCATGCTTGTATTACGCAACAGTTTCTCCCTTGACCACTACTGCTGACCGAATACGTATTCAACACGCACGTCGCTCTAGGCTCGGCAAGCCGGAGCTTTAGCATGCACTCAACTGATCCTTCAGTATGTGGCGTTGACACTAATGATGCCGGCCGAGCGCATCCCGTGATGCAGTTGAGCGATCTCGAGTACCTAGGATATTTTAGCTTACGTCTATTTGAGCCGTCTAGCCGAGCAATCCCAAAACAGCGCAAACTGCATATCTTCAGATACCCGCTTGCCACCTCTTGCACTATTGATTTTGCCAATCGGCCGGATAGCGTGAATTATCCATGTATGCATCAAACATCACGGCGCACAACTATCAGTTAGAAGTTTACTGATTGGAGTCCGAGCTTGCTCTCACTTCAGACCATTAGCCTCCTGGTTCGGGAAAAAGAGAACCAACGCTTCCTGGCACAGCCTAACAATAGTAAAGAGTTCCCAAGCCTTTGTGCTAAGACGGATGAACGGCGAGGCACAGGCGGCTGGTGAGGTAAACTGTTATCCCCTTCTCTGCACGTCCTAAACCCAATTCAGCCTCCTCCTGTCTTCTCTCCAAGCGTCCTTGGTCTGTCTACCATGTTACTGCTCATCCGCAACCCTCCGTATCACAACAATAATGGCTCTCATCCTGTCAGCACAACTGCGTCATTGTAGTTGCTATCATTGACGTTCGCAGTTGTCAACGTCATGCACATCAGCGAACTTTTGATCAAGGAGACATATTTAAGAAGCGTGTTCAGGCGAGACAGGACGCCTGGAGTGAGCGCAAAGACCTTTCCCCTCCTGCTCTGTCGTCATCAATATGAGAAACCACAATTTCTTCGCAAGCTTGCTGGCAGCAGCTCTCCTGCTGAGCCCCTCGGCTTGTCTTCCTGCTCCACCGCACAGCTCAGACGCGGGACAGTACGGTGGAAGTGGGGCTACTTCCGGAAGCAGCGGAGCTGATTCCCCGGGTCCTCCAGGAGCAAGCGGATCCCTTCGCGGCCCTGCCGCCCTTCGAGGTTTCAATCCGTCAAACCCACTCTCGTTGCAGTCTACCGTCATACCTCCAGAAGATTTTGAGCTTGGCCCAGGGCAGTCGCTAGATCCAAAGCTTGGTGTCTACATTGATCTCTCCAAGGTGAAGAACCCTCAGCCCATCCGCGGGGGTACCACAGCTTCAACGGATCCTGGTCCACGTGAGTCTCTGTCTTTTCTTTGCTGCAGCTCCACTCGCTTCCAATGCACACTCGCCTGATACAAGCTAAAGGATTCTCGCAGGAACGGAGGCCTATGATAGGCTAAACTCGGATATCTTTGCTCCCCCTGGAACGGACAGTGGAGATGTTCCTAATGCGAAGTGGCCGCTGGGACTATCGCACAATCGTCTCGGTTTGAAGAGCTCGGGATGGGCGCGTCAGCAGAACGTCAACCAAATGCCAGTCGCAAAAGCCATGGCTGGTGTTGACATGAGACTCGAGCCTAATGCTTACAGAGAACTCCACTGGCACAAGCAGAATGAATGGGCCCTGGTTCTGAATGGCAGTGTTCGGATTGCTTCCATGGAACAGAACGGGCAGAGTTTCATCGACGATCTGCAAGAAGGGGACGTATGGTTCTTCCCCGCTGGGGAACCACACTCGATCCAAGCGCTTTCGAACGGGTGTGAGTTCCTCCTGATTTTCGATGACGGCACTTTCTCCGAAGACAACACCTTCCTCGTCAGCGAGCTGTTTGAGCGCAACCCCTTGGAGGTCCTCGCGAAGAACTTCCGCACCAACGTTGACGCCTTCAAGAACCTCCCCAAGGGCGAGCTCTACATCTTCCCCGGTACGCCCGCGCCAGCCAACATCAGCGAGCAGAACAGCACCGGCCCCGCTGGCAGCATTCCAATGGAGCAGTCATACAGCTACCACCTCAGCAAGCAGGAGCCTTACCGTGTCCCTGGCGGTACGGTGAAAATCATCGATCCAAAGAGCTTCCCCATCGCCAAGAACTTCGCCGCTGCCCTCTTCACCGTCGAGCCCGGAGCGATGCGGGAGTTGCACTGGCACACCACAAGCGACGAATGGACCTACTTCATCTCCGGCCAGGGCCGCGTCACCGTCTATGATGCGCCCGAGGCGAGCGCCACCTTTGACTTTTCTGCCGGCGACGTCGGCTACGTGCCCGTGCCTTTCAGCCACTACATTGAGAACACGGGGACGGAACCACTGGTGTACTTGGAGGTTCTACTGGCTGATGCTTACCAAGACGTGAGCGTTGCGCAGTGGCTGGGCCTGACGCCCGCGCAGGTTGTTAAAGATCACTTGGGCGTGGATGATGAGTTCATCGCAAAGCTGCCGAAGACGAAGCAGTTCATACTTCCTGGGGACAAGGACTTGTTGGAAACGGACTTCTCGGATGAGCAGCTCTAGGTGCTTGAGTGCATTATTCGGGCATTGATTACAAAGATATACTCACCGCCATGTACGTCTCTGAAATCCTTGCCGGAATTGAACATTAGTGTACATTATGGAAGAAACAGATATAACCGATATGTTGAATTTTCGATATTGTTTTACAATGGTAATTTCTACGTCATTCGACATCTGCACGAACCCACGCTTTTTCTTCCGCCCAGTCACTGTCAATTTCGATCAATATTGTACCCCCGATTTATATATTTCAATTAGTGCTGTAATCTACATTCTACTTAAAAGTACCAACTCCAAATTTCGTACAAGTCATTAAAAAAAAGAGCACAGAACAACTTAGTTCAAAACAATCTATCCCATCAGCTTCTCCATAGAGAGGCTCACTCTCCTCCGACGTGCCTCCATCCCCCCTAACCGGCGTGCATACTAACACAGCTCTTATTCACTGGGTAATCACACCATTGTCTACTTCCTCTCACGCTCTTGCATAAGGAAGCTACCGCTGCTGGCCTCAACATCATCCTGACCCTTCTTCTTCGGCGGGATCAGGGTGCTCGGATGATACCAGTTGAAGATGACCATGGCCAAGAACATCAAAGCCGCATCGAAAATGTAGAGGTAGACCTCATTGCTGAGAAGCTCTCCGTCCTCGCCCTGCACGTACTCGATGAGACGGAAGATGGAACGGACCAGGATGAGCCCGTTGGAGACGTAGAGAACGTTGAGGTACATCTGCCAGGATACGGGCGTCGCGCGGGACGCGTCGGTCGGCGCCTTGCGCAGGCGCCAATTGTAGTGGATGGTCGTGACGATGAAGAGCCCGAAGAAGATCACCTGGACGATCAGGCCGATGGTGATGAACAGCTCACCGCGGTCACGCGCGTCCTTGGAGTCGGCGCCAGCGAGCATAGCACCGCCTGCGGAGCACTTCCGTTAGCTTCCTGAGCCGTGCGATTGAGAAAGGTCCGAGTCGACATACCAACACACTGAACCAGGAACGAGATGACGTCTCCAAAAACGAAGATCTTGGTAAGCCAGTTGACTCGCACGAGAGAGTAGGCTTCCCCTCCAGTCAATCTGATTATACGGCCCAGAACCATGTAGATTGATGCTGCAAACAAGGCCGGTCCGAGAAGTAGCAGCAGAGCTTGCAAGATGTATGGTAGCTTCTCGGATTCGGGGTACTGCGTGCTGGCGATAGCGCGGGAGAGGTACCCGATGATTTCAACTATGTCTGGTCAGCGGAAGACACTCAATTATTTGGGAGTCCGGGGACATTTACAGCAACCGCCAATAGCAAATGGAATGAAGTACCATGTCCTCCTCTGAACGAGCTGCCAGATATGTAGAAGTGTCGTCAAGGAAAAGAGGGCTGTGAAGATGGCTCCGGCTGCCAGACTGGGCTTATAGTGCTCGTAGTACGGGTCGGTGGCCATGTTGATTGATTTTCGCAGTTTTGTTTCGGGAAGAAATTGGAGTGTGAGCTGTGTTTGCGTGAAGAGGGAAGTTCGTGGTGTGGTGATTCAAATTGATGCAGTTCTACAGCACATATTTATTCTAGACATATCGATGTCCAAGAGTTCTTTCCATGCTGCGCCTCGACATGGTTTCTCTATCTCATGTCCTTTGCGACTGTGTACGCAGAGGTCTGCGCCTCTTTGGGCTGGCTTGGCGGTAGCCGTGTTCGGATTCGTGGGCGGATTCGTTTCTGGTCGCTCGCATTCTCTTTTCCGCGTCTCTGATTGGTGTAAGTCCGCAGCTTAGGCCATGCTTACAACTACGAGTAGGGAACTTTAAATCCAGCCACCATGATTTTAATATGAGATCTTTCAATCATCAAGAGAACACGCATACGTGTGTTTGTTCAAAGCAGAATGAAGTCGGTGTGTTCAGAAAACACCATGTAAACGGTGAACAAAGCCCCATCCTCCCAGCCCACGATACCATCCAACGCCACAATTGCATATCAATTCAAATTGCTGTATCATGGTCGACCTTTAGATATACTATTTTTGGAAGCATTTTACGAGCCAAGAAAAGGGGCGCGATAGGGAGCGATCATGCCCACTAGCGAAGGAGTGAAGAGAGCACCATCTTGGCAAGGCTGAATCACAACACTCACACATAAGGCCAGACCATAATTTATTAGGTTGTAGATTCTCAGGAGTACAGCCTCAACTCGGCTCGAGAGGTCTGATTATTACGCCCTCATGAGGTGTTGTCGAAGGCATCTTCACATTGGGCAACGGCCACGAATATTCAGATAACATTCAGACCTAATATACTGACTGCAAATATCTAGTTATTTATCAAACTTAATAGCCTACATCGCTTTATTGGATATGATTTAGACTTGAAACGAGCCACTGTGGGGTGTGTCTCGAAGAGCGGCTAGTTCCAGGCAGCAGTCCAAGGCAGACTCACGGCTGCTTCGCACAGCCCATTTCATGAAGCAAAATCATCAGGCCATATGGAGAGCTGAGAGCACCCTCAGGCCGATATATTTTATTTCAAATCATCAGACTAATACTCCCTCGCGTCTAACGTCACATGATCATTTATTGTCACTGTAAGTTGACTTTAACGTTTTCCTTTCAGAGGGAAGTTTTACAGACCAGAAGTCTCTAATTTCCTTATAAATTACTAGTATCTAACAAGTAACCCACATATATGCAGTGCACACCTCCATCGACAGGTAGTCACAGTATTTATTTTCGGACACGCCTACCACTAAATAAGAGCGGCAACACCTCATTCATGAGCTGCCTAGAACAAAGGAGCATGAAATGAGGACAAATAGCACTCGAGCCTTTTATATAAAGGCTTAGGGCTCAGAGCTTAGGGAATTTTCCAAAATCTCCTTTTTTGGTCGTTCCGACCCCGCGCGAAAAGCGGCGGATGAGTGTCCTTCGCTGAGAGGCCAAGCTTTTCCAACTGTTGCCTTGCTTACCTGAATTTGCAACTGACTCGGAGATTCGGGCCCTCGGAATGGCGCATGTTCCGAATAACATACTTACCCGGCGAGATGGTTGACCCGAGTCACGGGCTCTGGGGTAGGAGCACGCAAAAAACCTACAAGCCACCATGCTGCATTAATAATTCTAAGGCAGCAAGATATGTGGATGCCGAAGAGTGAGTGACATATAAGGTAGAGGCTTCGTGCTCACCTAAGTCTTACACAAAGTGCAGCACGCTTCATTCACTGAACCTCAATCACATCCTCATTCAACTCAAACAATCTCTCAAAATGGTCAAAGTCGCTGTTGCTGGAGGCCTTGGCAATGTCGGAAAGACGATCGTCGAGGTTCTGAAGGATGATCCCAAGCACGATGTCATTGTTCTCTCTCGAAAGGTTCGTACGTTGTCAATATTCGATGTCTGACAGCGCTGATGCTTACTTGGACAGGCCAGCGACAATGCCGCAGCCCCCGTTGTGGCAGTCGACTACAATGATGTGGACTCTGTGAAGCAGGTCTTGGAGAGCAACAACATTGAAGCGGTCATTTCCGCACTGATGGTGGGCGACGAAGTGGCTTCGCAGTCTCAAATCAACCTCATCAAGGCTGCCGACAAGTCTTCGACGACGAAGAAGATTGCCCTCAGCGAGTGGGGTATTCCTTTCACTGCTGAGTACGTCTCGCTTATTAGATACCTTGGGCCGAAAAGCTAATAATGTGCCAGAGACGTATCTCTGCTGCCTCATCTGGCGTTCCGTCTTGCTGCGATTGCCGAGGCCCGGAAGACTGGACTTCAATGGACTCGTTTCCAAACCGGCTACTTCATGGACTACTACGGCTTGCCGCACATCAAGAGCTATCAGCAAATGTACATGCCCGTGTTGGATATGGTGAATAAGGTGGCAGCGATTCCTGGTGACGGGACCGCACCAGTGACTTTCACGTACACATTCGATGTTGCGAAGTTCGTCGCCGCGGCACTTGACCTTCCGACATGGGACGAGGAATATCTGATAGTCGGCGACAAGCTGAGCTGGAATGAGTTCTTGAAGCTCGCGGAGGACGTTCGTGGTACGCTGTCCATCCCCCCCAATTCGAGCCTTCTCACTGACTGCTGAATAGGCTCCAAGTTTGAGGTTCACCATGATGATCTTGACAAGCTCAAGTCCTTCCAAGTCACCGAGCTTCCCCACCACCCTGGGGTTTATCCCTTCTTCCCGAAGGAGATGCTGCAACGATTCTTCTCGGTCTTTGGGCTGTATATGGCCACCGGCAGATTTGACCTTCCGATTGAGAAGGCTTTGAATCAGAAATTTCCGGAGATCAAGCCCATCACGGCGAAGGAATTGCTGGAGCAGGCCTGGAGGGGTAAATAGAGGTGTGATCACGGGCGAAGGCCTTCGTACGAACTCGTTTAGTCACTCGTTTTAGCATCGGCTTTCTTTGGCGTGCTTTACTCATGTATCTCCTTTCGAGTTGTCTTCTGCCACTGGCAACTTCTTCTATATATAACCTAATTGAATGTTAGCTAGTGGCTCAATTCGTCCAAATACGTGGGTTTAGAGGATTCAAACATGGTGATTAATCTCCGCAACCAAAAATTTCGATAGGTGCTCCTAGTCTCGATGACATTTGAAGCACCATTCCTAAATGAGTAGCTGTGTCCAAGATATGGCAGCGGCGCGTGGGGAAATAGGCCGATTTGTCTCCGCATAAGCCGCGGCGAAGAAGCGGCTCTCCCGAAGGCTGGATGTCGCCAATGGCATAATTGCGCGGTGAGTCAACTTCCCAATTCCCCTGCGCCCGTCAAACCCTTGCCAGTTTCTCCTCTCTTTTCTCACCATGGCTGATGTCTCCAAGTGCATGCCGCTGTCGCGGGAGTCTGTCGTGGCCGCGCACCAGGCCATCAAACCCCACGTCCATCGCACGCCCGTGCTGACCTGCACAACCCTCTCCAACTTCGTCTCAACCCCGCAGACCGAGCATGACCTGAAAGGCACCGAGTACGAGGGGCAGACGCCCGCGCGCCCCAAGATCAACCTCTTCTTCAAGTGCGAGAACTACCAGCGCGTCGGCGCCTTCAAGGCCCGCGGCGCATTCCACGCCCTCTCGCGCCTGACCGACGCCGAGCTCACCAAAGGCGTCGTGACGCACAGCTCCGGTATGCATTCTTCTCCGCGAGAGGAGGAAACGACTGCTCGTTGCTGACCGCGCCCCCTCAGGCAACCATGCCGCCGCCCTCGCCCTCGCCGCCAAAACGCGCGGCGTCAAGGCCTACATCGTCATGCCCACCATCAGCACCGCCTCCAAGATCGCCGCCACCCAGGGCCACGGCGCCGAGGTCATCTTCAGCGGCTCCACGTCGCAGGAGCGCGAGGCCGTCGTCCAGGACGTCATCGCCCGCACCGGCGCCATCCTCGTCCCGCCCTACGACCACCCGGACATCATGCTGGGCCAGGGCACCGCCGCCCTCGAGTTCGAGCAGCAGGTCAAGGACCTGGTCGCCGACAAGCCCGCCCTGAGCGTGCGGGGGGACACGGATGCGCTGGATGCTGTGATAACGCCGTGCGGCGGCGGAGGCCTGCTGTCCGGCACTGCTACCGCCTTGAGCGGCACGGGCACCCGCGTCTTTGGCGCTGAGCCCTCGTTCGAGGGCGCCGACGATGCGCGTAGAGGCCTGAAAGAAGGCAAGCGCATTACGACCGTCAAGTCGCTCACGATTGCCGATGGCGTGAGGACCCCCGTGGGAGAGATCCCGTGGTCCGTCATCAACGACAAGAGCAAGGTGCAGGGCGTATTTGCTGTGACTGAGGATCAGATCAAGTCTGCCATGCGCCTTCTCATGGAGCGCATGAAGGTCTTCATAGAGCCCACTGCCGCCTTGGGCCTGGCTGTGTGTCTCTACAACGAAGAATTCAGGCGCCTGGTTGAGCAGGAAGCTGGAGAGAAGGGTTGGAATGTTGGCATTGTGCTCAGCGGAGGCAACACCACCATGGAGGCCATTGGCAAGCTGTTCGCTGCTTCTTAACCCAAGGCAGAGAGCAGAGAGGGCGTCGAGGGTAGAGACGGAGACCGTTATCGCCGGATAGAGAGAACGGTAGAGCATAAATTTAGAGTATGATACCTCATTACTGCAGCCTTCCACACAGCACCACATCCTCGCCCAGAGGACACCACTTGACCTCCTTCAGCCTGGCTGCCGTCACTGGCCTGCCCTCCTCATCCACCCTCCTCGGCGGTGACACCACCACGCCACCCTGCCCCAACCACGTAGGCGCAATAGTGACGATGACCGAGTCCACCAGCTCCACATTCTGCGGCTCCAGCAACTTATTTATCACCCCCGCCCCACCCTCAATCATCACGCTCTCAATCCCCTCCCCAGCCAACAGCCCCAGCACATCCCTCCAGTCCATCGCCCCATCCTCCCCGGTCCTAACCTCCAAAACCCTCCCCCCACACCCCTCCAACACCTTCCGCCTCT
>JAUJDW010000192.1:0-44025 GCA_030512325.1 Lasiodiplodia hormozganensis | reverse complement strand
GGGGTGGGTTAGCCGGGTGGGCGGATGGGGGGGATGGGTGGGGACAAGGACGGACCTGGTGAAGGAGCCTTCCAACACGATGGCCTCGTTCGTCTGCTGCAGCTTGTCCATGGTCAGCGTGTCGACGCGGCTGTTGTTCTGCAGCGTCAGGCCGCCCGTGCGGACGAGCGCCGGGAACTCGACGTCGACGAGCCCTTGGTTGTCCTGCAGGAAGACGCCGTAGGTGGTGCTGTTGCCGACATCGGTCAGCTTGGGCGCGCTGAACTTCTGGAACGTGTTGGCGCGCAGCACCAGCTCGTAGCACTCGGTGAGTTCTGGCAGTTCAACGGCTGACAGGTTGGACAGGTCGATGTGCTGCGCCGTCTCCAGGTTCGGGAACGAGGCCGAGAGGCCCGGCGCGTTGAACTCGATTGTGATCTTGCCCTGCGTGCTTGCCCGCGTGGAGGTCATGGAGAAGTTGAGGCTGCCGGCGAGGTTCTTGTTGTATGTGATGTTCAGGCCGTCCGTCGTGCCGGTTGGATCAACGCCTTCGAGCGTCTGGAGGCCGGTGCCGCTGACGGTTACTCGAGGGCATTTTCCAAGCGTTGCCGGAAAGGACAGCTGAGAGAGGCCTGGAAGATCTACCAACCGGATCTGGTCGCTGATGGATGTTAAGTTGGGGAAGTCCAGTGTGTCCAAGCTTTCGAGGTTTATCAGGTATATGTAGCCGTCGACTTGCTCCAGGTCGCGCGCCGAGAGCTCGCTCAGTTCTGCTGCATCCTCGGCCACCAGACTACCGTCGAGAGATTGGAGTCCATCAAGAGAGATCGTGCCAGTCGCAGACGGAGAGACTGTAATGTCACCTGTGAAAGTTGCGCAGGATGCTATCGCGGTTGCATCGGCAGAATTGGTGATGGTTGTGGCCGAGGCTGAGCATGATGCGCTTTCTGTATTTCACAATGGTGATCAGTGGACGAAAGCTTGGTGGGAGATCGCTACTTATCATGACCTACGTGCAGATACTAGAGCTTGAAAGAAGATGGGTATGCAAGCAGCAACTAATGCTGCACCTGAAACTCGATATTGCAACATGATGTTGCCTCGATGAGCTGAAACAGTCACAGATGCTTGAGGGAGTGGAAAGGCTGCCAGGCAATTAGAATTTAGCAAGGCTAGAATTACGAGGCCGCGTCAGATCATGTCAGCAAGGCGCGGGCCAGATTCCGCTCAGCCGCATTAGAAGAGGAGTAAGGAGTATCACTGCATGATGGTGGTGTGCGGCTTGCACTTTGGGCGACGGGAAGCTATGTGAAAGGCGGAAATGGGTAATCGCCGCTGCGCCCGGCTGACTAGAGGAAGAAGCTCCAACGGAGTTGTGACCAATTGGTGGCGGCATGCAGAACCGAAGGATCCCAAAATGGCCCCCAACATGCTCGCCTCTTGCGCCCTAATTCGACAATTGCAGCTGCACCGCAGCAGCCGAGCCTCGCAACCCTTGGCACCCGGCAAAAGAACGTGCAGCAAAAGGCACTAAGGCAGAAGCCACGCTCCGGCCACCCTTCACATGGCTTCGCCAGCCGTGTTGGCACTGGACTGGCCTCCGCGCTTCTTGTTATCTTTCCCGTTGCATGCTGCCTCCACGATACTTTCCTTCGAATCGCATTCGCAATGTCTAATTACAGCTGTCCAAATGCGAATCCAAATGCTCGGCAAGCCTGCGCTGGCGGCTCAAAGTTCGTCGGGTGCTGCATGCGCGACGCTTGCAACTTGGGATGCGACGCCGACAATCTCATTCCTGCGTCCTTCAACACCGACGTCGCCGGCTCAGTACCACCGCTAGATTGCGAGGATGCAGGCGCGAAATTCTACAGCTGCGACAACACAAGTCCGCCATTTCTGGGATGCTGCAAATCGGACGCATGCAGCCAACAGTCGGGATGTCCGAGCGATCAGTTGAGCGGCGCAAAGTTGGGTAGTGACGATGCGGCCGCCACGGCATTTTACTCTCCTACTGGGGTTGCTTCTGCAACCGCATCTGCAACTTCGAGTCCGAAAAAGTCGAGTTCGAATGGTGCAATTATCGGCGGTGCAGTGGGAGGAGTTGTCGCGGTTGCGCTTGTGATTGCGCTGGCCTTCTTCATCTGGCGCAGGAGGAGGCGAAGTCGCGAAAAGGCTGAGGAGATCGCATTAAAGAATATTCCTCGCCCTACCAACCAGAATGGTTACGATAAGCCCACGGGACCAACAGAGCTTTCAGCGTCGAAATCTGTGAGCATAAGAGGTAGAGGAATGCCCCCAATCTTAAAAGTGATCCGTACTGAACAATGCAGGATCCACTGCTTCTCCGCCGCCGCAATACTCAGCATTTGAGCAACGAGGACCCATCTTTGAGCTTGATAGCCAGCAAGAACATGTCACCAGGCCAGTAGAGCTCGACGGAAGTAGCACAACATCGTCGCCTAAATCGTCGCCCGGCATCAAGAGCACTAGAAGGTTCGCCAGCCACAGGTTATCGCCTCTCCGCAATAGACGCCCCGAGTCTCTAAACTCGACTTCGGGATCCCCAAGGATCTCCCCGCAGTCTTCAACATTTCCGACCTTCGACAATGACGAAGATCGTTACTCGCGTGTGTCTTCTCTTTCTCCTCGATCACCGCGGTTCCCGAATTCGCCCGATCCAGACGTGGGAAGACCGTCTCCCACCTTTCCGGATCCCATTATTGAAGAAGAACCACGGCGCTCGCAAAACTATTGAATGTGATGTAGATCTCAATGCGATAAATCCATTTTGAAACACGTGCAACCTAGATTGAATGACAATAGCTTTATTGGGAGGCCAGATGTGGCCTTGCATCAATAATATGTATCCGTGCCCATGGCTCTCGTTTGCGAATGCAGAATGTGGTACGACAAATGTCTTAATTGATACTAAGCAACAAGTAGGATGAGCTAGACCAGCCCTAGACCCAACTCCGGGAACAACAAAGTAATTGGTATCACTCAAAGGCCAAGGACCATCCCCAGCACGGAAAAGAAGGCAATCATAAACCCGGACGGCGGCATATCGAGCCGCTCAGCTGCAGACGCCGAAGTAGCGGCGGCGGCGGCCGAAGATGACGCTGCAGCCGGACCGTAGCCCTCATCGCAGCCACTCTGACAGCCTTGTTGGCAGTGGTCCGAGGTGCTTCCACAAAATCTGCAAGCCAAGCGTCAGCAATTCAGGATCCCGATCCCACGCCAAAAAAGACAATAAAGGTTACTTACCCCCCACTGCTGCAACAGCCCCCGTAGTTGTACACACCATAAATGGCAAATGCGTCAGCTTTGGCGCTGGTATCGCAGATGGCGTTGTTGAAGGCCGAGCCGCACTTGCCGTCGCAGCGCGGACTGGTCCCGCTGTCGGCCCAGCTGCAGTGCGGGAATCCGAGCGTCCCGTCGTTCGACTGGCACTTGCCGTAGTCCTCTTGGCAGTCCGGCTTGCTGCAGTAATCGTCGCCCGTTCCACAGTAGCCGTCTTTGCTGTTTCGCGGAGAAAAAAAAACATGGCTTGATTAGGACCGCTCTGGATTGAAGGATGCATCGCACAAGGCGGGCACTTACCTGCAGCATGGGGAGGTGCCGTTTGTGAGACACATTCGTCCGTTTTCGCTGCCGCACGATCCATCGGTGGTGAATGGATATTCGTTTTCGGGACTCGTTGAATTTGTCGAATTGGATGTGCTTGAGGGAATGGTTCCTGTGGAAGTCCTTGTGGAATTGACTGCCAATGTTGCGCTCGCCGAAGCCGATGCTGAAGCTGTGCTTGCGGAGTCGGATGCTGAAGCTGTGCCTTCAGAACTGATTATGAAGGTCAAGGTTGTGCTTGAAGTTGCAGTGCTGTCGGCTGCACTGCTTTCCGCTGCACTACTTGCGGCTGCAGTGGCTTCGCTTGTGGTGGTTTGAGCTGCGACGCCGAGCGCCAGCAGCAGCGTTTGGAAAAACACAAAAGCGAGCATTTTCGTTCGTTCCGAAAATGAAAGAAAGTCGTGATTTACCGGCAGGGCCGAAATGAAAACATTTCGCGATCGAATGCACCAACACTTATATAACGTGAGGCTGCTGCCTCGACCAACATAGGCGTTGGATGCTAGCCCAATATTGGCCCCACGCCCCGAACGCCAATACGGAATGTGTTGGAAGATCAGCTGCAGCTCCGTCGCTGACACTGCATACCCGACGATCCTGCACGCTCTCAGCCTTGTCAAAAGCAACGTCACCACGAGCCTTTTCAGCCCCTCACTTGCTGATCCAACGGAAATGCCCCGCCCCCCGGCCTGAAGATAGAGGAACACGAGGGCAAAAGTCCGGATCACCGTTGATCCGCAGGCTTAGCCCCAACCCTGCATCCGAGCTGATCTGTCTTAATATTCAGCTATTAATCTCTTGCTTTCTTTTTGTTCTCTATATTGAATTGCAAGAATTGTTTGTGGCAATACGAGTCCCTTATTGTGGCTGGCTCGCGTCTAGATTTTGTGAACCTATTTATTGCTCACTTCTAGACAAGAAATGTTGTCTCAGTAGTAAAAGAGCTGAAAGCCATCTTTTCAGCAGGTAAGGACAGAGATCCACCCCGTGTTCGACCAAGACGTGGCGCATCCATCATTGGGTACAATACACTCGCAGTTACAGTCGTCCTCCACCAGATCCTCCTTCTTCCTCTTCCTCTTCATCATCTTCAGCAAGAAGTTCAAACCCCTCATCAGTCCGACAGTTTGAGACGCGAAATTTTACATACAGACGGAAAGCTACTATACAAGAGCAGACAACCGAAATAGCGAAAGCACTATAGATCCAGAACATTGTACTGTACTGACTCAAAACTGCGATGGCGGCCGGAGGATCGTGATCTACCGACGGGTCTTGTGTGGGCTCTGAACCGACACTTGGACTTGGCGATGGGACCACGGTGTCGTTTTCTTCGCCAGTATCGTCGGCACCAGGTAAAGGGAAGGAATGTTTCTGCGAAGGGTCAATGGACTCGCCCCAGAGGTGTAACTTCCAATCGGTAAACACGCCCTCGTGCTCGTTTAGGTTTCCATCTTTAACAGAGATAGTCCAACTGCCAATGCCATTCTCTCCCCAATGCGCAACTGACATAAACATCCAGTCACTATAACCCTCATGGGCATTGTCTTTGGGACGCGACGTCGAAAGCTGGCTGACAATGCCGGAGGGACTGCGTAACACAACGCTCAGGTCTCCGCGGCGGCTGTGGTTGACGTTAATAGTAACAGTGACGTGCTCAATCCGCTCAAGGTTCGCCTCTTTCAGATCGGCTTGGGCGACTTCGATGCTGCTGTCCAAACCGTCTTCACCCTGTGGGATGGGTTGGTTGACCTGTATACGAGGGGCGAAATACCAAGCTTGTGGTTTCACGACCTGCCAAGTTTTCGCGGCCTGAACGAATGCATACGCATCAAGTTTGCCATAGCCGAATTGATGGCTAAATCTCTTCCCATACGGAGTGTCCTGCCAGCCTTCGTCGCTATCAATCAAATCAGGCTGCTGCAGAGGCTTTTGCTCAAAAGGGATTGCCGTGAGGACGGTAAGCCATTGCATATCGCGCCAAGTCAGCTCGGGACGAACTTGGAGCGCAAGAGCATATATTGCTGCTGCCAGAGGTGCAGCGGCAGAGGTGCCTCCGTGCGAGTTGGTGCACTTTGAGCTACCCACGTCTGTCGTGAAAATTGCATCATATGGACCGTCACTGCTGTAGGTGACTGCAAGCTGCGCAGAACACCTCTCGGAGTAGGATGGGTGGAGGCCAGTCCTGCTAATCGCGCCAATCGTGATGCTGTAAATGGTGTTTGCGTAACCATCAAAATTGCAGTTATCGCCCTTGGCAGCGCCATTCCCAGTGGCGAAGACGTATATGGCACCTCTTCCCTGGCGACCTTTCTGCACGCCATTGATCAAAGCTCTTTGTACAAGAATGCTGGGAGCTCCCATAGAAGCACCATTGTCGAGGGGCCCCCAAGAGCAAGAGTATATCTGATTCTCGTCCATGGCGTAGTTCATCGCAAGAGCAGCGTCCGCATCAGAGATGTCTCCGGAAAGGATTCGTATGCCAGATATTCGCGCGTCGTAAGCAACGCCAACCCCGCACGCGCTGTTCCTGGCTGCCGCAACCTCTCCAGCACAACGGGTACCGTGTGTATCAGCCAAAAGCCTAGGCTTCGGATCCTGAACATGATCATTAAAATCATATGAGCCAGCTCGGAAATAGTTGTCCTTCAGATCATCACTGTCTAGATCCAACCCATCGTCGACGATGCAAACTGTCGAACCTTTTCCTGTGATGCCTTCCTTCCAGAGGCCAGTCACATTGATGTCATTCCCATCCTCCCGAGTATTCAATAGATGCCACTGCGCGGCGAACAGAGGGTCGTGGATGTCCAGTGTCTCGATAATCTCGTCCTGCCGCTTTCGAGCGGTAGACGGGGCTTCGGCCGGATCGTCTGGAAGCACCACGGGAGTTCTCTTAAAGAGATGCCGACGGGCGACTTGCTTTTGGCTGAACTTTACGCCGTCCAAGCTACCGAGCGCGTGAGCTTCCCTTTTAAACTTTCTTGCTTTCATGATATCTTGCACCACATCGGTCTCCAGCTTCCTTGAGCGGAAGAGATGGTAGCCTTCCATGGAAGGGAAGGGGCCTTCGTAATCGAAACCAAGCTCCGTAGCAACATCTAGCGGGGGGACAGTTATGTCGATTTGAAGGGCGTAGTAGTCGTACAAATCGTAGTATCGCGGGCCAAGAACCTGAGAGACACTGAGCGTAGCAGCGAATAGTAAGGCGAGAAGAAAACAAGCCTGCATGTTTGCAAGTTGAAGGTCCACCCGATAAATCCGACAGTGTAGAGAAGGAGTGGATTGGTTGACGTGGAAAAGATTAGGTTGGGGCCACGATCACGTACGGGAATAGAGCTCAAGACGCAGGGGCTAAATCGCACGGACTTAGATGACACGAGCCTTACTGTTGGCTCTGATTGGGTGCTTCGTAACAAATTTCCACGGAGTCCGCGGAGCCGACTAGATCTGGATACTACGGAAGGTTAGTCCTATATATCGCAGCATATGGAAAACATGCCCGATCCAGCGCACAGCAGATAACCAGCCATCTCCGCTCGCAATCTCCGACCTACATTAAAGAAAGTTGCAATGACTAACGCTAGTTTATTGTTTTATCGTTTCAGACCGAGCGATGTTTTCTGCCTAGAAAAATCATCAGAGCCTGGCTCGTGCGAGACTGCATATGTATAGGTGCATGTACGAAAGTTTCGATATGCGTCGTATGATAGTCATCTCATAGTATTATTTTTGTTGATCATCGGCCATAGCAGTATTTTCCCACGCCAGATCAGTCTCAGCAAGCATGCCTTGAATTAATCCCGATCATCTCTCCTGCTTTTATTTTCAGCACTACCTACAAGATCGTGTCAGATCACGTAACCGAAAACAATATTCCTATACTCAAGTATATATTAGAGCTCTTCAGTATGTCTTCGCACGTCCAGCAGCCTCGTCCGATCCTACTCCGCCTTCATGGCTGTTGCAAAGAACGAGTTACTGCTTGTTGTATCAGCCAACTGCGAGGAGAAAAGCTGAAACAGACTTTTGCATGTGCGCAGAATGGGATGAAGAGGGAGTCGTTCCGGGTCGGTGTGGAGGGGAAGAAGCACTTATTCCCAAGTAATAGACTCGAGACTGGGGAGCGGTTTCCCCGTGGTGGTGTTTTTGTGTGTCATGGCGGGATGACTCGGTCATGCCAGTGCAGGCTAGTAT
This sequence comes from Lasiodiplodia hormozganensis, assembly GCA_030512325.1. Classification (NCBI taxonomy): domain Eukaryota; kingdom Fungi; phylum Ascomycota; class Dothideomycetes; order Botryosphaeriales; family Botryosphaeriaceae; genus Lasiodiplodia; species Lasiodiplodia hormozganensis. The sequence goes on along the minus strand of JAUJDW010000192.1, from coordinate 36,225 downwards.
AAAATTTAAGGAGCTGAATGAGAAGGTGAATCCTGAGCTAAAGTATGATCTGGCCATTGAGGAAGGAGATCATGGGTTTGTGGGGAGTGAGAAGCTGGATTACAAATGGTTGGCGGGCGGATTGCGTAAAATTGTAGAGGCGTGAGTGGCCTAGCTAGCGAGAGGGGACCGTAGATCGGCATGGAAGTCTTCTTATTGGGGCTCTTCCAAACTCTAGACCAGGATCTTAAACCCTTTCTCTAGCTTATCTGTAGATGAGGAATGAGATGTGTCGTAGTCATCAACTTGGAAAGAAATCTGGATCTGCCTCCGTCTAACGAATGTACCATCAATCTTTTATTCGATCTTGAATCCATTAAACTTGGGTTTAGTAAGAGGTTCATCCTGCTCGAAGGTTGCCTCTAGAACCTCGACGATATCATCAAGAGTAGTTTCCTTGTCTGGCCTCCGTGGTTTAGCCGGGCGCAATAATACTACAATTTATGGTCGATCTGGCGGGGCCCAACGCGATCCGGCGCATCCGGAACCCGTCCTCCACCGGCGCCTCCCCAGTCTATGCCTCCGGCATCGCAGCCAGCTCTATTCATCTCGAGGTCTGAAAGCCAATATTTGTAAAGATTCAACAAAGGCTCTTCCACATCAGTAGAAGAGTCCATCGTGTCCCAAGTCTGCTTAGTGTTGAGCCCAATTTCTCTCAAAATGAATGGATAATGAATAAGCTAATAAACTTCTCCAATAACATCTAGCGGAGGTAATAAATCGATGAAGAAGGTGTATCGTTACTTTCAGGCAGCACGTCAGTGCTGTTGGCGCTAAACCTTAAATAGGTAATAACCGAGGCAGAGGTTTTTTGATTACTCGACGCTCTACAATAAGACTTCTCCACATCAGCATCCGGCAACTTCAGCTGAAAATTTTGCAGGACGTAATATCGTAAGAATAACGCCCCGTGTCTTAACCGCTTTAGAACGAAAAAAAAAAAAACCACTACACCGATTAGGCACGCTCCGGTGGGCCATCATGATGCTTCACACTACAGCCCGCCCTTTTGCCGAAGGAGAGCCGACGTCCATGGTCAAGAAACGGAAGGGAAGACCGCGAAAAGAAGATCAATGCGCGACAGATATCGAGGTTAGTCTTTTGTACTCAACCGATCTGACCGGGATTCCAGGTAGTGAGGCCAAGACCGCTCGGTATGCATGTGATTACGCAGCGTTCCGCATGTCCATCAGTCTTGTGCCTTAACTTGTCATTTCAATCCTCTACAATCAGCTGGCTTGCTTCAAGAAGAGTTCTGGCTGACTGTTTGCTCAACAGCGCCGTCGCACGCAGATTCGACACGCCCAACGAACATATCGACAGAAAAAGGATGACACAATTACCACGTTGCAGAAGAAGGTGGAGAAACTACAATCCATCGTCGACGCCATGAGCAACTCTCTCACACGCTTCAACAACCAAGTAACTGCTTCACACAGCGTTGATCTCTCGCCCCAGATGGAATCAGGCCTCAGGCAGATGACTTTCAAGATTGCAGAGCTACAACAGACAGCAGAGGTTGCAAGGCGAGAATCCTCAGATGACAGTTCTCTTACCCCAACAACTTCCGGGCCTTCCTCTGAAGGCGGCGAGATCCTTACTCTAAGGTCAAGAGGAAGCCAAGAGGCCCTTATCGGCCCAACACCATCGACGACCCAACACACAACAGCGGGTCAAACGGACGACGACGACAGCGTCACCCACCAGGACCTTCCATTCGGCTACCGCATATCCTACGAGCCCACCGCCACCACCAACACCACAAGCCACGACGACATCACCGACATCACCGACATCACCACCACCACCACCACCACCGCAGCCGAGACCACCCCCATCCTCCTCCCCCTCCTCCCCACCCTCCAACCGCTCCTCCCATCCCCAACAACCCTCTCCCCGCAGCCCCCCTACACCTACTCCTTCCACGAAATCACCTTCGCCCGCCAACTCGAGCGCGCCTGCCTCGAACGCGGCATCTACGTCCTCGCCAACGTGCACCTCGAGCCCGCCGCGTACCGCCGCGCCTTCCGCATCAGCCGGCACTTCTCCAGCCCCGAGCTGATGCTGCGCCGGCTCAAAAGCTGGCTGCAGAAGTCGGTGATGCGGCCGTACGGCGACCTCCGTCTGAACCTGGGAGGTGCGGGAGTGCATTATGCGTCGCAGCCGCCAGGCAGCAGCGGTGGTGGTGGGTTGCGGGCGGGGGAGGAGTATCGGAAGAGTGCGCGGGCGAGGCTGGTTGCTATGGGGCTGCCGATCACGGCGGAGGTGGAGGCGGATCTGAGGTTTTATGAGGGCGTGTGGTTTGATATGCGGGATGTGGAGGCGTATTTGGCGGAGTTGGGGATTCGCGTCGAGCCATACGCGTCGGTGGTTGAGGCCAGGACCGAGACGCTGCAGTGGCTTTGGCAGGATGTGGGAGTTTTGGATGGAGGTGGCCATGGTAATGTTGGGCGGATATTTGACCGGTTTCCAGCCGGCTGGAACGCTTCGCAATCCGAGAGCAGATCGAGTGCGGTGGATAGCTCCGTAGGCTTCTTGGGAGCCACAGCGGATGTCAACGCCCGCGTGACGGATGAGCTGAGTACGGAGGAATGGGAGCGGTTCTGCAACTCCACCGTCCCGTGGTTAAGCGATGTGGTGTTGGGAGAGGCTCCAGCCAACGGTGCCGGAGATAGCAGGGACGTTTTGAAGAAGATGGGGGAGCGGATTACGATTGATGTGCAAAGACTAGCGAACGGTATGGTTACCTGCCCCATATCTGCTATTGGTATGATACTAACCTCTTTACACCAGAACTAATTAGGCGCACCGTGTGTATTGGAAGGGGGCCCGGTATCCGTCGGGAGGACGTTAACAAAGCGGTCTGTGCTGCTGCAATTATAGATGTTTAATGTAATGGGCGAAAATTCTATATTCACATGTTCTAATGATTGGGTAATGGCTCCTGCGTGATGGAAAACTGTGTACCCTATTTATTGCTCCCTTCTAGAGAAGGTTTGTTCTCTTAGGAGTAAATGAGCTCACAAAAATCCCCTCATACCCCTCTGCACACTCCCTCATTTGTATGCCCGCCTGCGCCATCGCCTGCTCCAAAACCACATCCGGCACCAGCTTCCTTGAGGGGACATCCTCCCCCTCCGCCGCGAAAGGCAACAGCTCGAACCGCTCTCGTATCCGCGCCACCGCAACCGCATTCCACCCGCTCAACCGCGCCGCCGACTTCACCAGCGCGACCTCGAGCACATTGAGCGTTCGCCTATCCACAGTGTTGCTCCACACGCGCGCCGGGCCGGCCACGGCGCGGAAGCCGAGCGTGATGGCGTCGGCGCACGGCAGCAGCGCCCACAGCGGCCGGAACAGCGCCGTCATGCTGCGCGGTGAGCCGGTCGAGCACGATGCGGCACAGCTGGTAGCTGGAGTGAGCGGTGCGTGTGATGTGCCGCTTCGTAGTTGCGAGCATGTGGCCCTGTCCCGGAGGTCATGACGTCGACGGAGGCGGAGGAGGTGGTGAGGGCAGCACAGGGGCAGCACAGGTGCAGCACAGGTGCAGCAGAGGTGGAGCGAGGATGTGCAGACGATGGCACGACGTAGCCTTCGATGAGGAGGCAGTGCGAGCAGCTGGTGTGGTGGGGGCGCATGTAGGTGCAGGTGGTATGGCTGTGGGCAACGCGGTCTTGGTGGTAGGCGGTGCGGAGGAGGGAGGGCAGCTTGGTGAGGATGAACTAGGAGCTAAAGCCTTCGAGGCCGCACATTAGGCAGGCATAGACGTTGGGCGGGTTAAGGGAGCCTGTATGTGTAGGGGCAGATGGGGAGGTTGTTGTCTGGTCGGGGAGGGGCGTGAAAGTGCCAGATTGCTGCAGTGGCTTCCGGGTAGAATTCGGTCACAACATAGGGGCATACTAAAATGTGTCAAAATTTTAAACCTAACGACTGATTGATTTATGAAATGGGGGCCGGATATGAATCTGCTTGATAGTCACGTGGACTCCATCACCAGACCGCGTACAACCACCCAAACCTGCGAGAATAGCGAATTTCGAGAGCAGTAACAGAACCCGGGATCAATGAATAATCTGAAGAAAGTCATTCATAGATCGAAGGAAAGGTTTGAAAAGAAAAACCTAAAAAACAGGAGCGATTTGGAACTCGGGAACACATCGGTCTTGCTACTTTTGAGCATCATTTAGAGTTTTCTCTTGCTCTCTCAACCAAGCCTCGACATTAAAGTGCTTCTCAGATGCAGCAATGTACGATGGTGTTCGTCCGCATTTGTCTTCTGCCATAATGTTACCACCGGCCTCCACCAAAACCTTCGCAATCTCAAGATGGCCCCATCTTGCAGCGAAATGTAGAGGGGTGCGTCCAATCGCTTTTGCCTCTATATTAGCTTTGGCTCCGATCAGGAAACGGGCGGTTTCGAGGTGCCCTCCCTTTGCTGCTAGATGTAGGAGAGTATATCCTTGTGGGTCCGGCCGTGACACTGACGTATCGGATTCACCCTCTAACAAGGCCTTGACTGATTCGAGATATCCACCAAGCACCGCGTGCTGGAGAATCTTCACATCGCCTTCATTCCGAAGAAGTTGCAGTGGGGTTTTCCCACATCTGCCTACTATGTTTAGGCTTGCTGGCGTTCTCTCAGAAATCGTCAATATCGATTCTAGCCAGTCGTGCATTGGCATAGCGACCCTGTGCCTGGACTCAATCGATATGTGCAGTGGAGTGTCGCCATTTTTGTCTCGCACATTTATATCGATGCCATTAGCGTCAAATAGCAGCCGCAGTGTTCGTGAATTCAGCATCTCTGCCGCAACATGCAATGGAGTCTGATCGAAATTGTCTGTCAAATTAAGACTTATTCTCTCATGACGAAGCAGCAACGTTATTGGTTCTTGGGAGACGTTGGCCGCAGCCTTATGTAGAGGCGTCTGTCCGATGCAATCTTGAATATTAGGGTCGACATCGGATTTTTCAAGAAGCATTTGGATGACGCGCCTGTCTGCGAATTCGCCTCTCACTGCCTGGTGCAATGGTGTATTTCCGACACTATCCACGAGGTTGGGGTTTGTTCCGCTATTCTCCAAAAGGTAGCGTACAACCGCGACCCTTTTGTTCTCCACAGCAATGTGAAGAGAAGTCCGGCCTCGCGAATCAGGAGAGTTGACATCGACACCGCCAACGTGTACCAAGATTGACACCATTTTTTCTTCTCCGCGGCGGGCTGATATGTGAATTGCCGCCAGGCCGTCCTGGTCTTTGTACCCCAAATCAACGCCATCAGCCTTGATCACCAGCTTTACGATGCTTTCGTTCCCCGAATGTGCTGCCGAGTAAGCTAAGGACTTCTTGTATGAGATGTCGCTACCCATCGTATCCAGTCCTGCTTTGAGTGTACTTGACAAGCCAAAAGCAGCCGCTAGGTTGAAAAAGTCTGTAGGGAACTGGAAGGTATCTCGGAACCGACCATGGTCATATCTGGGCCACATACGGGCAAGGTCCTTACACAAAGGAGGGTGTTGCTCCGCTGCCTCATTCCTGAAGGCCATCCATGTTTCCCGCCACCTTTGGAAGGCATGGGATCCATCGGAGTTATGCAGGAGTTGAGCAAGGCCCTGCTGATCCATGCCACTCTGCTCTGCACGAATGGCATGCAAAAGCCAGTATGACGTTGCATAGCTGTGGAATGCTATCGAAAGGGGTGCCTCGGCAGCAATCGGAATGCGGGAGCTCTCAGAAGGGCCGGAATTTCCAGATTCGGTTAAATACGGGTGGTAAGTGTCGTCGTATCTGAAATAGCTTATGCAGGCTTGAGAAAGATAGACGTTGGAAGTTCCGATGGCACGGCCATTTTCCCAATCGCCGAGCAGGTCGAGTCCTTTCTCGATCAGGAAGTCTTTGGCAGACTGGTGAATGAGTTGTACGATCCGTCTTCCAATCCCGTGCTCTCCAGGGCTCTTGACGACTTCTGCAAGCCCAGCGCTACGCCCAACGACTGCAGTCTCCATATATGCATCTGTTTCAAAGAAGTCATCCGCATTCTGTAGGTCGTTGAATGTTCTTTCTTGCCGTGTGACGTCAAGAACAAGAGCCACTCTCAGTTCCGACAGGCTCAAAGGTCGGGTTGCAAAGCAAACCCACTGCAAAAGGCATAGGCACCGTACCCTCTCTCTAGAGGACAAACCTTCGAGATTCCGCAGATAAATGTCGTCTAACTGTTCTGGTAGATCCCGAAGGCCATTTTGGATTTCCTTTAGAGTCTCCTGGTGGATATTGCGAAGAATCTGATCCGTCGCAATGCGCACCCAGAGAAATGTACCTCTGGCCTTCCGTACAACCTCGTCACACAAACATCGAGCTTTGCTCATTGAAAGCTGCTGCTTAACATACTGCGATATGTCGTTTTCATTGTTGGCTTCCAAGACGAGCTCAAGTTCTGTTGCCCATGTGATGATGGGGTAGTGTCTGCAGGCGAAACACAGAAATATCTGTGATTTATCGGAAACCCCGGCTATGAGGTGCTGAAAATAATTGACCAATCGTTTCGCGGATTCTTCTCCAGCCTCATCTAGAGCGTCCAATAGGATGCACAACCTTTGGGTCAGAGGATTTTGCTCGAGGTAGTCAGCCAGCATTTTTTGAAGTTCAGCCGCTGTCCAGTTCCATTTGGTCTCGATTTTGCCCATGACAGCCATCTTGTGCAGATACTCTCGGGTGACCTTTGAGCGTAAAGCCGGCACCTGGTCGCAAATTTGATGGAGAATAGATCTGTAGAGACCGAGTGGAGACTTTTGCATTTCTGAACCTCGACCGTGGAAGAAGAAGGAGGCTCTAAGACAGCCTGAGAAGGCTGGGTCAACTTCGATCTCCCTGGCTATGCGTCGCATAAGTGTCGATTTCCCGGAGCCAGCCTTTCCCTTGACCCACAGCAGTCCGCCTGAAGTGGCCCATTTATTGTATGTTGGAGTTCTGAAGCACCAGTCGCAGGTTCCGGGAGCGGGCTCCTCTATCTTTTGTTCGCGGTGGTTCATTTCTAGATACGCGAGCGAATGAAGGCAATCTGCTTTTTATGTTACACAAAGTATGCCAATCTAGGGAGGTCAACTGACTCTGCTGTTCTTCTTCTGATGGGTCGTTCGATGGTTCCGGTCTTCGCACTAAATGATTAAAAATATCAGTATTTGAGAAGCTAAAGGGTCGTCAGTCTGCTTACCACTCTGCTCAGTCTGTATTTCTTGAACCCACTTCTGCAGTTGCCCGGAGACTCTCTGGTACCCGATATCCTCATGGCTTTTGAACTTTGCCATTTCCTACCTATGAAATCAGCTCCTACTTTTGGGGAAGGCTACTTGTGGGTTCTCTTTGTATCATACCATATGGTTTGCTGGAATGGAGTAATTGACATGTCCAAGTAGTATTGCAGATCGCGTGTCGACAACCTGTGTAGAGTTAGAGGATGAGAAAACGAAAGGAATCTCACAGGCTCTCATTCACGTACCTTTCCGACTACCGGAAGCCCTTTCTCCTCGAAAAAGCATGTGATATTGAGTCGTGGCTCATGTAGACGCAACCAAATGGCAAAGTCTTGATCTATCTCAGCCAAAATCTCAGAATCTCTCATCAATAAACTGGAAATGACAGGATTCGTGCGCATTCCGACTATCTTGGCTGCCCGTGTGAGAAGTGTGGCATATTTCGCGTGGTCAGATCCGAGGTGGGGAGTTCCCAAAAATGCGATCGCAAAGATGTTGTGATCCAGTTGTTGTTCCACTGGGGCAGCTTTTTGGGACATGCATATCGCGCGTTTGGCGAGCAGCCCACCTAAGCTATGCGCCACAAGAATGATCTTTCGCCCCTTCTATGATAAAATTAACGTGATATGTCAAAGTATATTCTTGGTTTTGCTTACGGTGCCGTCTTTATCTCTGACGTTACTAAGATCTCCGAAAAATGATCTGGCATGATCGCTGATCGTGTTCTTTCCTGCAATGTACAGCAGTTTCGTAGCGTTCGCATCGTATCCAAATGCCATGATCCTCGCGTCGGGAATATCGTCCTTCAAAAGTTCAACGGGCCAGAAAATGCCGGTTGCATGCGTCCATGAATCGAACGGATGCCCGTCCAAGCCGTGGAGGAATATGACATCAACGACAGCCTTGTCCGGAGCGTGTAGTATCCTCAATCCAAGGGTGTCTCCACCAGGGAAAAATGTCTTTGATTTCTTGCGTCTATTGGCGTCTGAACTTTGTGGGGAAGTCGCGTCGATTGCCGGCGATGGCGGTTGCGGAGCGTTGGAAGAAGAGGCGACAGCTGTTTGCGTTTGCGGGGAAGACTGCAATGAAACATAGGTATTAGGTGCATCCTCTGAGCTCGATTGTCTCGACTTCTTGGATTGGATGTGTCGCTTGAGGCGCTCCATTGTGGTTGAATCAGCCGAGAACGGCAGCGATGTCAGAGCGTAGGATTACAACGTCATCGCAATAGAGGGTGTTGGGTGTCTAAAGCAAGGCTGCGGCTGAAGAGTGTCGCTGGGAGTATGGCTTCCGCTGTTCCGAAGGTAAGACCAATCGGAGATGCAGGGATTAATCTGCAGTCAGCTTCGTGACCAAGGTTCCCCTCCCAGTGAGGTTACACGAGGAAATCGCCAGTTCAGCCATTTGTCCTATTATGAGAAAGCTGCAGTCATGTGTCACAATTAAAGTGCAGTAGCCTATCAGAATTAGCGTGAGCACACTAGGTAGTCTAGAGAAAACCATGCATCCAGGCCCTAAAAGGCAGAAATACAGAGGAGTAGAGTGTTGCTATCACAGACAACGTAAGAAAAGCAGTTTTTATACGCATTCTCCTACCAAAGAGACTACGACCGGCAAGCAAACTAGCCACCAGCTAGCTTGCCTTAGTCAAGAACCTGAGCATCGCCATCTATCTACGCATTTTCCACCACCACAGGAGACGCAATTAGAAATGCCACTGATCCATCCACCGTTCCATCATTACAACATTGATTGGCTCTAACTGACGCATCTCATGACTCGCTTTAAGAGCTTGAATTGTCTCGAACGGCACACTCATATGATCTCCAAGAGCTAGCCGGCGGAAAAAGTCCAAAAGCTTAAGAGCTGGTTTGTTCTTTGAATCCTCTTTAGTGGGATCGCTAATGTTCTCAAGGGCCTTGATCCAGGCATCAAAGTCAACAGGCTTCACATCATAGCGTCGCTCGATCGGAGAGACCAGTGAGCTCCAGGGAACAGCATTCGGGTTCACCAGATGGAAGACGGCTGTCATCTGCTGTCCTTCAGATAGCCGACGAGCACTAATCAACTCGCTCATGATCTTGGCTAGACGATCCTGTCAACAAACTGTCAGTTTCATCCATCTGAGAAGGCAATGGGAAGGCACAAACCACGGGTATCCAGTCAACCTTCATATCGCCGAGGCTTTGAGGAACCATCCCAATCGTCTTCGAAGTCAGGATGAGTGACGGCACCCACTCCTGAGTGCTCCACTTCCCCTCCTCGGTCAAAGGTCCAGCAATCTGGCCTACGCGATAAATCGTGCTTGGCACCTCCGCACAGGTAGAAGCGACGGTAAGAATCTGCTCCGCAATGTACTTCGACTCTCCATATCCCTGTGGAAGAGAAACCCGGGGGTCTTGAATCGCAGTCTCTGGGATAGACGGGCCAATATCTGGGGTCCAGGCACCCATTGCAGCCACGGAAGAGACGAAATGAATATGCGCGTTCCTTGTGCTCTGTTGATTGAAGTCAATCAAGCGCTGAACGCTTTCAATGTGAGGGTGCTCAAACGCTTCGACTGGGTGGTTGAAGTTTACCATCCAAGCGTTGTGGATGATGGTGTCGACTGTTTGCAACAAGACCGCATATTGTTCGTGAGTAAGACCAAACCTGTCCGATCCAAGATCAGCCTTGAAAAATTTGACACGATCTTCAAAGCGTGCAGCAAGACCTCGATCGTTGAAGTTTTGGAGCTGCTTCCGCTCGGAGTCTTGTGATCGGTTCAGGCAGTAAATCTTGGCGACGAGAGGATCTTCAAGAAGCTGGTGCAGCAAATAACAACCCAAGGACCCTGTAGAGCCAGTCAAGAGCACTGAGTGCGTCTTGCAGTTGCTAGGTTCTGCGATGTCCGTGTTTGATACGAATTCTCCGCCGGTGTACTTGTCGATGAGTGCCCGAATCTTCTTCAGCCTGGTAGACTGGTTGTATGCAAGCAATTGCTCCACGGATCCTTTGTTACCGGAGAAATCATGAATCAACGCCGCCAGTGCTTCGGGATTTCCACAGGAATAGAGCGCTTGGGGGTTGATGGGCCTGCAATCGCGGTCAGCGTTGAGTGCGCGGATCATGCTTCGCACAACGTTGCTTAGGCGCATGATCTGGAGGGAATCAAGTCCTTGTGATGAGAAGTCTTTTTGCTGGTGTACTTGCTCGAGGGGTAGTCCAGTAATAGTCGAGATGGCCTGGATAATGTTCTTCAGAATCTCGGCCATGCTTGTGTTCCTGGGCATCTTGAACAAGAGGGTCTCATCGGGTTCCTCATATAGCGTATTGATCTCGCTTTCGTAATCCTCCAGTACTGCTCGTCTTCAAAGTGTTCCTTTGGGAGTGGCCTGAAGTGGTTTCGTCTTAGTGGCGACTGCAACCCTGTCTTTCGATAGTTTCGCGTGCCCTGGGGCAATCTCATTCGCTTTCTCGATGTACGGCCAGATCTGATTTATGAACTCGGCTGTAGATCCCGCATACTCCTCCCAGTAGGGCTCCACAAGGACAGCAGCTTCGAATCTGCCTTGGCCCATAACCATGGCGCGGGAGATGGATGGATGGCTTCGAATCACTTCCTCCATGGCACTTGGATTGAACTTCTCGCCGTTGCGTAACACAATCACGTCATCAAGGCGGCCAATGAACCGCCACAGATCCGGCTTAATTGGGTGCTGCTCGTAGATGTCATTTGTCCTGTAAAGCCGTTCTCCTGGAAACGTGTGGAATATGCCGTGGAAGTCGCGGTTTTCTCGTCTCGGAATGGTCAGCTCGTGCCCACCACCCCCAACGGGTCGCATCTCGATACCGTATGCTGGGGCCCACTCAAAATACTCCCAGTCTTCCGGACTCTCTTGTATCAGGCTGACGAGTAGCCCTGTTTCCGTGCTTCCCATGATGTTTTGTAGATTCATGTGCTGGCTGAGTAGGTTACCAGCGTCCCTCGGGAGAGGTGCCCCCCCAATGAAGACAGTTTGAAACCTCTTCAAGACATCAATGCCTTTTTCAGTAGAGCTTAACTCTTCTAAGATCGAAGCAGCGATGATAGCAGTAGGCTTTACGACATTCGTGGTGTCCAGAATGGTTTCCAACAGACTCGGGATTATCGGCATGTCCGGGCACTGAATGAAAGGATTGTTGTGGAAAATTGACTCAATAATGGCCATGATACCCATCATGTGAAAGTATGGACTCGTCGCCAGGAAGAAATGGCCTTTGGCCGCGCCACTTGGGAATGCTGCAGCTCTTCCCTGCGGAATAGGCAAGCTGTTGAACCAATCGAGAGTACCAAAATACCCATGGGTGAGACGGACTGGCTTTGGTAAACCTAACCTTATCAATTGAAGTACATCTCAAGGACAGTTACGTTCACATACCTGTCGTCCCAGAGCTCTGTATGACAACAACCGCATTGTCCTCGACGTCGCGGAATGTCTTGTCGAACGGAAATGTTTTGATCGGACTCAGCATCGTCTCGATGTCAGGTACCCCCAGGATGCGGAGATCTGACAGTGAAGCCTCGAGATCTCGAATGAAAGATTGGCGTTCAACGCCGTGGAAGATGGTAGAACATTTTGTTGCTTGCAGAATGTGTTTGGAAGCCGCGATAGAGTTTTTGGGAGAAAGGAAGCAAGCCTGTTCAATAAAGAGTCAGAGAACTCAATTTCTAAAAAGGCGACACTTGAAGGGAAAATTGCATACCGTCTTCCCGGTCTTCATGCAGGCGAGCAAAAATATAGCATATCGAATGTCGTTGGCGCCGATATAGGTCAAACACTCTTGATGTTCTGAGTTTCCAGCATGAATATTGATGAAGCACGACAGATGATTGACAGCATTGGCCAAATGTTTCATAGAAACTTCCTTCCATTCACCTAGCAGACCAGGATCGGCGGGCGCCAAGCAAAACAATTGGTCAGGGTTGCGATCCGCGAGATCATCTACGACGTTGCATAGCAGCCGTTTCTGCATGTTTGAAGATTGGAAATCTCAAGGTGGTTCTATCAAATGAGGAAGGTTTAGAATAAAAGGAGAAGCAAAACTGCGCGAGAGAGGCTTTTAACTTCTGCGCCTTTGGCAGTGAGGAACGTGTCTCCGCAAACAGCCATCACTCAGACCCCACGGCCATTATTGGCTCGGATGACGATGTGCAAGTACATCTGGGCATCTACGGTGCCGTCCTCCGCTTTCCCCCCGGGAAGTGCGGGGAATCCGGGCTTCCCGGAACGTGATGGGGATGTCATTTGGCTTCCCCGACAGCTCCACACCGCATTATCGCAAACCGGGTGTATTTCGGATCGTTCAATACTATCATTCGTTCGCGCAGCACGGCAGGCGCGGGGACAAGTTTCCGGGAGCGATCGGATAGAGTGAATTTGGGGAGCAAATGGAGTATGAGAGCTCCGTCGCAATCCCCTTGGCGGTGAGCATGGCCTCCAGTCCGTGCAACGTTTCTGCTGCCAATTCTGTCGGAGAGCGATCAAACAGCTTGCACGTTTATTTATCCTATCTGTAGCTTCTGGTAACGGTGCTGCTTTTCCAATCTGTATATAAACATCACGGAGCATGGCCATTATTAGTGAAGCCACTCCCGACATAGGGGCACTTGGAGTTCGAATAATCGTCATCTGAGTTCAATTTCGGCTACAACTATTTTCGCTAAACGGTGAAAGCTTGAGCCAAGCTGCTGCTACTATATTGCGCTTTTATCATGGTAATAGCTATGCATACATTTTTCCTGAAATCGGACTATCCACCTCATCGTTCGAAAATGAGCAGTGGCCAATACTTTCTCCATCACCAATCAAGTCCTCCGAGACAACCCCCCACTTTACGGGCAAGAGCTCAGATGTCCCTTTAGGCACATGGCAGGCGGCAGCGATAGCCAAACTGCAGCTGCCCGCCATAGGAATACCCGGTGCCAACTTTCGGAAACCCAGCCCGATAGCGAAGCTCATGAGGACCACGAGTATCACAAGGGTAATAACCATGCCCAGCGGAGAGTAGCCGCAAGTAATGATCTCGTCCTTTTCTGTGAGGTGGTCCAAGACAAACGGTTCCCCAACGGCATTTTTACCTTTGATTTGCACAAAGAAAATGCTCTGAGAAACCATCCAATGGAGAAGGACCGAAAGGCCTAAAAGTGGTATACCCAGTCTATAAGGAAGTTGCAAAAAGTATGTTGTTCTCTGGTTCCGGCTGAGTGGCCGTGATACGCGTAGACCACGCCTGCGTTGTCCGTAACGATTCCATTCGGCAGCCAGGGCCATACTGGTGAATAGGCTGTTTATGACAAAGTATAGAAACGAGAGAAGTAGCTGTGGCAAATTAGCAATAAGGACCGTCTGAACAATTGCTTTGCTGCCGCTTGTTGCGAGGTTCCATCCACTGATTAACGTTTCCGGCAGTACATTACCAATCCATATCTCCCAGACAGAACGAACGTTGCCGCGTCTGTTGAGATCAATCATGGCATAGGAAAATAGGATGATAATGACCAAAAAAGCAATGATCAGCCTGCTGAAGGTAAGTGACTATCCCGACAAGATTGTGACGTTCGCTTACAAGAAACTTGCAAACACCCAACGGTCTTTGCTCACAGCTGCGTGCAGTCCCCTTCTACCTTCAAGGAAAGGTCTTGCAGATTGCACTGGGAAGTACCGATTCACATTGGAGCGCTCTTCGGAGTCTGCCAGCCGTTCCGTGCCAGTATTGACGAAGTTTGTCCCGTGAAACTTGCCCCTGACCGAATTTTTTTGCGGCTTCCCTTGAGCAACCACTTCTTTCCGCGACAAGAGGCACATGCCGCCTGTAGTCTCGTCCCGCTCTTCGATAAATGACGCCACTGCATCTCCAATGGTAATGAGAGGGTCTTCCTTGATAGCCCGAATGGCTGCGATAATGGCGAGCAGTTTGGCGAGGTTGAAACAGGCGACAGTAAGCAAAAGCGGAAGCCCGACATTCAGGCTGCACTCTCCTGGCATCCTCTCGCTCAAGCAGCGGTCCACCTCAAATCCGGCAACTATCCACGGCTGGGCACCGAGGTGTTCCTTCCAAGCTGCCTTCGAAGTGCAGTTTGACTCCTTCCCGAAGTCCAACATCGTACCCATCTTATCGCCGCTCGAGTCGCAGATCCACTGGAAATAGTCGGCGTCCCAGTTGCCCGCAAGAGATCGCTCCCATGGCTTGACCAAGTACAACGAGGAATTGCGGCAGGTGACGAATCCTAGGGATGCTGTGAGGACCGCTTGGGAATCGGAGGCACCACACTGCACCGTCGATCCTTCCATGTAAAACGATCCTACCATACCGTCACCGTCGACTGTATATTTGAGACCTCCCTTGAAGGTTAGATTGTCGAACGGTGAGTTTGAGACTACGAGAATCAGGTTTCGGCGGTCGGTGAGCATTGCGTTTGCGTATTTTTGTATGCACTCGTCCTTGTCAAGTGGCTCAAATGGGCCATTCCTTTCTTTCATGGCAAGGCTTCGAATTTCATGAGGGTCACTGGCGTAACCTTGGATGTTCCAAGTTTCGCTGATATTTCCGTCAAATTCACGAATTGTGACATTTTTCCACGGGGGCCCTGGACTTGAGAACAGGTCCTCGTCAAAAGACGCGCCTCTCGTGAACCCTTCGTTGGCAACGTATATATCATACGCATATGTAACTGTAGTTGTATAGAACGTGGAGTTGTATCTGGTAAATTTATTAGTATTGCGCTTCTTGGTTATCGCGGCGTGAACCTACAGTAGATGGAAGGGTATCGAAGAGAAGCCAAGGAAAGCCCAGATCCAAAATTTGCGTCGATCGACTTTTTGGAAGTTTCGAAAGTTTGGAACCCCAATGTGAAGCCAAAAGCCTTCTGCATGGGCTTCGTCAACGTCCTTGCGTGTTGGCGCGCTGAGACATTGCAGACAATAGTTGCTTCCGCCCAAAACCAAAGAACTAAGGACGTTGATACCCAAATGGATCCAAGTCCCGAGACGTTTGGTGTTTTCGCAATCTCCGGTAACGAGCGGAGCGAAACCCCTTCCTTGTCCGTGGCGGAGAGTCAGGCTGTAGGCGACTGCCGCAATGGAAATGTTGAGCAAAAGCACAAAGGCTGACAAGGCTGCAGCCCATCTCATACCAGTACGCCAGCCTTCCCGCGAGGATATGGTTGAGCCGACTTTTCTATGTGTAACAGAGTGCCAGATATTGTGCAGTGTCTCCGCCATCGTCCCGTCCTTGGTACCGCTGGTGCCGACGGATTTATGGTCCCGGTTATTTCGAGGCTGATTGGCAGGTAGCATCCGCGCATGCGAGTCTCCGTCGCCGGACTGGGCCGAGCTGTTCTTCATATCAGCAGCCGAAAGATGTCCAAATATTCGACCCTACTCACTCTAAGTCGAGACGGGTTGCCGTCATCTCTGGGAGGAGAGTTTGAATATGAGTGTTCGGGGAGAGAGGCGGAGCCGGGACGTCAAAATCAGGACAACTTGGCAAGAAGTCGGGCGCCTTGATTTGCAGTCATGAGGCCGCACTGGTACCTGGTAGGTCGACGTCATACAATATTTGAGGGAATGCGCCAAGGCTCGCAACAGGTAATTGGTGTTTCGTTTCACTCCGGTCGCAAACAACTTTCATTCCACCCGAACTCACATGAGCATAACTATCTATTATTGAACATTTATAATATTTCAGAATGTTAATAACGATGTCTGGTATTCTGAAGATATAGAGAGTGTCTCAGAAGCTCACAGGCAAATGCAAAAGCGTCGCGTGCTGTGTTGTTTTGTTCCAGACCCTGCAAAACACCCGGGACTCCCGGCTTATAAATGCATCGCAGCCCCACTGAAAAGATAGCCCCCACGCTCTTCCATTTCTAAGTTAGGGTTGGTGGCGCTGCTGACGTGTGTTTTGGTAGGCAGATTCCAGTGAACACAAGGTTGGCGCTGTGAAATATGTCCAGCGCTCGAAACAGCAAAAAGCTGTTCCAAACTCAGCCAAGTGGCATTTTCGACTCATATATCACTATATGTTGCTGGGTATATTAATAGTGGATATAAATAGATTGGCTACGTCTTGTTAATTGCTTGAGGTGGCGCTTTACCGATCTAAGCCAAAGTCAGACAAATTATCGGCACAACGTCATGAGCGAAAGATTCACAGCGGAACAAAGCACTGTTGACCACCCCATTCTGCCAAAAAGGCAAAGGCTCCAGGGCTCTGCCATCTCCCGGTCCATTTTACCTCCAATGCCTACTTTTATTATCCGCAGTCGAGTCGTCCAAAAACCCGAGACCTGCCTCCAATCATATGCGGCGAGCGGCAAGCTGGTAAACAGATTTACATTTACTGGTATTAGGAAGGTCACGATAAGGAGCATTATTTTGTAGGGTGTTATCAGAATTGTTCGATAATAAAAGGTTTCACGGGTAAGCAATACCGTTCAATGCTATCTCTCCTTTTCTTCGTTCCTCTCCGTTGCGAACGATAGTTTCATAACGGAACAGTCAAGAAGGGAATGCCAGTCTTGGTTCCAGAAATACCGGTACGCCACGATTTAGAATCGTTGATATAATTGACCTTGGTGGAATTCACGTCCACAGATAATCTCACGGGTATTGTTCTGCGAGTCGCAGAATTCACGTGAAGTCATGATATCATAGTCATCATTGTATCATCACATAGGTCCTCCATCGCCAAACTTTATCTTCACCAAAATATGACGCAAGGTTAGCGCAATGATACTTCACAACGAGCCAGAGTCCGCGGGGACGCCAGGAACGGACATTCGTGTGGCTACCATAAACGCTGAAATCGCATCCGCAACCGCTGTGTAACCGGAAGCCTGGACGGTGCCTGATATGCGGGTGCTGGCTAGACCCATTGCGTTAGTGGCCGCTAGACAAACCATAAACCTTAGAGTAAAGAATCGGTGGGCATCCACGATCAAGCTGCAGATATTCGAGCTACTGCGAGTCTTCGACGTCATCATGATAATGTCTAGATCGAAAGCAACATTGGACACGAAGATGCCGTGGTAGATACGCAATGCGGGCTCTGCACTATATTAAATTCTATTTAAACGATGCCTGAGACCTGGCTTCAGTCTACCACAACAAGAACCATCCGTGTTCTTAGCACAGACTTCGGACGTTTTGCCCAACACAATACCAACCAATACGCCTCAGTCAAAATGACCGACAACACCAACCCCGGCAACTTCGCCAACCGCTCCAAGGACGAAGTCCGCGATATTGCTTCGAAAGGGGGCCAGGCGAGCCACCAGGGTGGCTTTGCATCCATGGATCCAGATAAACAAGTCCGTACCAGTTTTAATATCATTAAAGCTACAGTACTGACACAGCCATAGCATGATATTGCTTCGAAGGGTGGTCAAATGTCGGGAGGGTCTTTCGAGCCGGGTAGCGAGAAGGCGAAGGAGGCGGGACGCAAGGGTGGTCAGAAGTAACCGTATCGTGGAGGCTGACGCAGATTCGTGATGCATATAAATGAAATCGCCTTGTCTGTCATTTGTATACAAGTCCTAGCAAATACAAAGTAATTCAAATAAGATGGAGCATTACGGCCTTTCAGCGGCACCATCGACAATCTCTATGCCCCATCTCTCCTTGCCTTCTGAGTCCTGAGACCAACCCAACTTCGTCATCACCTGTACATCACCCACACCACCCTGGCCCTCCAAATCCCTGTTCCGCACCAACTGCAGCAGTCTCTCGCTTCTCGAAATCAAAATGAGGACGTCTGCGGGACACTCGACATCTCTAATCAACCTCTTCAAGTGTCTTCCCTCCATCACCGCCACAACAATGACAGTGAGGATGAACCAGGCCAAGATGGCCACACTGAGCCACGCGGCAACGGCGTTGACCTCCAGCAGCTCGACCCGTGTGTGGATGTCTACGTGCGCTATGCGGCTCACGTTCTCAGGGGTTTGGGGGGTGGAGCCGTTGCCTGGAGGAAGCGACTGACCGGGCACCGGATCAAACGGGCGACTGCTGTTGATCTGCTGGTACGCCCAGCCGCCGGTTTCGATTGAGAAGTTGCTGCTGATGAAGTGCTGAAAAAATGTGGCGAAGGTCTTATTGGCAAGGCGCTCGAGAGTTGATGCATCGAGCAGAGCCTCTGGGTCTTTGTTGGCCAAAATGTACATTGAGTATGTCATGAAATCCACGTTGAGGCCATTATTGGGGTCGCGGAAGTTGAAGGTCATATCTTCAAGAATCTCGGAATTTGTACGTGCACCCGATAATAGGAGAATATTACTCGCATATAGCATTGCGTCTTGAAACAAAGCACCGTAACTATTGCAATTGGGGTCAGTCAGAAGCTTCTACTTGCATGAAAAATATCGGTTCATCTTTTTACCTGACAGAAACGTCTTGAGTGTAGTCAGTCCATAGCGGCCCCGACTTTCCATGTTCTTGGCCGATATAAAGGTCTTTCCATGCCTCTAGGGCAGACTTTGGCTCGTCTATTATCTTGAACGACTGAACCCGGCTGGTTCTTTGATCGACGGTTACGTCTGCTGTTGCTGTCTCAATCGCTGGCGTGCAATGTAGGGCCTGTGCAGCAGGAACCTCCGTAAAGAGTGTGACGTTTTCGATAGAGTTAACATATCAAAACCCGGACTGCAGATCTCCATAGATCCATTTGACTGTTATCTTATTTTGCCATCGTACCTCGTACCCAACGGCAAAAGGGTCGGTTTTTGACCAATATCCGACGGCGGAACGACCTCGAGTAGGTTGAGTTGTTCCATTAGCACAACAAGCTAAATAGGTCGCAGTGCCGAGAACGTTTGTGTCGACAAAGAATCCAGTGCCGTACTGGCCGCCCGTACCTAGCTGATATCCGGTCAGTACGTCCTGTGGGCGGGTACTCGCATTCCAGATAGAGTGATTGCTCAGATCGAGAGTTGTCAACCAGTCACTGGTGTTGGCCAAGTCAGGGTAAGCAGTACATTCCAGACGAGCTCGTATGGCAGGCGTCGATACGGAGACATTTTTGCTAGGGTTGAAAGACGCACTTCCGATTTTCTGGATTGGACTCCTGCTCTCCGTAATTGATAAATCGATTGGGACAAAGCTCCAGCCATCGCAGCTCCAGCTTGGCTCAGTACCATTAAGTGCCAACTGAATAGTAGCAGTGTACATCCAATTAGTAGATAGGCCGGTGTAGAGACTGGAAGTAATGTAGTTGAAATAATCTCTACCAGTGCCAGGTGTGGTTGCCTCCGGAATGTCTTGATACAACAATGGAGTCTGTCGCAGATATAGACTTCTATCGATCGTCGAAGATTGGGATACCACACCCTGGCTAGGCCGAAACAAGGCTGACATGGAAATGGTGACTTTCCTAAGGTATCAGTCTGGGAAGAATGCATGACAAGGACTGATACAACTTACACACTGGTGATAAGGAGGTTCCAAGGGTCACAAGACACAGAAGCCAATGTTTGTGTGAAAATGCTCTCGTTGTGGCCCACACCCAGTAGGACGACTGGTAAGAGAGGCTCGCACCGCTGCAAAGGCGTGTTGGTGTATTCGCCATGGTTAGATAAGGTTGCAATCGGCGAAAGTTTGAATCAATCGCCGCCCACCAAAGACCGATACCCACTGCTATCAAAGTCGAAAGGACGGAAAACGGCGCCATTGTCGAGATATTCAGCACGTTTGCCTGGTAGATGAAAGCGGATTGGTAGAGCAGGGAACGTGCTGAGAGACAGTATAAAACGATTATGGCAGCCATGAGAAGAATCAACACACCAATTAGGGCAATCAATGCGCGCAAACGCAAGAGTGGTGGTCTCCAGTCCGAAGTAGACTCAGATGCTGCCGCTTCGTCATTGATGACGTATTAGCAAAAGCTCAACCTTGTTAAGAATTTGGAAACTTACCAGGCATATTATCCTCACGCTGGCCTATCTCGTGGAGTATGCCAGGTGTAGTATAGTACGTTTTCTCTTGAAGGCTCTGATGCATCTCTTTCTTAGTCGACCTATCTAAATGCTGAAACCCCAATCTTGTCGTAGTTTGGAAAGCAACCAAGCCTGCAAGCCCAGTACTCGTAGCAGGATCTTCTTTTAAGTTGAGCGGTCGATGCCGTGGGTTCGATGATGACAATACTAGAAGCGACAAGCTGACTGATATGCAGAGAATTGCCACCAGGGATATAGCAATTCCTGCCGTTACTGTCACTCGCCTCTCAACGACGATAACTTTTCCCCACGTCCTCTCTATTCCGGACGATCCTAGACTAGTGAGGGATGACTGAAGGACTTCGCCGAAAACCCTCTGCTTAATCCTTCCGGCTTTCATCACAGAGTCGTCGTCGCCCAGTACTGCGGCTATATCGAAGTCATGTAGTGACGCCAGGATGGCCGACAGCCCGCCAAAGAACGGACGAAACTGGCTATTAGGACGGCTCATGTAATCTGTCCAGTTCGCTCCAAGAGTCAATTTTTGGAGTTCGCTAGTATTCAGAAGAGAGTCAGGGACTGCAACCCGGTTTTGCAAATAATGCTTCCCGTTGAGACTGACTACAGCAGTGGCTTGCGACATGGATGCGGTGACAGTTGTGTTTGCCATGAAGTACCTGGATGCACACATCTGGCCAGACACCTTGAAATCTTTTGAGAAGGCCACGCTCGTACTTTGTGCTGACGGTACGTCAGCCGGCGTAGATGGTGGATCAAACCAGGAGCTGCTTATGAAAAGTAGCTCCCGCTGTCCACATCCCTCAGAATGATTCAGGCGCAGTTGCCAAGGTGAGGTGTCGTTCCATAGTATTGCTCCACCTCCGCCGGACATAGTCCAGGATAAGGCGCCGGATGTGGTCCAGGATGGAGAGACGAATGTTGAAAGGTCGGACCATGACCCACCACCTGAGTTTGCTATGTCCATAGAGGGATCTACTGCTAGGCCAAATGTGCATCCGTCCTGAGATTCAAGCATGATTGATGCCTTCATACCCCACTGCAGGCTGTTGTGTAGCGGGAAGCTGTCATTGTAGTAGCCAGTTCGACTCAACTTCATCTTCTGGCATTCTAACTCGCTAGTTAACACCAAAGCTTCAGTCTCCCAAGTCTGGGAGGTTGTGGAAAGCAGGGGGCCTAGGGGAGCACCCCTGAGGTCTGATGGCCAAAACGGTAGAACAGTAAAATTGTCCGTAATCCACGCCGAGGTGGGAACATCCTGTAGAATGTGCCCGATTGTGCGGAGATAGGTGTCTCTGTTTGTCGCGAGTGTTATCGGTGATTCGTTGGGGATCATTCTCGCAAACTCAACCCGCTTGGTGACGGCCACATCTTTTGATGCCAGCAGAGAAGATGAGAGAGGTGACACCGTGAGGAACCCCAGAATATTGAGCAAAGCGGCGGATACGAGGAGCCAGCTTCGACGACCACCATTCTTCCGAGTAGAAAACCCGTCAGCTAAAGCGTTCCACCAAGCACCGGGGGTCTGTAGTATTGTTGATGACGCCGCTGCTCCACCAGATCTGGCTAACCGAGCAAATGGCTCGGTCCTCTTCACATCGTCGAGAAGCATGGCGGTCAATTGGACGTAAGCGACCGCGAGCAGGGAAGGCGTGAACCGCCATCCAAAAAGAATTATGGACGATCCGTCGTCCACACCAAGACCGTTGTGTGTTTCAGAGTACCAGTAGATGAGACCCACCACAAGCAGGAGAGTTAGAGCTGAGGTTCCTATGAGACCAATGAATGGTCGTCGTAGAAAGTGAGGAGTCCATGCTGCCGCCCACTCATGATCGTTGTCATTTTGGCCTTGAGGGATGTCTGTCTCTAAGAACCACCAGCATCAGCAAGATATTGAGGTTAGGAAGAGCGGTTGGGGGGAGAGAGAGCGGTCCCCAAACAGATTAGAGATTATATGTAAAAATAAAATCATGCGCTTCAACCAGGAATTCTTACCAGTTTGAACAGTTTGTCCTTGACCATCCGGTGGATCGTCACTCGGTCTTCCTGATGCACTGCCTACGGAGACAGGCATATTCTCGACTTCATCATTGCTTTGGCGACGCGGCGGCAGATCTCCTGTGGATTGACCTGGCGAGCTCGATTGTGAATGCGGTTCTTCGCTCATCGACTGGCCTGGCGGAGTAGAGTGTTCCGTAGATGGCGAATGATTGACATTCTCATCCTGTGATAACCGGTTGTTCGAGTTATTCAATCCTGCTCCTGATGAGGCAGGTTGTTGATCATTGGACAGTCTCTGAAACTGTTCTTCAAGTGGGGGAATGCCATCATCTAAATCATGAGATGCCTCATGACTCGAAAGTGAATGTCTCCCATCGGCTTCATCGGTAGAGGTTCGAGTAGAATGTCGAAAATCAACAAGCGGTATCGCGCTATTCTGCTCTTCCCCCAAGTTGCTTGCTGATGAAGACGCCATGACCTTGTAGAAGAGCAACGGGTTCGGTGGATTGCAGGTGAACGGTAGACGTTTGAGGCAGTGAAGAAAATGAGGCTCGGGTCATCTTAAACGGTGCTCTTGAAAGGGATGCGAGGCACTGCCATGCTGAACTATTGTGTGTTACAAGGCTCTATGCAATGTTGTGCAGCGACGTATGGTATCCTCCCTTGCACTACCAGCATTCAGCTCACAATGACCTGCCTTGTGTCCGAAAGTCCCTTGGCCCCCACGTAATGTGGAATCATTGCACAGCTAAGTTCCACACTACTCATTCATATCTTACCTTGATTACACCAGTGACATACAGGTGCGAGGCTGGAACAGCCGGAATGATGTCGTCTTTCTTAAAGGCGGGAGGATGTGCAACGACCGGTTACGATAGCTCAGCTGTAGTCTGGTGATATCAGCCTCTCTACCTTGACTTCAGCAGTGAAATAAGCATGGCAATTTCTCGCGCACAAGAATCATGAGGTCAATTATGTCTAATATCTGAGAATGAAATTAGGTTAGGCTGAAAATCAGGGCCAAACAAGAAACTTCAGTATGCTTTTCATGGCCTGGCAAGGCTGGTGCCACACTGTGCTGAGGGCGCATGAAAAAATGTTTTGGAAGGGGTTCCTCGTGTAGCTCTATCCTTACCACACCTATTTCACACGAAGGACAGCGCCGGAGAATATCCGATTCAGATTAGGTTGTTTTTTCCGTAGCTTATTACGATTATTTGGTTCATTCCTACACACTACATACAGAGACCCCCAGCATCATTCGGTCTAGGGATTATAGAAGGATGAGCCCGAATTCAAGATTTAGGAGAGCCTCAGTAGGTACAATTGTTGAACTCGCCTAAGAGATATGACACAAATATCCCATTTATGTGAATAGGCGTGGTCTGTAGAACTGCCACTTCAGTTACTGGTGGCTTAAACTGAGTTTCCGTTTGGGCATCTCGATAACCGGTGTGTTGAACAATATCTCACGGTCTTAGTCTGTGATTGGTCGTTGATCTCGGCTTCGGGGCTGGGCGGATTACCCGGTCGCAGCCTGGTCTAGCGCACCACACTCTCGTGCTCGCTTCTATTATTTCCGAGTCGCGATAAGCGCAATGTTCCTTTTCTGTTCTAATGCATCGGACCTTCGTCTAAACTCTGAAATGATTGGCTTCGCAGTGTGCAAATAATGTGTGGATGTCAAAATTTGCGAAAGAAGCTCCGAGGCTCGCTGCAGGAAAATGACTCAAAGTGGTCATGCGGCAGCGACTATGGATACTGAGGCTGAGATCAACACTTGCATCGTGGCTTATGGGAATGCATTCTAGCCAAGTCGATTAGACGTGTGTCGGCGATCTATCTCAAAAGAAGGGTTGGCAGACATGTCTCCACCCCTGCAGCAACAATGTTTGGGGTCCAGCCCGTGATGCTAATCCTTGCAATCGCTCATGGGGGCCGTCAGCAATCAATACAATTCCCGCCACCATACCATAGAAAATTAGTAATGCACGCACATAACATCACTTGACTGTCTCAGCCGCATCAGAAAGCCCAGGACCTTTTTTTTTTATCTGAGCACTGCATCCTCCTGAGTAGGACGCTATCTCCTCGAGCTACTACATCCGCGTGCATGGCCATCTTCATCGACTAACGGTCTGAGCCGATCAGACTTGACTTGACAAGAAAGGAATCATGGCTGCTGCTGCAGAAGCCGTTCCTTTCCGCGATGATGTTGATAACCAATTCTTCTGTACACCAGAATCCCCCAAAGATGATGACGAGTTGCAAGCCTTCTTCTCATGTCTGTCAATTTCTGGACCACCATATGAACTGATAGGTGGCTGATACGTTTCCTCAGACAATGGTCCCGGAGACGGACAGAATGGCCTAAAACCTTCATCAGCTTCAGACCCAGGCCCACAACATATCCCTGGGGACGATGTGAAGGCCCTCGAACCGCCTGAAGACTCCACCTCACGTACGTTCACATCCTTCGGCGAAAATGGCACAACAGCAAGTGTCAGTGCGTACGGAGACATTATGCAGATTACGAAGTACTTTGGCGTCGGCAAATCCGGGTTCTTCTGCGTAGATCTACCAGATCAATTGGAGCCGTGGTTTGTTACTGGGCGCGCCTGGAATCTCCTCGACTATTCCACAGACGGCCAGCAAGGAATCGGAGTTCTTCTGCCAGAGTATTGGATGGAGAAACCTCGTCTTGATTTCGTTCACGATCGCTGGCCACGCTACCGAGGAGAAACGGAGCACTTGTCCATTTCCATTCAGTACACCGTCCGCGACGGTGTAGTTATCCAGAAGTACAATATCCAAAAGATATCTGAGAGCTCTATCACCTTTGGGATCCATAATAAGGGTGTGGCAATTCGGCAAATGGAGTGGTTGGATGCTGGAAACCAATTCAACATGCAATACCCTTCGGACACCTCTACAGAAGATCAGGACGGCGAGCAACCAAGCACTCACAGGCCGCCTTACCAAGTTCTCTGTGGATTGGATAAGCGTAGCTTAAATGTGATTCATCATTTTGATGGCTTGGTCAAAGAAAAAGAAGAACAAGAAGAGAAGGAACCTCACAGGCCGAGTGAAGAATCACACGCTCAACCATCTAACCATAGTGAGATTTCGGCACATAATTCAGATGTTACTGGACAGAAAGACGACGAAGACTCGCACAGTGTCAGTCATAGAAAGGAAGGAACCTCCATCTCCAATGGGTCAAGAGAGCCGGAAGCTGTTGGCCTGGTAATAGCAGTCTTCATAAACGACAAGGCGCAGCAATTTGAAGAGAACGGTAGCATGTCTGTTCATATGCCCGAAGACCTGGAATTTCTGGATATTACGATTGCATATCGATTACAGCTATTGAGCTCCCACAGGAATGGGTGGAAATCGTCACTCATATCCGCTTCTGAGATATGCAAACCTCCGCTGTATCGAACACGAAACCATAGTCCAGTTTCTTTCTCTCAGAACCGTCATCTTGACTTCATTATAAGGCGCAACCTGGAGCATACCCTTTCTGTTTGCGCAATTAACACCGCAACGAAGTTCCTATGGGACCCTGAATCACAACTCTTTGTGGAGTCCGTCTCAGAGGTTCCAGCCTTTGCGCTGACCTGTGGTGATTTTGCAGGGCATTATATTGCCTCATCTGCGAGCTTGTAAGGCTGTGAAGTTTCGCATGAATTTGCTATACCGCTGACGTATTTTAGTTTTGCTTTCCGATTCTTACTCGAAATCTTCAAATTCTTGAAAAGCCGTACGTTTGCGGAGCAATCACATTCAACGTCAGCAAACCAGAAGCGAGACATCTCAAGAACGAGAAAGGAGCCCACCCCACAAACGAACCCGACTCCACAATCTGACACCCAAAGAAAGCCGGCCATGGCAAACACGCCAAGCAACGAGTTGATGCTTTATTCGAAGGAGCAACGTGATCGAATTTTCAACGTCTGCAAAGGCCACTTGACCTGGATATTCGAACATGCCTGGAAAGACGATAAAGCACACTTTGAGGGAAATCATTGGGCGTCTGGCAGTCCAATCGTCTTTCCCTCCCATTGGTCCAGCGGGCGCAGGACACCTCCATCCTTGGCAGATACTCCATTCCAGATCATTAAGGCCTTCGAGTTCGCAAAATGCTGGTCTGATGACGAGAGCACCAAGCAGCCATCAACCATGCATGATGAAGCACACGGTCAAGAAACCATTCGCCAGATGCCAGCAAATCCGGCGATCGGCGAACAGGGCCCAAAGCCAGATCCTGGGAGGGCGGATCACGCTCTCGACAAAGCACCGGCCCCCTCGGAGCCTATTGCTGCCAATGACCCACGAAACGACCAAATCCCACAATCCGAGCCGAATCATTCTGCGAATGAAACTATCAATAGTGAAAACAAAGCTACAGTTGAATTCAATGCATTGGAATTTGCCAAGTCTTTGGTAAAGAGCAAGGTTAAACCTTGGATCAATGATCTGGCCTTGAAGAACAAACGCATGCGGTTTGCTTTCAGCCGTTCTACAGAGAATGGTGTCAGTAACTTTCGTTTGGAAGATCACGTGTGGATTTGGATGGCGTTGAGGTGTCTCGAAGAGTTTGAGCTTGACGCAGAATTGAAGCCTGATTCATCACCCCTTCTGGGCCACGAACAAAGCAGGAAGATCACCTCAAAAGATGCTCAAAGGAACATGCTAAGACGGTTTACTCTTGAGGAAACTTTCTTGAAGCAACGACTACTGGCAACCTCCCGGACGGTCAGGGAGAGTAGATTTCTGTTTCGATCCCGAGACACAGCTTTATTCTACGCAATGAAGCAAGGCTTCTTTGGTTCTGACCAGTCCAAGATGGCACCGCCATGGATAAACTCAATCGAGACACAGAAGCTTCACGAGCATAACGACGATGCTCAGTGGGAGAATCCGTTGAGATACGGGTTGGCAATGGTTATGAGCTCCAATCGCCGGTGGCAAATGAACCACAAGCCCGCAAACCGAATGTTTTCCGAGGCTGCCATGGTTTTGCTATACAGCGCGCGGTCGAATGGCCTATTTCTTGGAGAATTCGACCAAGAGACCAAAGAGCCGGCGATCTTCTCCGAGCAGTATTATCGAAACTCTTACTGGAACACATGCTTTGAGCTTCCATATATTCTCTGGATGTATGGGAAACCATCTTTGGACAAGACCCCTGGAATAAAACCAAGGCTGCCTGTTGAGAAGAAGGGCAGAAAATCAGGCGATCGTCTTCAAGCGGCTCAATCGACAGCAACGTACGTACACGAAGGCGTCCCTGCAAGCCCAGTACAGCCCCTCGATGGTACGACCGAAGGTGTTTCCCATATCAGAGGCGAGTCGGAGATTCAGAGCAAGCCGGAGTCGAGCGCCCAGAAGAGAGCTCGAGACACACAGGCCGCCATAGACGCGTTGACAGTCAAGAAGACCATGCCATTCAATGACTTCATTGATCAGAAAAGTGTCGTGGAGCCATCAGATGATTGGTTGTACAGCTTCCCTGATTTCCTGGACTTTGACCCCGAAGTCGCAACCTGGGACAACATCAAGCCCAAAGTTACAGGGCTTTTGGATCTTGAGAGACCAGATCGGCATTTCAGCACCGACAACCTCATTACCGATAGTGCGAGAATATTTCATCAGACCTTCGAGAAGAGCGACAATGCACAGATGTCCCTGGATGATGAATTTCCGGACAAATCAGACGACAAACTCAGGGGTGCGATCGTCGATATCCCCAAATCCAAACAAAGGAGGAAGGGGAGTCCCGGTAAATCCGATGACGCAGACATGTTCTGGTACCTCGGGACTAATCGGGACATGTGGGCTATCCTGAGAGGAATGCGAACAGAACAGATGGCAAAGAAGAGGATCGTTTGGCTTCCATATCCCAACAAAGAAACAGCTCTGCTCTGCTACCTCGGAAGTCCAGAATCTCAACACGATGCCATGATGGACTTCTTTGATAGGCATTATAGCTACGAGCACTACTTCTTTGATGACACCATCGCTGTTCAAAACATCTGGGAGACTGAGCTTCACCTACCTTTCTACCAGCTTCTCGGAAACGAAAGCAGTTTTGGAAGAGAAACAGGCTTCCTACCACAGCAGCAAGAGATCACTTCTCCAGCGCTTTCAGGGAAAAGGATCGTCCGCGCAACCATCGGATTCCGGTTCCTTGGTGACTTTCTGGACCGCTACTGGACATGTCACGTTGTCGAGTGCATTCCCGGTCAACGCTACGACGGCCAAAATTTGGGGGAAAGAACAGCTCGACTGACAAGCGGAGTGGGAACGTGGAAGCAGCGAAAGGCTCTCGAACTGGTGCTTTTCGACATAATCATATCGGAGATACTGAATGGCGTCACCAATATATTGCAAGCGCTGTTTGTTCGTGAGACGCGCCAGGTTTCTCTTTCCGGGTTTTCCCGTAATGATTATCTCATCTTGCAGGACCGTTCCCAATCGCAACGGTATATTCTGCAAGTCCTGGAGGAGGACCTCAAAGAGACCCTTGAGCAGATCGAGAGCTGGAAAAATAGAGAGGCCGACCGAAGCCAAGAAAGACCCCGTTGGACCAAGAATGATGAACGGAAGTACCGCGGACCTATCAATAAACTGCTGCGTTCCAATGAGAGGAAAATCAGAAAGTTGAAAAATCACCAGATACATATTCAATCGCTCCGAACAGAACTCTTGAATACTCAGCAGCAATTCCGGGATGACCTCAATTTCCTCGGAGCCGAAGATATCAAATACTTCACCTACGTCACCGTTGTGTTCCTTCCGCTGGGATTTGCCGCGAGTATATTCAGTATGAGCGAAGCCCCGCCTGGTATTGTGCTTATCAGCATGGTCGTGACTGCGGTAGCCGCTCTTGCCCTGACGATCTTGGCACTGGTCAGTGCGAAGGGCATTGCCGGCTTCGTTTCGGCCATTTCTCACGGATTCCGTGGATTGATTAGTAGCATCACTTCCAATAGTGTCTTGTATCAACACTACCACCATCAAAATGGACAACCTTCAACTACAACCAACTTTGTAGTAGACCAAGGTGGAGCAGTTGACGCGAACCACATTCTTCCAAAAATTGCACATGGTCTGTGGTTGTGCTGGTTTTGGGTTGCGTACATCACCCAGGAACTTCCAGGCCGTCAGTTTCAGATGGTGTACAAGTCATGGAAAATGGAAATTCCAAGTACAGGAGAGAGCTCAAGCCACTCAACCTTCACGCGATGGGTAATATCCGCTTTGACCACAGGGGCATGGTTACTTCAGGTCCCGCTGAAAGTTGGAATCCTCTTTGCCATCACGCTGACCGGCTCGATATGTTGGTTGGCCATTGGATTCAAACGGCTTTACTCGATCCTGAAGTACCCGCTGGCATTGATGATAGCTGTGGTCTTTGCGCCTGTATTTGCCATTTCTTACGTCGTCAACCTGATATGGCTCAACATTTATGACACAGCTTTATGGAGTGGTAAGTAATACCCAATTCCACGCATGTAAAAGAGACTAACTTGGAACTCAGCGAGGAAACAATCCAAAGAGAGCAAAGAAGATGCTTCAGAGCAATCCTTGCCGAAAGAACGAACTGAAGAAGCCCCGACCAGAATCTCCACACAGCGGAGTTCCCGCTCAGAATCAGAAAAGACCATACATCATGAAGAGCCTGTCAAACGGTTTCTCATCTACCCCAAAGCGGCACGTCCATTCCAGAAGCATGTATCAGAGGGAAGACCAGAGGGAGAAGATCCGGGCGTTGGCGAAAGCGCTATGGACATGCGAAAGGTAATGCGGGATATATTTGACAAACCACCTGCTTGGCCGGAGAGGAAGAGAGCGTTTGGTCCATTCAGTGTTTAGTAGTAGTATTTTATTGCGAAGGCCATTTTTCAGTTTTGCTGAATAAAGCGGTGTGCCTGAGTAAACAACAACAAAACATACCAAAGCCCTACCCAAGCTAGCCGTAAATGAGGTGTGGGTCATCGTAATGCAAAGGCAATTGCAGGATCGGGAGGGCCGAGCAGAAAAAGCAGAATCGATGG
This sequence comes from Lasiodiplodia hormozganensis, assembly GCA_030512325.1. Lineage (NCBI taxonomy): Eukaryota > Fungi > Ascomycota > Dothideomycetes > Botryosphaeriales > Botryosphaeriaceae > Lasiodiplodia > Lasiodiplodia hormozganensis. Next base: position 5,902 of record JAUJDW010000192.1, on the reverse strand, counting down.
TTTGCTGGAGGGTTGAACCCTCGGGCGCTTTTATTATGTCCATCTATCAGTCGAGGATTTCTGAAACGACCAAGATATACGACTGCAACTTGCCGCGTCACAAATTAACACCTCCATCCCATACCGTCGCTTCCCAGGCCCTCTCAACCCTCCCCTTCAAACCCCCCTCTCCACAAAACACAACCTCAACGGCGCCACCGTCAACGTAAACGTATCCAACGTCTCCTCCTCGAACACTCCCCAATCCCCACTCCCCTCCTCCCCGCTCCCCGGCCTCTTCAAATCAAACCCCAACGCCATCCGCGCAACCACACTCCGCATCTCCAGATACGCCATCTGCTTCCCGGGACAAGCATACATCCCGCTATAAAACGGCCACCACGCACTCCGCTCCTTCACCCACCCCTCCTTCCCACTCCCCTCCATCCACCTCTCCGGCACGAACGCATCGGGTTCGACAAAGTGCCGCGCGTCCCGCTGCATCACGTACTGCGGCATCCACACGTCGACGCTGCCTGGCAGCCGCGTGCCGTCGGGGAGGACGACGCCCTGGGGTGGTGTGGTCCGGCCGTTGCCGGAGGGGATGGCGGGCTTGAGGCGGAGGGTTTCGGCGATGATGGCGTCGAGGAGGGCGAGGGCGGGTTTGCCGGCGGGGGTGCGCGCCAGGGTCGCGTAGGAGAAGGTGGAGGGGCCGCCGGGGAAGAGGGTCGCTAGGCGCGTTTGGAGGGCGGTGTAGGTGTGTGGGTGGAGGGTGAGGTAGTAGATGATGTTGGCGAGGGTGCCGGCGGTTGTGTCGCTGTGCGGTGGGGTTAGTCTGGATGGAGATGGGGGAAGGGGGGAGGAGAGGGCAGGGGCGGGGAGATGCTTACGAGCCGGCGAGGATGGTGACGCGGGTGTCTTCGTCGAGGGCTTGGAGGGTGGGGGGTGCGTAGGATGCCTTCGTTTCGTAGGCGTGCAGGAGCCAGGAGATGATGTCCTGCGTCGCGGATGACTTGTCGTCGGGGTTCCAGGTCTGTGGGATTCTTGTGCGTCAGAACGGGGTGGGCATGGGGGAGAGCGCACACTGCGGGCGAATAGGGAGGCGGAGGGGGAGGAAACAACTGGACCTTTTGCTTCTCTTCGGCGAGCTGCCGGCACTTCCTGAGGAAGCCGCTCATCCCAGTAACTCCGGGTATGTTCAAAATGACGTTGATTAGCCACGGGATGTGCTTCATGAAACCCAGGATCTTCATCTGCTCCCGCATGGCGGCCATTGACTTGTCGCCTCCGCGTGTCCGTACCTGGCCAAAGTCACAGCTGAAGCCTACGATGCCCATCACGTCGTATGCAAGCCATAGCATACCTTGCGTGACGTCAAAAGGTTTACCCCCGGTCGACGAGAAGACTTCGAGGAGGTCAGAGATGGAGTTCTGGATTGCAGCCTCATATTTCTCAATTGCTAGGTAATAGGTCAGTATTCCAGGTCCGACTTTGCCGCATCATCCACGTGGGCTCACATTTAAGGTTGAGAGCTCTGTCCCACCCCCGCTTTCTCCGCTGATGGTCCTCGATATCCCGCGTCTCGGCCAAGCCAACGTGGTCGGATCTCCAGTCGGTATGCTGGTAGAAATAATTCTTCGGGCACTCAATAATGGCGGGGATGGCAGAGGGTCGAATGATAGATAGCTCTCGGGGGCCTATAAAGAGTCAATTTGTGGACGTAGGATCAACATGAGGACCATCTACCTGTCCGCACGACGTCGCCGTACTTTTGGTGAAGCTTCTGCAGCTCAATATTGTAGCGCAAACCAGTGGAAAGGGACACGGCGTAGAGCTTGGACAATCTGGCAGCGAACGGTCCGGGAAAACGCCTGAGCCGGTGGAAAAAGGCGCGGTAAACGAGGATGGATGACGTGAGCCCGAATGCAAAGCAGGCAAGTTTCAGGGTCGAGAATTGTAGTGTTGAGTCGTAGACGTTGATATCGATGTAGATCAGAGCTGGAAGCAGGAAGCTGGCAGCCACCAGCGCGTGGAGCAGGATAAGGTCCAGCTCGATGTACTGCACGACACCATGGAAGGCTACTCCTGCCGCGGCTGACGCTAGGCATGCCGTAGGAACACTCTGCAGGTTGATGCCCGTCATGGCGCTGTGTGGTGAGGAAATTGAGTGCAAAGATAAGCGGGGGAACAACCGAATACTTATCACCTGGTACGATGGCTGAGAGGGGTCGTAACAAGGTACTAAGCAGCCCCCGCCCCCACCTGGGGTCCGTTGGCCGATAAACCAACCACAGCTCCGCGAAATCACGCGTGTGCCCACCAGACCCTGCAGAGTGATGGCTGTGCAACCTCATGAGGTGTTCTTCATTATTCATGTGGTGGGGCTGCCGGGCGGCCCGCGCCGCATAACCGACCAGGGTCATTGTTGGAATTCCAAGAAAAATCAAAGTCAGATCACCAAATCCTGTCAGGACTAGCACATCGAGAACATTTCTTGGTAGTTCATCTGTCGCATTCCGTAATGATCGTAAAATGCGTGTGGATCGGCAAGGTTGTCATCTGCTATGACTAAGCTATTGTACACGTGATATGCAACATTTTCTTTGAAATGTGAACGCATTTAGCTAGCGGGACAAACGAAACTATGGTATGATTTACTACATCCATCCGTCGGTTCTTAGCAGGAGGCACCACCCAATTTTTGGAGGTTTTATTTTGACAATATGTATGTATAGGCAGGTCTGTAATCGTGGAAGAATAGTTTGATATGTCGCACCGCAATTCAAGCATGAAATTAAATGTTTAGCTCCGTATCTTTCGTCTGAATGCATCCTTTTTTATTGCGAGCTGCAATACACTGAATACGCAATTGTTTGCGTTTGCAGAATTGGGAATATTCGATATCCTAGAACTCTCAAGGCAAGGTCACTAATGGTTACAATCTCAAGTATTCATCGGATGAATAACGGTCCACATTGGTTCAAAAGTGCAGAGTGTCAAGTGATCTGTCCGCTCAAAAGAAGAACTACTACTCCATCTGACCACGGAAATTCATCGGCAGGAAAATGAGATCACTGCTACATTCCTCCCATGTCTTCCTCAGGAGATTCTCGTTTACCCTCCTTTTAACCCTTTGATTGTTGGGCATTTTCACTACACATCTATTTGGCTAATTGTACTTTTTCTTTTTTGAGGAGTGGGTCTGGCTTAGTGGTATCATCTCGCGAAGGACAGAAAAATAAGTAGCATCATGATGCTCTCTAGGCTCTACACGGCAATCACACCCGATAGTTAACGCTAGTACAAGCACGATTAAAATGTGTAACCCTGTATAGAGTGCATCTTCATATATGTAGAACGGCGGAGGAGTCGGGCCCGAGTAAAGCCCCGAGTAAGAACACCCCGGGCTGTTCCGGTAGCCAAACAAAGCCTCTGAATAATGGCGCAGAAATCAAGAAATGGAAAAAGTATAATGGATAAAGGTATACCTACCGGATGAGACAAGCGGTTCTGCCCATTTCGTCCCGTCGTACGCGTGGCGTGTCGTCAGCTAATCAGTTGACCGACGGAGCGGCACGCTTCCGTTCGGGGCTTCGGAAGCCGAGTCGGAATCCACCACCGCCGGTGCATACCAGCATAGCCCGGTATCGGGCCGGAGGATATATACATATACTCTGCAGAGTTCCTCAAAGGAGCGTCTTATCCTCAGCCAAGAAATCTTCGAAAAGCTTGAAAATCTTACATCGAGCTGCTGCTTCCCAATTGCCCTCGTGATCACAATGGAGAGCCGCGATGATCAGATTGCGCAGATACGCCAGCTGAGCAAGCTGCTCACTCAAAACATTGAAGTCATCATCGACGAATGGAAGAAGGAGAAGGTGCCGAATGGAGTTCCAAGCAAAGAGGCATACGAAGCCCAGAGAATTCTCGCAGCAGCCATGGGAAAGGTCAGAGAGCTCGTGGTTGATCCGAGATACCAGATAATGGAGATTTCCCAACGGTATACAGACTCCAGAACTCTGTTCATAGCAGTGGAGCGGAGGGTCGCAGACCTGCTGGAAGATGGTGAGGGCGATGGCAAGCAGGGGTGCTCGCTGGAATTCCTAGCCGAAAAGACTGGCGTGGAGAGGCGCAAGCTGGGCAAGTACTCGTTCAAATCTCCAGACGTGCCCAGCTGATACTAGACAGCGCGAATCTTGCGGTATTTGTGCTCGATGCACGTCTTCCAAGAAGTTGCACCGGGACGATTCGCAAACAACCGCGTGTCGCAAGTACTGGCACACGACGAGCCTTTTCGGGCAATTACTATGCTTCCGTACGCACAATACATGAAAGATTCAATGCATCCCGTGACTGATAGGTTTTCAGCCAACTGGATGCCTTTGCTGCATCCGCCTACCTTCCTCTCACCCTGCTTGATGAGAAGAAAGGCCCTTCATACGACATCCGCGACGCCGCTTGGGGCGTTGCTATTCGCACGGACAAACCCCGCTGGGATTGGCTTGAAGAAAAGCTTCCCGCGAGAGAGCTTGCCAAACCATCTGGTGCCAGTCCACCTCTGCCCGAGGCTGCTTACGCGGACCTATCCGGTGAGAGAGGTGACGAGCTCCAAGCTCGCCCCGAGCTGAAGATCTTCGGGTTGGCAATGCAGGGAGTTGGGAAGGTCAATGTGAACAGCCACATATATGGTACGTCATTATTACGAGTTTTCAGCTCTGCCTGTTGACGGCTTATGTATAGATTATCCTTGGAACGAGGTCAGCAACGGGTTGCTCGTTGACGTTGGGGGCGGTGTTGGTAAGCACAGCCACGCACCCCAGTCAAGCCCATCAGCATTCTAACCTTACTCGGCAGGACAATTTGATCTTCAGCTTCTCGAAGCCTATCCAAACCTGAATGTGGTGGTCCAGGACCGAGCTCCAGTACTCGAGCAAGCGCAGAAGGATATTTGGCCCAAACAGAACCCGCAGGCTGTCGCTTCGGGTCAGGTAAAGTTCATGCCACATGACTTCTTCACAGAGAACCCGGTCAAGGGTGCCGACGTGTACTGGCTGCGGTCTATCATGTGAGTTTGATTCTCAATCCTGCTACTGCCTCCTGCTAACGAGCTTCTCTGCAGCCACGACTGGTCAGACGAGTACTGCGTCAAGATTCTCACCGGAGTGCGGAAGGCCATGTCCATCAATTCCAGGGTTTTGATTTGCGATCAGGTAATGAACACCACGACCGGCCATCCAGAGCTCACACCCGCACCGGCACCCCTCCCAGCCAACTACGGCGAGTATATGCGCCCTCTCCACCAGCTGGACATGATCATGTTGGCGGCGCACAACGGCATCGAGCGAACCCCTGCCGAGGTTCAGGCTCTCCTCGAAGCTGCTGGACTAAAGCTGAAGAAAATCTGGGAATGTCGCAGTCAACTTTGGATTATTGAGGCCCGTCTTCCATAAGATGCTTCGTATAGCCATCTGAGGAGGCGGAATTTCTACGTTCCTTTGAATGATCTTTTATATTCTATATAGCAAGGAAGCACATGAGTATCACAGCTCGGAGAAGCGGGGTATAAGGAGTGGGCATATCTCAGAGTTCAACACGTCTGTGACTCCAGAGCGGACAATCGGGAAATAAAATACGACATTCCAAACACTTTTCCAAAATCGACTTGCAATTTCCAACAGTTATGCTACCACCCCACACAACCTCCGCAACATGAGAAAACTCGTATTCTCACTCCATACACCTCACCGCCTCCTCCACAACACCCCTGACGGGCTCCGGCACCGTCCCCCTCACCTCCAAGAACCCCCTCAACCTCTCCCTCCAAAACCCCCACCGCTCCTCCGAAAACCCTTCCGCACCTTTCCACAACCCATTCACCTCCGTTAACCCCCTCCTCCCCCTCTCCTCCTCCCCCTCCTCCTGC
>JAUJDW010000191.1:0-44269 GCA_030512325.1 Lasiodiplodia hormozganensis | reverse complement strand
GTCAACAACGCCACCACCGGCCTGCTCTACTCCATCATCACTGCCGCCGTCTTCCAAGTGGTAGATTTCCTAACCAGACACAAGTGAAAGCAGCCCTCAAACGCTAACTCTTCAGCAGTTCCTCAAATGGCTAATCGGCGGACTACGCCCTCACTTCGTAAGTCCCCGTCCCCTCCCCCTCCCCCAGCTCCCCTCCCCCTACTAACCCTCTCCCTCCCCCACAGCTCGCCGTCTGCAAGCCCGCCGTCCCCCTCAACGGCGTCAACTCCGGCAACGGCCTGCGCGGCATAATGTACGACCGCAGCATCTGCACGGGCGACGAGAAAGAAATCAACGACAGCCTCGAATCCTTTCCCTCAGGCCACACCACCGCCGCCTTCGCCGGCTTCGTCTACCTGTCGCTCTACCTGAACGCCAAGCTGAAAGTCGCCGCCAACTACCACCCCGCACTCTGGAAGCTCGTCGCCGTCATGGCGCCCCTGCTCGGCGCCACCCTCATCGGCGGCGCCCTCACCATCGACGAGTTCCACAACTGGTACGACGTGCTCGCCGGCGCGATCATCGGCACGTTGATGGCGTTTACGAGTTACCGTATGGGTAAGTAAGAGAGCCCGCGTTCTGCTTTCCCTTCCCTTCTCCCCCCCGTTCCCCTCGTCCTCCCCGGGGAGTCCTTCCTCAAAGCCAGAACTGACACGAAAACTAAAATATAGTATACGCATCCATCTGGGACTTCCGCTTCAACCACATCCCGCTCCGGCGCGACGTGCCCTTCACCTACGGCGCGGGGCCCGCCGCAGAGCTCTTCGCCGGCTTCCACGACACGCTGTGGACGCGCCAGGCCGGCTGGGGCGCGCCCGAGGCGTGGTCCAGCTACGGCGGCGCGCCGTTTGACGCCAGCGCCGCGGGCGGGTTCGCTGGCCCCGGTGGAGCGGGAGGTGTCATGGCTGGTCCTTCTTCGGCGACGGCGACTGGTCATCATCATCGTGTTGGTAGTGGTAGTGTTGGACATGGAGCGTACCCTACTGGTAGCACGGCGACGAGGCATAGTGTTGAGAGGAGGCCGGTGCCGCCGTCAAAGGACCACAGGGCGGCGGCGCCTGAGCATATGGTTTAGACGAACGAGGGCGCGGAGGGGGGAGAGTGATGTCCCTTCTTCCTTACTTCTTCTCTCCTTTGATTCCTATGCGGCCATTGGCATCCCGGAGAATCGAGGCATTAAGAAGGACTCCGACGACGAAAGTAATAATTACGGCAACCCCATCTAATGAAACACGGAAGAGACGAGATGAATCAATCGATGGGAGGGTGTTTGAAGGCGTTAATGACTGGATGAGAGAAAGGCGTGCTGGTTGGAGTAGATACCCCCCCCTTTTTGATGGAAATCAGAAAACTGCTGCTACTAGTTTGGCATACACCTCAGTATTACAAATTATTATCGGTTCACGATACCAAAAAACAAGTCTTCAATCGAAGTGAAGTAATATCTTCAACCAAAGGCTCGTGTGTGTGCGTGCGTTCTGTGCGTAATGTGCTCTCTCGCTCTCTCTGGCCCGAACCAAAACTACACGAACTGGGTATCAAGCGCTGAAGAACGGAAGTGAGTTCATCAACAACCTCCCCCAAAGCCAAAATAAAAAGGGCGGAAAGAAATGGGTAAAAATCCACAATCGAAAAACATGTGGGAAGAGAGCAAAAACTCCTCTACCCAGGAGAGCAATTAACCCCAAAAAAACAAGAAGCAATCCAGAGCCGCTTGTGCGATTGAAAATAGCCTTAAGAGGAAAAGCCCGACACCCCAAAGAAAAAAAACCTTGATACCGTCCGTTCCGATGCGAATAGAGAGCAAAAATAAGAAATCTCCTTCCTTTTCATCGCCCATCATTCGTTTCATTCCTGGTCATCCTTTCGTTTGTTGGTCCGTAAAAGTCGCAGAATTATCCCGGAACCAACCATTACATCCCTCGCTGACTCTATGTCATATGAGGCGGAAGCACTCATGAGTCAGCCGAGGTGGCATGGACGGTAGTGGTCACCGAAGAAGTCTTCGTGTTGAAGCCGTTGCGAATGAATCCGGAAACATCCTGGTTGTGCGAGATCAACTCTTCGTTGAGCTGACCCAGTTGACGAACTTGCTCATGGATCCCTGCCATCTTCAAAAAAACGCTAGTTAGCCCGAGACTCACTGGGTGAAAGCCGACGCAAATCATGGCTGTTCGAGGGGGAAGGGACGGGCTCTTGGAAAAAACCAAGGAGAGCTGACCATTGAAGCCGTGGATGGCCCGGTCTGATTATAACGCACCTGGCCGCTTGTCGACTTGTCGTTCGACGCGTCTCTCTCCGCATCGCCAGAGTTCCTGTATTGCGGGGGAGCACCACCGTTCTGGCGGTAAGACGAGATCTCGGTCTCGAGCTCGATCAGACGCTGCTTGTAAGTCTCGCACTCGCGGATCAGCTCAGCGACGCGAGGGCTCTCGCGGGTACCGGCAATCTCAACGTGGAGCTTGTCAATCTCGGCGTTGAGACGATCAATCTCGGTCTCAGCGCGCTTGATTTCGGAGAACTGGTCGTTGATCTCGGCCTTGGCGACATCGAGGAGATCAGTAAGCTTCTTAACCGTGGTTTCCTTGTTCTTCTCCATCTCGGCCTTGAGTTGCTCCTGGCGAGAGGCGGCTTCCACCTCAAGCTTGGACCTCTCCTCCTTGAGAGCCTCCTCGAGCGCTTGCTTGTAGAGCTTGTCAGTCTCGTCATGTTGCTTCTTGACACGGGCAATCTCTGCCTCGAGCGACTGCTTCATGTTTTCCTGGTCCTCCTTAAGCTTCTGCTCGATGGCAGCCTTCTCTTGCTCGTAGATCTGCTCAAGAGTCTGCTCCATCGACGAACGCTCCTTGGCGTGCTCGGACCAAAGCTTCTCGAGCAGTTGGTCGTGCTCAACACGGCTGCAATCATACTGTCAGCTTTTTAGCGGCTAAAATATGGGGGTGTGTCTTACTTCTCCTCGACCTCCTTCTTGAGCTGCTCGAGCTCGGTCATCTTCTCCTTGAGAAGGGCCTGCTTGGTCATCAAGTCGTGCTCGAGCCTTTCGTTCGCATCAGTCAGCTGCTGGTTGAGGGTCTTGAGCCTGACAATCTCATTCTCCAGCTCGACACGGACACGGGCGAGCTCAGCCTCAAGCTCGCGCTTCATCTTCTCCAGACCAGAAGCGTGGTGGCCGTCACGCTCCTCGTGAGCCTCGTCAAGAGCCCTGAGGGTTTGCATGAGACCATCGACCTGGCGAGACTTCTCCTCGAGCTCAATGGTCTTCTCATCAAGCTCGTGCCTCATGGCCTTGTAGTCATCAAGCTTGGGCATGGCGTCGTCAATGGACTGGCGACGGGCAGCAAGTTCCTGGTTCATGCGCGACATCTCAGCATCCTTCTCCGCAATCTTGTCGGCCATCTTGTACTCGGCATCGGCAATCTTGTCCTGGAGGGACTTGACGACCTTGGCGTGCTCCTTGTCAATGACCTTGAGCCTGTCGTGAGACTCGTTGAGTTGGCGCTCGGCCTCGTCAAGGGCACCCTGGAGCTCCTCAACCTCCTCGTGGAGTCTGTCGATCTCCTCGTGAAGCTCGGGAATGTGGCGCCCGTCCTCCTCGTTGGCCTGGCGGGCAGCGAAGAGTTGCTTCTCAATGACCTCCTTCTCCTCGGTAAGACCGGTGATGCGACCCTCAAGCTTCTTGATGCGGTCCTCGAACTCCTGGCGAACCTCGAAGACATCAGGACCCTTGACGGCAGAGTCGAGCTCAAGGTGCAAGTTGTCGATAGTCTGGCGCAGATTCTCGATCTCGTGGTCACGGCTCTGCAGAGTCTGGGCGCTCTCATCAAGCTGGCCGTTGTAGACGCGCACAAGCTCCTGGACCTGCTCCTCGTACTCCTTCTGCACGGCCTTGGCAGCGCTCTGGTGGAAGTCGATGGTTGCAAGAGCGTTCTGGGTCTCGGTCTTCTTGACCTCGAGCTCCTGAGCCACAATCTCGATTCTGCCGCAGAGCTCAGTGATCTGGTTGGCCTTCGCATCCAGCTCGTTGGTGAGGCCTTCGACCTCGTCCGCACGCTGCTGCTCAAGCTCCTTGATGCGGTTCTGGAGGTTGGCCATGATATCATCGTGGCCGATCTCGCCCTGGTGCTCGCTGCTCATCTGGTCGCGCAGCTCCTTGACAGTGTCCCTGGCGTCCTGAAGAGCTCCGTCCTTGGCCTCAGCGTCATCCTCGAGATTAGCCTTATCAGCCATGAGCTCAGCAATCTCATCGGTCAAGCTGTGAATGCTCTGCTTCCTGGTGCTAATGCGAGCGGATGCGGCAATCTTCTGGAGGCCGGCAGCGTACTCGTCCTGCAGCTTCTCGACGACATCGGCGTGTTCCTGAGTGGACCTCTCGAGACGCTGGAGGAGGAAGTTGTAGTCATCGTGGCTCTTCTCGATGGCGATGGCGTGAGTCTGGGCGGCGTCCTGGGCGCGGGTGACCATCTCCGCCTTCTCAGCCTCGAGCTCTGTGCACTCCGTCCTGAGCCTCTCAACCTCAGCGACGAGATCAGAGCTCTTGTCGGAGGTGTTCTGCTGCAGGTTGATGACCTTGTCCTGGAGGGCGGCAATGGTGGACTGCATCGAGGTCTTGTCCTCTTCGAGCTCCTGGATGCGCTGGGTGAGCTTCTCGGTGTCCTCATCGGCACCACGGGAGCCATCGGCCTGGTCCTGCTGGAGGGAGGTAACCTTCTCCTGCAGGGAGAGGATGACAGCGTCCGTGGAAGCCTTCTCCTGCTCGAAGTCGGCGATCTGCTTCTTGAGCTTCTCAGCCTCACCGGTGGCAGCAGCCTCGGTCTCGGTGCGCTCCTGCTCGAGAGCACGGATCTTGTCCTGGAGCGACTCGATGGCCGACTGCAGGGAAGCCTTGTCACTGTCGTACTCGACGCTCTGCCTCTTGAGGGAGATGGAGCTGTCTTCGACAAGGCGAGCCTTCTCGACAGCCTCCTTCTCGAGCTCAGCAATCTTCTCCTGGAGTTCAGAAGTAATTGTCTGCATGGTCTCCTTCTCGCTCTCAATGGCGGCGCGCTTGTCCTGCAGTTCGGCAAGCTGGACGCGAAGAGTCTCCTGCTCGCGCTCGAGTCTGACGGTCATCTCCTGCTCAATCTCCGCAACCTTGGCTTGGTAAGCAGCAGCCTCCTCGGCGGCCTTGAGGCTGTTGTGTTCGAGCTCCTCAATGCGCTTCCTGAGGCGCTCCTCGGACTCGGATGAGGCGTTGGCGTGCTCGGACTTCAGCTCCTCGTAAGCAGCACGCTGGGCCTCCATGCGGCGGTTGGCCTCGGCAGTCTCCTCCTCCAGCTCGCGGAGCTTGTCGTGGAAAGCCTTGCTCTCAGACTTGGCGTGCTCCAAGTCCTGGATGGCCTTCTGGCGCACCTCGTCCATGGTGTTGTCCAGTTCAACGGTGCGCATCTTGGATTGCTCGTACTCCTTCTGCAGGTCCTCGAACTGCTGGGCCTTCTCGGCCATGCTCTCCTGAGCAGCCCTGACGGTCTCCTGGAAAGCGTTGAGCTGGGTGGTAAGGCTCTCGTTGTCCTCCCTAGCCTTGACGAGAGCGGCTTGGGCCTCGTTGTAGTCATCAAGGAGTTTCTGGGTACGCTCGGCAGCCTCACGCTCGATGGTGGCGATCTTCTCCTGGTAGCCAAGAGCCTCTGCCTTCTCCTTCTCGAGATCTGCGGCAAGCCTCTGGGCCTCGGCCTCAGCGGCAGCGACCTTCTCGGCAGCCTCCTTCTTGACCTGCTCAATGATCTCATCAAGCTCAGACTGAGACTTGAGAGCACCACGCTCCTCGCCAAGCTTCGCGAGGTCCTCGTGGAGCTTCAGCTTCTCAGCCTCGGCGGCAGCCAAGCTTTCAGCAGCTTCCTTCTTGACTTGCTCGAGGAGCTCGTCAATTTCAGCCTGAGACTTGAGGGCGCCGCGCTCCTCCTCGTGCTTCTTGATGTCCTCCTGGTGCTTCTGGATTTCCTCCTGAAGCCTCTGGGCCTCGGCCTCGACAGCAGCGACCTTCGCGTCGGCTTCCTTCTTGGCCTGCTCCAGGAGTTCGTCAAGCTCGGACTGAGACTTGAGGGAACCGCGTTCCTCCTCGTGCTTCTTGAGGCTCTCTTGAAGCTCGGTAAGCTTATCGGCATGGTCCTTCTCGGCGGCAACGAGCTTCTCCTCAATGGCAACAATGGCAACAGCAGCAGTCTCTTGCTCTTCCCTCAGCTTGGCGGCGTGCTTCTCGGTAGCCTCCGTTGCCTCAGTCTTGAGGTCAGAAATTTGCTTCTCCAACGACTCGATCGTGGTGGTGAGAGCCTCGCGTTCCTCGTGCAGCTGCTTCTGGTACTTCTCGGACTCGGACTTGAGGGCGGCCACCTCGTCGCTGGAGCCATCCTTGGCAGACGACAGCAAGGTCTCGAGCTCGATGATCTTGTCAGCGGCAGACTTCCTTTCGGTCTCGAGCTGTTCCTTAAGGCCGACGACCTCCTCGTTGGAGCCATCCTTGGCAGAGGAAATAAGAGCCTCCAGCTCGATGATCTTGTCGGCGGCAGTCTTCCTCTCAGCGCTCAACTCGTCCTTGAGACGCGCGACCTCCTCGGTGAACTCGGTCTTCGCCGAAGAAAGCTGGGCCTCAAGCTCAGTGATCTTGTCGGCAGCCGACTGCCTCTCGGCGTCGAGCTCCTGCTTGAGGCGTGCGACCTCATCATTGGAGCCGTCCTTGGCAGACGAAAGTTGTGCCTCGAGTTCTTCGATCTTGTCCGCGGCCGTCTTCCTCTCCGTATCGAGTTCAGCCTTGAGGCGGCTGACCTCGTCACCGGTGCTTTCCTTGGTGGCGGCGAGTTCGGTCTCGAGCTGGCTAATTTTCTCGGCGGCAGCATTCCTCTCCGCGGAAAGCTGCTCGTTGAGGGACTTGACTTCGTCGCCAGAGTTCTCCCTAGCGGCTGACAGATCCAATTCGAGTTGAGCGATCTTCTCAGAAGTCGCCTTCTTCTCGCTCTCAAGTTCGCTGGTGAGACGGGCAACCTCGTCGTTGGCGTTGTTCTTGGCAGCGGCCAATTCAGACTCAAGCTGGGAGATCTTTTCGGTCGATTGCTTCATCTCTTCCTGAATTTCCTGAAGACGGGTGAGTTGCTCGTCGGAGCCACCGCTGGCAGCCTTGAGATCCTGCTCGAGCTGCTCAACGCGCTCATCTGCGAGCTTCTTCTGAGACTCGAGAGCTTCCTGGAGGTTCTTAACGTTGGACAGCTCCTGCTCGAGTTGCTTGAGCTGTTCAACGGAAGAAGTCTTCAAGGCCTCAAGTTCCGCCTCGAGGCTCTTGGTCTTCTCGATTGCGATGCGCTTCTCCTCTTCGACGGTCTTCTCGCGCTCCTCGAGCTCGAGGGAGGCACGCTCGAGTTCCTTTTGCAGCTCCTCGAGGGTGTTGTTGAGCTCTTCCTTCTCTTCGGTGGCCTTGGTGGCCTCATCCTTGGAGAGCTCAAGGCGCTGCTTGACGTCTTCGAGCTCAACGGCCTTGACCTTGAGTTCTTCGTTCCGACGGCGGATGTCCTCGGTCTGAGTCTCCCAGCTGGAGGTGGCGGAGGTCAGAGCAGAGCTGTGGTCCTCCTGGGCGCGTTCCAGTTCTCGTAGAGCTTCGGATGCCTTGACATCGGCGGCCTCCTTGTCAGCCTGGAGCTCTTCCATGTTGGCCTCGAGCTCTTGGATTCTGGACTCGAGGGCCTTCCGTTGCTCGAATTCCCGGGTAAGATCCTGCATGATCTCTTGGGCGTCGCGGGAGGCACGGGGTGATCTTACAAGATCATCGGCGGCAGGAGCGTCCGCTGAAGCGTCCGCTGGAGCATCCGCTGGTGCCGGAGTCTCGACGTCTCTGGCCGGCTCCGCTTCCGCTTCCGCAATTGAGGGAGCCGCCTCTTCCTCGTCCTCGGGTGCCTTAGGAGCGGGGCTGAAAGTCAAAATGTTAGTCTAAGTTTGTAACCGGGGTGAGTAAAATTATGAGCAACGTACCTCTCGGGATCCTCTTCCGCGGGCTTGGGTGCAGCAGCAGCCTTCTTTGTGTCGATGGATGCCCTGGTGACCGACATCCTTGTGCTGGGACGAGCCGCAGTGGATGGCGGCCTGGTGCTTGTTGCCGAGGCACGCGTAGTTGTGCTGGAAGTAGTGGAAGTTCTGGAAGTGGCGGCGGGGCGCTTCGCTGCTGCAGAGGCGGTGCCCGACACAGGAGCAGTGCTTGTGCGGCGCACAGAAGCGGTGGTGCCCGAGGTTGCAGACGAGCGGGCAGACGAAGAAGCCGTGCCCGTCGTCGACAACCTCTTGGCCGCTACACTACCCGGTCTCTTATCATCGCTGGCAGCGGCGTCGGTGGTCGACCGCCTGGCGGCTGATGCGGTGGTTGATGTGGCACCAGGACGGGTGGGCGGCTTGTTGATGGTGCTGCTGGTCGAGGTGCGCGAGGCCGAGGAGGAGGTCGGCTTCGTAGCAGTCGAAGTGCGCGTGGTGGTGGTAGACGTCCGTGTGGTCGACGACGAAATGGTTGAGGTGGGCCGACGCGGGGGAGCAGAAGCGCCAGTCTTCGTCGCGGTGCCGGCGACAGAGGACGTCTTCCTGTGCGAGGAAGCGGCCTCAGGCTTCTCAGTGTCCGCCATTTTGGGAGTGGTGGAAGAGCGGTGGAGGATGTGCTCTGCTGAGATGGAATGAGCCCCGCGGCCGCTGGATGTGCGACGCTCGGAAGCAATTACAAAAGGCAGCGGAGAAGAGAGAGAAGAGAGATGCAAGGAGAGGGAGACGCGGCGTCGGAGGACTTTGGATGTCGGTGTGGGAACTGCGGCTGCTCTAGGTGGGTTGTGCCTTCCACTCTTTCCAAAAAGACGCGCCGAGTGGTGTCGGCGCGGATGCCGGTCAAGCCCCTGACCGCGAGACGATCACAGCGTCCCTGAGAACCGCCGCCAGGACGAATGAGGGGCAGCTTCTGGAAGCTCGAACACGTCTGAAGACGGCATTGACTTACACCGCTCTACCCAGAGGCATTGTGGAGCGCCAATGATGCCATGGGCGTCGTGCCTCCATCTCCGGCCGCGATCCTGCATGTTTACTCACAGCACGCGTCGCGCTGCCATTGAGTCGCGGGGACGGCCAGGCAGCCTTCCCCAGGTTGTCGCGTTTGAGGGCCGCATGTGCAGACAAGCTTCACGACGTGCTGTCTTTTTCAATATTCACACGTTGCGCCTCTGGACAGGCGAATGAGCCCATGCAGGCGCCTAGCTATGCGTTCACGCACATATTTTCCGCGATGGCGCGCGCCACATCCCCCAAGCTTCTGGTCCAGCGCGAACGGCTCGCCCACGGCAGCCCCTGTTCTGAGACGCTTCTCACTGCATATTCAGCACGCAGGAGCTCAGCATGCTTCATCGAACCTTGCAAAACGACGGGCACTGGTCGGCCGCCTGGTGTGAAGATGCGACCCGAGACGGCTGGCACGCCCGACGAGAAGGGTCAGGAAATCCTCAGCGCGCTGGCATCATCGACGAGGCCGCTGCGCTCTGACCGCGCGAATCCACTCTATCGATTCACATCATGTGTCCATGAAGCCTCCCGTCCTGTTTCGCATCAAGCGCGGCGATCTGCAGCTAACAGCAGCGCCGCGTGACACGCGCGACTGTATAGCAACGCGGCGGTTTGCCTAAGTGCCTGACGAAGGAGTCTGAAGGGATGCTGAGGTCGATAAGGCGCAAGGCCAAAAATCGCCGGGGGCCCGCTGATCGCACACCGCAAGGGGACTGACTCTAGCAGGCATCGGAACACCGCCGGGCGGGTACGATGCGGCAGCAACACCAAACCACCGTCACGGTGAGTAAGCAGCATGCAGCCGACGAACGGCAGAGAAGACACGGTTGGAGCCGTGTCTGAACTGCGCCTCTTACAACATCCGGGCGGGAAGCGCTGCGTGCGTTGTCCTGTCCAAATCTCGTTGAGCTGCGGGACCCGCCGTTACTCGCGGCGCGCGGTTTTGGCGGGCTGTGGAGACGTACTCGACTCTTGCGGGGACATGGCCCGGCTACGAGAACCCAGCACGCCCTCCGACTGCCGCCGTTCGCTGCAGTCGCCGTTGCCGTACGACGCAAAGGTACCGTGCCTCTGGGCATGCAACCCAAGGAATAAGAAAAAAGATGGAGTTTCTCCATTCATGCACATCCCCACGGGTATCGGACTACTTCCTCTTCAATCGGCCTCAGAACCGAGATGACCAGTGTATCGTCCAAAGCCCTCTTTCACATGCTTTCTGTGCCTTTCCAGTTCTCCCTCTTCGACCCCGATCTTCGTACCGATTCCTTTTACCCGCAGAAGTCACTTCAAAGTCTCACGACCTGTGGCACCACTGCATATCCGCACCCTCATTGCCAAGCGCCCGTCAACCCAATGCTCGGACGCGGCCATTCCCACTGAAGTGGGGGAACAAGCGTAAGCAAAAACGAAGCGCACGTACGCTCTCATGCCCAACGCGCCCGCTCGTAACCTTCAAAAGAGGCAGGGAAAGACAGTCGGCGCCGGCCTCACGTCCGCGACGCAGCGCTTCGACTGCCGGGCTAGCCCAGCGCAGGGGTTGCAAGTGGGGAAGAGACGGGCGGCGCCTTTTTTTTCACACGAGAAACCAAGGCCCTCGCTCCTTCCCGCTCACCCCCGAAAGGCGGTCGCAGAGGCGGCCCCGGGCGGGGAGCTCCAGCGAATCGCCGGTCAGTGGGAGAGGTTGGGGCATCGGCAGCCCGGCCACGTCTTTTTGCACTCCTCGCGCATGTTGGTGTATTTTGTGACCTGTAGCAGGGAGGTGCCAACCACATCGTGTGCATTCAGCGATAGGGCTGTTAGCTCCCAAGACACATCAGCCTGTCGAAAGCTCCGAGAATATTCTCGAACGCAGCTCCCGACCAGCTAGCGGGAGCAAAGGGATGCCAACAAGTATCACCCGCCATCTCTTGGAACCCTTCTATCATAGCCAAGGACCCTGGAGACATGTGGAATTTGCGCACACGAGCAGACCCTTAACCATGAAAAAGACCCCTTTGTCCCAGCCCAACAGCGTTATCTCGATGCCGGCTGCGACCGCGCGAAACCGAACGCGTCACTGTTCGGTACGGGCCGGAGGCTGGGAACAGACCGCAACTCACCAAGCCGACTGCGGCCACGATGCCGCGGGAGAGCAGATTGCAATCGCACGCCCGGTTTTTGTAGCGGTCTGCCCTATTTGCAGGGTCTCACCAACTTTTTTTTCCCCAATGCCCGTCGCTGCTGACAGCAAGAAAGCTAATCTCCACCTCCGCCCGTCGCTTAATGCTGACACCCTCCCTGTCAAAGTCAGCCTTCATATTCATGCGTGGAGTGCATAGAGAGAACACTCTGCCCGCCCTATCCGGTCATCCACTCAAGCCCTCAGCCATCCATTAATGCCTTGGAAAAGTTGGCACAGCATAAATAGCCCGTTTGCGTCATCGGGCAGACCCACCGGCTAAAAGATGCCGCGGGAGGAAATAGATGAAGTAGGGCTCTTCTCTGCTGCCCGCTCTGCAAGCGCGCGTCGAGGTCATAGCAGTATTGAATATTGAAAAAAAAGAAAAGAGAGATCAAAACTCCAACTTCGCCTGCCATCACAGTGCCAGAAATGCTCTCCCTTTAGCGCCCAAGTACCGACATGTCGGAAATATGTGCATCTGACCACGCACGACAACACCGGACCAATGAGCACACCATGTCTGGACTGGGGTCGAGATACCGATCTGCTCTCTCTACTCAGCCACAAGGAATGGGCGAAGGGTGGTCATGATAAGCCTTCCAAAATGTACAGTAACTTTTGCTTAACGGAAGCGAACTGTCCTAGCTTATTTCGTTTCATTTTTTCGAAGCTACCATGGTAATATACATGAGAGGGTAGGATGCGCGCGTATTAACGCTGCTAGTAGGAGAACCTTTTCCAATGGGACGAAAGCGCCATGCACCTAGTCACGCTTAGGCTTACGCCCATGCGCCAAAGGAAGTAAAGGATGAGATAAGAGGCAGAAACGAGTACGTACCGTTGGCAATAGTTCGTGCATTAGTGTAGCGGCTAAAAGCCAAAACAAAAGTCGGAAGGGGTATCCACTACATCATAATTGCTACAATACAGTCAGCCTCCAGGTTTGCATACGAAGCCACGTACTTTCAACCTGTAGGCGAGAGGCACGTCCGGAAATAAAAGAAGAGAGAGTGATTCAGCACGTAACATTTTCTGGCGCACCGAGCACAGGTAGATCTCGGTTCTAGGGTGATAAAACTTCGCATGGCCATCGTTACTAGGAAGATCATAAGGGCAGACACGCGCCAGAGGGAAGCACGAGCAAAGAGGGACCCTCGTATGACCCGAGCCGAAATGCTCTTCCTTTTTGAGCTGGCGCACTTGCTAATGAAAATGTTTGCCTCGGCCGAAAAGAAACAAAATTGAGATCTCTGTTTTCACACGTGATAGTCGGGCGTTGAGGCCCGGGAAGAAAACAATCGAGCAAGACCGGCCTTGAAATTTATGAATCACGAGGAGCCCTGTACCCATATACCTACGCTCTTCTTTTGTATGAAAAGTTTACCCGGCCATTTTCCCAGTTATAAATAATAGAAAACCAAGCACCAAGATTCGAGAGTAAAACCAAGAGCTCGCACGCTTGTGTCAATGTCCAGCAACCCGGCAGTAAAAGAGCAATCCATCCAGAAGAGAGGGAAGAAGGGGAACGAAGGGAAAAAAGAAGAAACGCCAACGCATGCCTCGCCATGGCTCTCTGCCACTACTAAGCGCGAGCCAGGATATCTCTTTCGTCAAGCAACAATCCAGACCGCACACGCGAATGAAAACTGCCCCGCAGCCTCGAGGCGCAAATAGAAGAGAAGACAAGCAAGAACCAACAAATGTGGATAAGTGACCGGCATATGATCTGCTTCACCTGCACATCCAGTGTACCGCGATCAGTGATACCCATCTTTCCCAGTCACCGCCAGATAAAAACTTTATTTGTGTGCCAGTCAGCCGTGTTTTCCACTTGTTAGGCTCATGTTCCACCGTTTTGATCTGCAGTCGAAGCCGAATTTATCCAGCAGCGGAGAAAAAGTCCCTCATCGTAGTAGAAAAAAGAGCAGAAAAAGCAGAGCAAAAGCCTAAATGGATCATAATCGCCGACTCCTAGCCCCCGCTTTCATAACTAAGGCTCGCAGGTTGGAGCTGGAATCACACTAATGCGGCGCCGTTAGCCGCCGCCGAGTCGAAGAGGGCCATGGAAGAGAAGATTCGCTCAGATGCCAAAGAGGCTTTCGCGGAAGGTCGTTGTTGGTGGGTATCCGTATACGCTATCGCAATGACGCGAATGCTGCACAACTAGACGCGGAAAGGTCGAATCGCTCCATAAACTTCGTTGAGGTCTTCATAGTGCGGTATCGTGCTCGCAATTCGGCTCAATATGCATCACGCTCTAATAAACAAAATGATTAGATGAGCTCCACCTCAGGATTGGTCCCGGGGAAGCTAAGCGCCACCCTTCTTGCGCCGCTCCTCAGCGCGGGCCTGTCTGGCGGCCTTGACCAGGGGCGCAAGAGTGGCGAGGGGTTCAGCCGTCTGAATGAACGGGTGCTTTTGAATGGTCAGTAGCTGCTTCATGGATTGTGGGGCCATCCAACACTTACAGTGAGCAGATCGTGGGCGCTCGCACGCTTATCAGGATCAACCTTCAGAGCGAAGGCAAGGAAGTCCTTGAAAACAGGCGTGAGGTTGTGCTCCTCCTTAATGGTAGGAGTACCGTTGGTTGCAATGAGCCAAAGAGCGCGAAGGGGAGACTCGTTCAAGTACGGAGGCTCTCCCTCAATCATCTCGATGGCCATGATGCCTAGCGACCAGATGTCGACCTTCCGGCCGTATTCCTTCCTCGTGACAACTTCCGGAGCCATCCAGTATGGCGTGCCGACCATAGTTGTCCTCTTCCGCTCGGATTCGTTAATCTGCGCGCAGAAACCGAAATCCGTGAGCTTGATGTTACCCTCCAACGACAGCAGAATGTTATCCGACTTGATATCGCGGTGAATAACTCCCTTCGAGTGCAGGTGTTGGAGGCCGCAGAGAACCTGTCAATGTCAGTCCAGTTTCGGGAGAAAGCAGAAATGGCTGGAAAATAGCTTACCTCGCGGGAAACAGCGGCGATTTGGCCTTCGCTCATGATGTTGAAGGTAACGACGTCTGTCAACGAACCTCCCTCCATGTACTCCATCACCACCCAGAGGTCACCCTTGACCAGGAACGAATCCATAAAGTTGACGATGTTCCGGTGCTTGGATTCGCGCATAACCAGAATCTCGTTGATAATCAGATCTTTCTTCGGCTGCTGGTCCAGGTTCATCTGCTTAATGGCAACGCAACGGTTGGTGCCAACCTGGTACGCGGTGAAAACGCCACCGGAAGCTCCCTGTCCAATCTTGGTGAGATTTCTGTACATGGTGGTGGGATCCGAAGGGTTGCAGATCGCGTTCAGCCTCTGGATGATATCGCTAGGCTGAGCACTCTGCCGTTGCCGCCGTTGACCAGGGCGACCACCAGGAGGAGCGGGACCCATGCGCGGTGCCTGGGTAGTATGGGGAGCATTGTTCGGGTCGGTTGCTTGAGCAAACTGCTGCTGTGGGTTCGGTGGCTGGTAAGGAGGGTTCTGCTGGTAGTGTCGCTGGCTCCGAGTCCGCTCGATCTGCGCCTGCTGACGAGCAATGGATTGCTGAGCCGCGAGCATGGCCTGCTCCTGCTGGGCTTGGTATTGCTGCGTGGAGCCTTGCGTCGGGGGCTGGCCGTAATTCGTGGGGGCTGGGTCCGTGGTCGTATTCGAGCGACTAAGTTGACCGGTTGGCTTAGTGTGAGCATTCTCATTGGCAACGGGCGAAGCATACGAGACAGGTGAGTGATCTTCGGGCACACGATCCATGCCAGCGGGCGCAGGCGGGGCGGGGCGAAGCGGCATAACCTTGGGCTGCGGCTGGGCCTGCGGCGGCCGGGGCGCAGGACGATGCGGGACCATATCGCCGTTGGGCGACGGGGCCTGGGTCGAGGCGTGACCTGGGCGAGGGATGGGAGGCGGCGCGCGAGGGTTCTCGAAAGAGTCTTCGGCATTGCGGGGGAAACGAGGGCTAACGGGCGGGCTCATCAGCGGCGTCATGCCGCCAGCTTGCTGCGACACAATGTTGCTGCTCGGTTGGGCATGGCCCAGCTTGTCCCAGATGTGTTCGTCTGCGCGGCCGCCCTGGCTCTCCTGGAAGAAGTTGACGACCTCGACGAGAGCCTCGGGGTGTTGGGTCTGATCCTGCTCGGTGATACCGTTCGCTTTGAGGATGTTCTGCCATTCTCGCGGCAATCCCTGCGACAGACGTGTCAGTCAGCTCGGCTGCAGGGAGATGCGCGCGCTTGAGGTCGGGGGGCTGCGCTGTTTATGCATTGCAGGCGGCTTACCGTGAACTCGCCAGTGTCGTTGTCGATCGACACATGGGTGACGTGGAGCGGGTTGGTTGGGGTGCTGATGGTGGGACGGCGCGGCGAGCCGACGAGGCCGCTCACGAAGTTGGTGAAGCCGGTCTTGGTCTTCTTGAGGGTGTCAGGGCGGGTGAGCTTGGAGGGCTTTACCTCGCCCGAGAAGCGCTTGTGGTGGTTGTCGTCGGACCTTGCGGGGTTGAGGGCCTCCATCTTGCGACCCAGCGCTGCGAAGCTGGCCGACTGTCTGAGGCGCGGGGTGAAGAGGCGGGCATCCGCCGTGTGCGAGTGCTGCGGGGGCGGCGGGCGCGAGGGCGAGCTGGACTTGGAGCTGATGGCGTTGATGTTCTGGTACAGGCCCTGGGCGTCGAACGGCGACCCAATGAGCTCGGCGGAGCTCTTCTCGGTGACGGAGCGGCGTTGCTGGCGCTGCTGGTGAGCGTATGCGGAGTCGTCGAGGGCGTTCTGCTGGCGCTCGAGCGAGGAGCTGGACGAGGAGGGAAACTCGCCCGTCGGGCTGCGCTGATGGCCGAGCGAGTGGAAGTGCGGGTAGGTCGGGGCGGAGGGAGCGCGGCGCAGCGAACGGTGCTGGTTGTAGGCGACGGGCGGCGGGGCCTTCTTGGTCAGGCGGCGGTGCTCGCGATGGTGGTGGTGCTGCTGCTGCGTGCTCGACGGAGGGTGCTCCATGGCGGAAGCTGGCGCGCGGGAGCCGGTCGTCCTTTCTTTGAACGGGCAGTGCAGGCAGGCAGGCAGGCAGGCAGCTCGCGAGGCCGTTTGCCAGGCCGGGGTTGCGCTGACGGATCCGAGCCGCTGGGGACGTTACGCTCAACCTGCAGGGCCAGCGATGCGGGCAATATACAGGACGAGCACAGAAGAGGTGCACCCGAGTCTTTGGCGATACTGTCGCCCGAAGATGGAGACGTCCGCACGTCGCTGCGCACCAGCCCACGACACGCACGGAGCCCTAAACGCGTCAAGGATCCAATTCTGTCAACTCAGCTCAGGGCAGCCCATGTCGTCGGGCACTCAGTCTATTTACGGGACTCGCGGGACGCACAACGCGGGCGCGCGCCACGGGCATCGCCCTCCCTGCCCGCCTGCACAACGCTGCCAGCCGCCTGCTGCAGAGAGCTCTCGCACTGCCTCCAAGCCGCGCCCAGGGTTTGGGCGCGCGCGACTGTAAGGGCGGGTCTCCAGCAGGCGTTTCAGGCAGCGCCCTTAATCTCGAAACCGCGGCAAGGATGCTCCGCCATTGCGATGGTGCCGGCTGCATGAGCGTTGCAACTTGCGCCCCGGCCTGCCGCGCGCGAGTAATGGCGAAAGGAGAGAAGAGCGACGTTGGCTTCGCACGCACCAGACCAGAGCCTCCGCCGGCAGCGCCCCCGGCAGCCCACCGCAGCGCCGCCGCCGCGTCCCTGTCTCCGCAATAAAGTTGCTGGTGTGTGCGGCGGAAAACAGATTGCTCACCACGTGTGCCAGACAGAGGATCCTGGGATCACCGCCGAGCGCTGCGCTCGGCCGCCGCGGCGCGATCGGATCGACACCTTCTTCCCAAAGCCCTCGCCCATGGTTCTCGTCGACCGCAACGCAGCCCTGATCGCCGCCCCAAGTCCATCATCGCACTTATTTCCGGTCTCCACACGCTCCGGTGCCTCGTAGCATCCTGAAGTAATCTGCAGCCCCGTCTGGATGCGGCAGCATCACACAAGAAATTTGACGGGAACCACATCCCTGCCCGCTCGATCTCGACCGGCCGGCCCCATGAAAACCCACCGGCAATACCCACCACCACGCCGATCGCGCCTCGTGTGCTCGTCTTCTGGAAAGTGGCCAGACACCGGCGGAGCCCTGCGCGCCGTTTCCAACCGAAATGAGCCTCCGCGTTCCCAAGACCGGCCAGGATCAGCCACCGCACAATAGGCGGCCCGGCTTGTCTACCGTCTCAAGCACACCTGCTGGAACGCTGGACGTCGAACCTCAAGCCTCTCCTTCCAACCGAGATAGACGCGTTGAGGTTGCCGTCTCGGCCGACTGACTCTCAACAGGTGGCCAATTGTCTAAGACAATCCCTCATGCCGGAGTCCCTGGGCGTGTTCACACGCCACGCCCGGGGTTGACCCTTCCTTGCCTCCCACGCACGTCATTACGCACAGCATGGTGTTTTCTACCACCACCGCCCTCCGCATGAAGATCCTCTTACCAAACCGGAAGAGCAGAAAAGCCACCCTGAACACACGCCGTTCCCAATCATTGACGGCCCGGTCCGCGGCATGCAACCGCCCCGTTACCGCTGGGCAGCAACCACCGTTGGGGACAAGACGTTGATTGCCGGCCAGGATGCCCCCCCAAACTGTGGAACGGAGGGACGTCCGCCACCGGCATCAGTTGACCCGCTGCCCCTCACCCCTCGATCCAACGTCAGTCGTGCCTGACCAGCCAAGATCACGGGCGTAGTTTCGAAATACGGGGCTGACATGTATTCACTCTTTGATTTTTACTTTTCCCCCGATCCTTCCGGAGTCTTTCTGCACTTCGCCATATCTTACGAATCCGCGTCACACATGACATTTGGGTTGTCCAAAAGCTGCCGCAGGTGCCCGCCCGCGTTGATAAACTAGCCGTCTTGGACACTCAATTTGCATATCTCTCAGGTATGTCAGACCACGGCGCGTGGTTTTAGCAATGCTTTTTCTTCGCGTTAGGTCTCGGAAGTGGATACGCAGCGCTGCCCACCCCCGATTCCCCTCCTCCTGAAACGGCGTATGCAGGAACAAGCAAGCCACGTTCTGCGAGCAATTGCGGTGTCAGCTTTTAGTACACTGGAGTACAAGAAGAAAGCAGCCGCTCATGCGTCTCGTGCGTACACCGTCCTCCAAGTTTGTCGTCGCTCCATGGCACGCCTCGACTGCTGCCAAGCATTAGCTCGCCCTCATATACAAATCTTGCTGCGCGTCTCAGCACTTCTGGACTTACAAGCCGAGTTATTGTAGGCCCTTTGTTAGCCCCATCCCCCCGCTCGGCAACGACGTAGAAGCACGTACATGGCACGGATGGGCGATGATCGGCGTTCGCTTATCTACACCGGGTCTACGGTCGTCCACTCTCTTCCTGCTGCCGGGCCAGATGCTTCCACAACTTGCCCTTTTACCCTCTCGCCGCCCGGCACATCCCTTGCTCCTTTCCCCGTTCGAGTAAAGAGAAGATCAAGCCACGCGAGCTGCACTCGTCATTCGCCAGGCGCACGCACGCACGCACGCACCATTCCGTCTGCGCGGGGCCAGAGCAGAGCATGGGGAAAGAGAGATACGCCGCGTAACGGCAGCTGCTTCGCCGCTAACCAGATTCGTCATGCCCGTGGAAGGGCAGAGACGAGGCCATCTTGTTGACCACCATGTAATAATGTGTCTGATGTCGTGGCACCGTCCTGCGCGGCTCCTTTCCCACATCCCCCCCTAATCCCCTAGTCTTGTCCCGGATAGCGGCATATTTCATCATGCAGCCATCGTCACATCCTTCTACTTATCTTTTCGTCTGACGTTTTCACTGCCTACACAGGTGCCCCCGTTCGATGGAGTTACGAACCAGTCTTCGAAGCTGATTGCGTCCCTGCAGCCCTCTCTCTCCAACCTGGTTCCCCGGAACTGGGGAGATCGCACTGACTCACCACTTCATTGACAATAGCTTTGTACCTGGCGATCGTTTCCCGCCATCGCCGTATTCACTGCGCTTTCGACAGTTCGGCGCAGGCGCTGCCGCCGGAACCGGACGCGGGGTCACGGTGCACGAACCGCAGAGGCACTCAAACTAGGGGATTGTGGGAAAGGCTGGGGGGACTTATGGTAAGTTGTAAACAAGCACGTGTGACACAAGACGTTGGATTTGGGTTTTTGCTTCCGTCTTGGTTGTTTTATTTTTGGCAAACGGGCTTCGTGGTTCTTCGCTCTCACCCTTCTAGTGTGTTTTCCCTCCTTCTTAGGCCCCGCGCTCGTGGCTGAGTAACGTGGCTAAGGGCGTTATATGTCCTTATTCGGAGATGTATTGACAAATTCTTGTGTATCCTGTTTTGTCAGCTGTCAGTCGTGGAACAATGATTGATATCGGAGGTGGCCGGCAAACATGCAAATGCTAAATTGATTGAGCAGCAACAATAGCCATCTGTGCTTTTGCCGGAAAGAATTTATTACTCCTAAATTAGCTTCAAGAGAAGGCGTTCCTATAGCATGGTGATTAGGCGTGTCACAACACTGCCTATGTATTACTGCAGCTCTGTGGCTGGCTGAAGATCTTGCTCAGAATCAAACCGGTCAGTTCGAAATTTCCTTGCCCGGGTTTACCCGTAGGTGCTGCTTTAACACATCCGCACTATTCTTGCTGGTTGTCACTGTAGTTAAGCATTGCTGTTCGTTGATCGTAGGAGCCAGGACGTTGTTTTATCTCTATGCAGTGTCGTTGAAAATTTTCCGCGCTCGTAGTTGCACAGACTTATTTTAATTAAACTGAAGAACATGTAGAAAGAATCAAGTTTAGGTAGTAGTTATGATGACATATTGGCAGACAAAGTTTGAGCTGTACAGCTTGTTCAGGGATCATTTAGTGAAGCTTTACTCTATACCGGCTTTGACTGTTCGACGTGACAGCGCTGGACATTCGGGCAATACAAACACCCTGTAAATGCACGTCGCCACTCTCACCCGCTGTCGCTAGGGACTATCATTTCGTTTCATCTATCCAACGGTTGAGGAAATTGGAGCGCGGCCATGCCCTCCCTTTTCGGTGGTGGCGATAAGTGTCAGGGTGATAGGCTAATGATCCACCCAAACCTTCCCTATAAATATTTTATCCTTGCCTTTAGCCCAGACCCTGATGCGCCGCCGTGCGTGAACATGATTCTTAGACACGCCCCACTATTAGTGGACCCGGTCGCTACTTGCGACATCGAGCAATGACCGGCTAACAATAGCAACAGAAGCACTTTAGTTACTTTACCTGTTCACATATTGCCCTTATCCATGTATTTGAACTATCCTAGCATCTCACGGGGAAAAAATTGCTGATGTTTGGAAATCACAACTTTATGAGGATCAAATTCCCGCTTTATGGCCCTGATAATTATTTTCCACACTTTCCTACTTCTTCAAGAAGTGAAACCCTTCGGATTGATTATTATTATTATGTTCCGTAAAGTATTGAGACAAAGTCTGCGGTATAGCGGGAATCCGCTGAAGAATATATTCCCCATCTCAAGGATGCCATGATCCACAAAAAAATTCTCAAACACGAGTACACCAGCCTGTTTGCTCCAGAAGAGCTTGACATCTGTTTCCGAGCCCAGGGGGGGCGCCTTCTCAGTACGCGGTTCAGACAAGAACCCGACATACCAGGCTGTCAGCACGTCCGTCACACCGCAAGAACCATGAAATTCCGGGGCCGTCAGAACTATCAAACCAGGGCACACGCATCCAGGGGCCCATGCACTTTGTGCAACTGCCCATGAGGCACATTGCATCTCACAGGGCCCCCCAGCCTCGGCAGCAAGGACTCGATGCGCGAAGCCGAGAGCTGCTGCCCGCAGAGCGGCGAGCAAGGTAAGACAGCGTCAATTGGTGTGCACGTCAACACCATTGGCCAAGTATCGGGGGGGTGTCGGCGGCTAGCAGCGTTGGCTGACAGGGCCTTGTCTGCTTATTATGTGTATCCGATAAATCAGGAGGGGGGAAGGGGGGAGGGAACGAATGAACCCTGTTCCTTGTCTCTCATCATTGCCACAGCCGCCCTCGTCCACCCCGGTCTATCCCTGGCGACAGATACGAGCGTAGGGAGTACAAAGCAGATTTCTCTGCATAATTGCATCAATGAGCACATCATGAGCAAGTTGAAGCGAATTTGGTAGGAGAGAGCCTCGTGGCAGTGATTCTGGTTAGCACAAATCAAGTTGTAGGAGGCAATGTTTGGAACTTGGTTGCTGATCCCGCAATTAGGGGGTAATCGAAGTAAGCACCATGAACCTGTAGAGTTGAGAATCCCGTTTGCGTGAAGGCTTAGCAAAGACTGGCGGTGGAGCGCTGCCGCCGTGGTTGTGCGGGGGCTGAGTCACCTCACCACTTTCCCATGCAAGCAGTCTGAAAGGGAGTCGTGCGCTTTGAAGTTTGGACATCTGGGCTTCGGAAGGAGCTGCCAACGCTCGGGAGGATTGCTTATGGATGTGTGGGGGATGATTTGGCAAAAAGCTTGGTCCTGGCGGAAGTGCATCTCGTCAGTTCGCAGCCCTTCGATAACAGAAAATGTATATCTGCTGCAGCTTTGAAGCAAGTAAAAGGCTGATAAAATATTTAGAAATTTCCCATTCGAGCAAGCCTATCTATCCGTATGTTGACGAACAGCCGCCATCTCTTCGGCCTCACAACCTGTCTCACTCCCAATCTCTCAGCGCATCCTTCTAACCTTCAGACCCAAGGTTCGCTCTTACCTCGGTCCCAGCACAGTATTACCCCTCATCATCCTCACTGGCTGGCGTTTTGCAGGAAGGGACTCCGCTGGCAAAGGAGTGCGATGGGCTAGACCCTTGGGATGGCCGACACTATGGAGCTTGGTGGGGAGCGCGTGCCATTGTAAGGCGTCGGTGGCCTATTACTTCATGTTACGCCCGGCTCGTCGAACGATGCGTTAGGCAGCGCGCCTGAACGTAGGCATTGGGATCATCTCGCGAGGTGATTTCCACGCCTGCCCGGCGTTCGCAGATCGCGATGGCAGTATAATCCAGAGAATCTTCATGAAAGATCCACACCAATGCCAGAAAAAGTAAAATTCGAAACGGAAGGGCCAGATAGTAACAGTAAGAGGGCATACGGCGCTTCGTCGGGGAAAAAGCGTGCGGGCAAATGTAAGCCTTAAAGTCAGCCTCTGCCGCTGCATGGCGTCTCTTAGGGCTCGGCTCATGTACAGCCACCCTCGTCACTCGAACGCGTATGCTTTTGGGGCGCAAGCCATCGCAGGACCCAACTTCAGTTGCGTGAAGATGTTCTCTCTTGCCAATCGTAGGTGTATTGAGCTTCAAAGGCCGGGGGAGCGTGCGGATGTTGCGCCGAAATCACGCCCAACGATTGCCGGCGGCAACCGTCCGCCTCCAAGCCTCAGAATGGCGATTTGTCGACAGAGCTTTGATTGCCACAACTAGGATGAAAACGGGGTGAGGCTTGGGATTAAGATGAAGAGGCTTTTTTTCCTACGTTCGAAGTTCTCCACATATGCACGTCTCAAGCCCGACATACTGGCGACTTCCCTGCCAATGAGGCTTCCATTGTTGTGATGACTGGGTCGTGCGTTCTCTCGAGTGAGCGCCTTGGGAATTGGTGAAGCAGCATCCACGACGACATATAAAGTGAGTCCAGTACAGACTTAGATAACATCCATTCGTTCAAAGCCGGACTATGGGTCAGTTCTTTGTCATGCTCTACAGTGAATCAGATCGGTCTTGTCTCAAGGAACAACAACAACTCTACGCATCCTAAAATCATGAACGAGAAACAGATAGGACGTGTTGAGACGGCCTAGTATAATAATCAGTGGACCCAAAATGACCTCTCAAAGGAGTCTTGCCTTGAACATTTAAACGCAAAATAATCTCTACGCTCTATGAATTCTCCAAAACTTACCAAACCCAACGCTCAGAAAAAGTCTACTCGAAGTAGCCGGGGAACAGCCAGCTCAGCTTCTCGACCGCCTCCTGCTTCCTGCCCTCGGGCTTGGTGATGCTGCCCGAGAACTTGGACTGCTGCTCGAGGTGCTTGGCCAGGACCAGGTCGCTGTGCTCCTGGGCGCTCAGAGCGTCCAGCACGGCTCCGATGAAGCGGCGGGCGTTCTCGCTGTTGGCCTTCATGTGGCCCATGACCATCTCGACATTGACGTCCTCGGTCGTGTGCCAGCAGTCGTAGTCGGTGGCCATGCAGATCATCTGGTAGGCGATCTCAGCCTCGCGGGCCAGCTTGGCCTCGGGCAGGGCCGACATGTTGATGACGGTACCGCCCCAGCTGCGGTAGAGGTTCGACTCGGCGCGGGTCGAGAATTGCGGGCCCTCTGTACAAACATGTCACAGGTCAGCACTCAAAAAAAGGCTTCAAAGAAAGGTTTTGGGTAACCGTACCCATGCAGATCAACGTGCCACGGTCGTGCAGAGTGACGCCCTCGCCCTCCAGGCTGTGGCCGCACTGGCGCACGATCTTGGCGATGCCCTCGTCGAAGGGGTCGCCGAAGCCGACGTGGCCGACCATGCCGCCCTCGAAGAAGGTGAAGGGGCGGATGCCCTTGGTGCGGTCGATGATCTGGTCGGGCACGACGAAGTCGCGCGGCCGCACCTCCTCCTGCAGGCTTCCCACGGCGCTGAAGGCGATTATGGTGCGCACGCCGATGCTGCGCAGCGCGGCGATGTTGGCGCGGTTGGGCACCTCATGCGGCGCCAACTCGTGGTTCAGGCCGTGGCGCGACAGGAAGGCCACGGCGATGGGCTCGCCCGTGGCCGGCGATGGGTGGTGCAGGATCGAGATGGGCGACGACGGCTGGCCCCATGGCGTGCTGATGTTGAGCGTCGCGGCGTGCGTGAAGTTCGGCAGCGATTGAAGGCCGGTGCCGCCGATGACGGCAATGTGCACCGGATCTGGTCGAGAATGTCAGCCTTCATATGAAAGCAGAAAAATTGCGCGGAAGCGCGGGAACGGCGCAATTGAGGAATTACCGGCGTAGGAAGTAGCGACGTTGGCCATGATTCTCTTCGAGGGCAGGAAGACGGAGCGATTGCTGCACGACTGGAGGAGCGAGCGGCGCGCAAGAGATCGAAGTTGGGCTGTCATGGACTTGAGGCTTCAGAAATTCTGATGCCCCGCCAGGGCCCAGAATGACGCCATGCAGGGATCCTGTGGGCCTCGAAAGTCCGTGCATTCCCGCTCAACACCATCCTCCTATCATCGTCATCGTGAGCTCCACGTTCTACAGCTGGAAACCACGCCGGCAAAATCATGCCCGGCCTGAACAAAGGGTCGTGATGCGTGTAGTACGAAGCGAAGGATTAGTTTTAGGTTTGCTGCCACTCAATCACGGCTGATAAAATGTGCCACTCAGAAATTTGTATTTTTAAGCATGATGCATTTGGAGCGGAAGAAAAATTGTCACCATCGTTGTATGGAGTTCTGCAAAAGCTTCCACTGCAGCGCGTTTCGTGGTATAGCTTGAGTCTTACATTAATAATTATTGTAAGTCGTTTACAAGTACATTCTAAAATTCCGCTCACGGGATTGCAGTGGAGTAAGTAGGAAGCTTTATGAAAAGTGTATAAGGAAAATTTCCTAGAGTAATATTTCTAAACTTAATCTACTGTAGCAAGTCTTCTATTATAGATAGTAAAATGGAGTACGTTGCTTGTATAGAATTTTCTGTCCAAGAAATCTCTGATTCCTTGTAAGGAATTCCAAATAATGCTGATGATATAGTTTCCATGTTTTATAAATGCTTCTCGTAAGAAGAGTTACATCAATTAAATAATAGAAAATGACGACCATGTCGCTGCATAACTATCTGAACTTAATTACTTTAATTTTAAAGATTATGTCTAAGCAAAAGCTTGCGAAGGTATTAAGGCATTCGTCGGCACGGCTTCCCTGTCTTCTTCCTAGCTTTCGTGCATGTACAGAAGCTATCCACTAGGCACTGCTTTATGGCTGATAACACATGGCCAGAATGCTGTACGAGAGAAGCGTGGCAATGTCGTTGCTATTTTTGGTATAAAAAGAGCCTTCTCTTCAGCCTTGGGGCGGAAGCTAGAAAATTACATTAAGGAGGGTGGTGCGCATTCA
This sequence comes from Lasiodiplodia hormozganensis, assembly GCA_030512325.1. Lineage (NCBI taxonomy): Eukaryota > Fungi > Ascomycota > Dothideomycetes > Botryosphaeriales > Botryosphaeriaceae > Lasiodiplodia > Lasiodiplodia hormozganensis. The sequence continues at coordinate 18,895 of JAUJDW010000191.1, read as the reverse complement.
ATAGATCTAGAATCAAATCCCGTATTCTACGGCGCCACTGCAGTACATACTATTAGAATACGCACGTCCATATTCTCTTATCTTGTCGCCCGGCGAGGCTTGCCGACAAAAGATGGTTGCCGCGCGTCCACCTCGTATTTCGAGTAAGCACCGGCAACAACATCTCTTACCGCAAGCGCCAGTACTATTGCGTGCGTCATCACCCGCGCCACGCTTGCGAGTCAGCCGAAGCACGTTCACCTGCACCGCCATCCTATTCCTGCTTGCCTGCGACCAAAGCAGCGCCAGCCTTGCTGCGAGCCTTACTCGTAGCTCAAACCGCCGCATCATACCCCGGCCCCGACAGCCGATTACGCGCCGCGTACGGCTGGTGCGTGCATACCACCCGTCAGGCCTGTCAGCCTGTATATATTCGTTGCATCCTTCCTGCCGCTCTAACCGCTCTCTCGTTGCCCACACGAAAGCCCATCCACGACATTTCACACAATTGCGAGCTGCTGTCCTACGCGCCCCCCGCTCCTCTCGTATCGCGAAACAAGTGCGTACGTACCACACAATACACACATTCTCGCAGCAGGCAAAGCAAGCCAGAGCGCTTTGCCTGCCCTTTGTGCCGCAACGCCGCCCTCTCTCTCTCGCTCCTCCCCTCCGCCCAAAAAAGCGAACCGTTTCAATTGCCCGCACGCCAAGATGTGCTGACCACCTCTCGCCTCCAGCGCCTTCGAATCCTCTCTCACCCACCCACCCACCTTCGCTCTTCCCTTCCTAGCGCGAGACCGTCCTCTCTCCCATCGTTCGATTCCCTCATAGTCGCGATCGTCGCAGCATCCTACCACTACCAGACACCATGCCCGGCTCCATCGCTTCCAGCAGCACCGCCTCTTCCCTCTCCAAGCCCGTCAAGACGATCAAGACGGGCTGCGTCAGCTGCCCGTGCGGCGACGACGCCGAGTGCACTTGCTGCTTCATTCCTTGGTAAATACTCCCCACCATAGGCCTGCCGTCTCCATGGAGAAGGTGCTCGGGAAAGATACGCATGCTAACGGTTGTATCGCTATAGCACTGTCATGTAAAACCAAAACGACTTGAAGCGTACGATAATGTCAATCGCGAGCTATGCGAATATCCAACACGGGCCGAAGGAAGAATGAGGCCGGCGCATGCGGAGCATGTTTACAAAAGCGACGAAGGAGAAGATGATGTTAAGGCGGCATGAGTTGTTTATACCCAAATTCGAAAGGCTTGACTGTTTTTGCTCTGAATGACTTGCCCCATGTCTGCATGAAACCACCGGCAATCGCACAATGTCCTGGTTCACGATTGTCTCACATTCTTAATTCTCCAAATTATTCAGAATGGTAAAACAACGCCATACAGAAGCGCTAGTTCGTCATAAATCCATGAAACCTTCGCGCCATGTAGCTCAAGCGCTCTTCCTAAAGCCAAGAAATAAGAAACGCTCCCACCATATCCATCATTATGTATAGTTCCATTTGTAGTGTGGCCGATATTGCTCACATCACTGTGCAAGGGATGATGCAGCACGAGCAGTCGTCGCCGCAGTAGCACGGCAGCTTGACGGGTTTCGTAATAGGCTTAGTGAGGGAGGTTGCGGTCGAGGAGCTGGATGTTGTAGAGCTGGGCATTTTGATTGCGGGTTGGAGGCGTAAGATGCTCGATAAGTAGACTTGATCCCTGTACAGTAGGTGTTCAGCAGGCGTGTTGCGTTTAGGGGAGGCTGATGCTTACGATCCAGGAATACGAATGGGTCCAGGTAGCGAGGTTGTCTGGTAATGTCTGGCGCAGTAGCGAGTGGTGGGTACGGAGGTGAATATGAAGACTGGGCAGAAGCCAACTTTGTGGTGGCTGAGACCCAGAGATATGCATGCGGCTATGACGTATGCGGGGATGGCTAAGCAGGGCGCGTGGATTGGTAGGATCAGGGAGGGACGATACGCGAAAACCCTTGCCGCCATCGCGCCAAGTCGCGTTAAAATGCTCTAGCGGATGCTTCCGAGAGCGTTTCAAAATAATTAGTACCTTCCAATTTGAGGAAGAGCAGTTAAACGTTGAGAACCATGCCCAAATCGGCGTATGAGAGAGGCAGCAGGTACTCGTATAGCAGAGAATTCGAGGGTATAGACCTTTCGACATCCACGCCAGGAAAAAAAGAAGCAGAACAGTCTAAAAATAAGCCGCAGTATCCAATGTGCAGTCGTTCATAGGGTAGGTCGTAACTAGAAAACACTCCAAGGCTCAGATGTCCCTCCTGTTTCCAGATTAACAATTAAGCAGGAAAGTTTAAGGCGGACGAGACTCACCACTGCGCGGGCTCCGCATAAGGGGTTTTGACCGCGTTCCTATCCGCGAACGGGTTGTCTTCATCCTCTTCCTCCTCCGGCTCGCTTTCACTCTCCTCCACTCTCTGTTTTCCGAAAGCCGCAGCAGGTGTAGTTGCAGGCCTCGGCGGCTTCGGCGGTGGGTTTTCTCCCAAGTTCAGGCCAGCCAGCTGCTCGGCTGCAGCCGTAGGCGAGGTCGGAGACCCTGGTGAGCGCACAGCGCGCGCCTCGGTCTCAGAGTCACTGTCATCCGAGATTGATTTGTCCATAATTTCATATGACATGAGGGCCTTCACGAGTTCGTCGTTAGCGCTCAATAAACTGCCGATCCACTGGTCCGACTCCACGAGCTGGATGTAGCGCAGAATTTGCCGGCGCAGCTGCTTGCAATTGTCGAACAGCTTGACAACTCCGGGGTTCTCTGAGACGCGCTGCTGCTCGCGATTGATGAGCTGAAGGGCATTCAAGAGGTTGGTGCTGGCCACGGATGCTGAGGCGATAGTTTCCAACATCTTTGGCTTCTCCCTTTCGAGGTTGAATGGTTGCGACTTGGACTTCTTGTGCTTCTTGTCCTTATGGCTAAAGAAGGACGAAGACGTGCTCAAGGGCGCAGGTGGCGTGAACGAAACCTTTGTCGACGAAGTTGCAGCGCTGGAAGAGCTGCGAGACGGGCGGCTTTCGGTAACGGGGGAAGATGGGGCGCTATCGGCATCGGCTTCAGTCTCCTTAATCACCTTGGATTGGTGCGGCTGGGGCCGTCTTGTTTGAGGCAGTTGCTTGTAGAGGGTGGCAATTCTTTCGAGGCCTGGCTTGCCCTTGTATGCAACAGCCCATTGCCGGAAGAGAACGTTGCACTTTGCCCTGACATCGGCGTCGACCATGTCGTCGCGGGCGAGGATACGTAGCCGCTCAAGTAGCGGCTCATCGGCAAATGCACGCTGGAATCGCGGACCAGCGTTTTGAATCAAGCCATCGAGAATAGTCAGCGCGCGCAACTGGCGGTGCACGCTACCGTATTTCCTAACGTGGCATCATCAGAAAAAGACCTCACCGTCGAGGTTTTGAAACGTACAGCTTTTTGCGGATCGCACGTGCGGCCTCCGTTGGGCCAGATTCTTGAATGCGAATGACCTCGACCAGGTCAACAATGCCGGCCACATCATTCTCGTCATACTGCTCGCTGGTGAGGCGGTCTATCTGGACCGTTACAGCCGAGTACGGCTTCTTCTGTAGGTAGTAGAACGTCTTCAGCAAAATGTACGTTGCGGGGGACGACATCGTGGATAAGGAGGTTCAGGAGCAGGGCTGGAAATGAGTTTGAGGACCCAGTGCGGATCATAGCATGACTCGCTATTGATAGTGTTGATGGGGCAGAGAACTTGAGGAAAACTGAACCCCGCGTAGCCGCTTTCCCAGGAGAGCCCGTGCATATAGGATACGCACATGCCATGGCCATGGTGAAGGGCTGCAGTCATATGCTGAAGGATGGAGAGGGAGGACCCACCGAGCCGCTGAACATTTTGGAGAAGGATTGTTGTTCTTCTTTCTTGGGCCCGAAAATAAGCCAAGCAGTCTTCTTGAGCCGGAGACCTGTTTTTCGCTACCGCCCACTCTAGAAAAAACGTCATCAGCGTATGGTGGCACGACGAGGGAGGAGTGCGCGGCGAGGGTGGGCGATAAGGTGTTGCGGCAGTGTGGCGGTTGGCAGGCGATGCGCAACAGCTCAAGCGCGTGATTCCGCAGCGGCAACTCGTCGAGAGGACGTACCTTGATGGGAGACAGAGTCTTTCTTTGAGCGGAAGGCTGCAGCAGCCGCGTGCGTGGAGAGTCGACCTCGGCGCTGACGAAGATGCCGGCGAGGAATGCTAGCACGTGCAAGCGGGGAATGGAGCGGCGGTGACGGGAACGATGGGAGCAGCTGCAGAAGCCCCGAAAGAGAATTTCAGGCTCGGCAGGCGATCCGACGTGATGACCCGTGGTGTTGTGTTTCGGGCTGCGAGGAGCGCTGCTGCCCCACCACGAACCAGTGCCTCCGTCATCGCCGGCGCCGCCTGGCCGCGGCTTCCACCTTCCCTTCCTCCCAACCTACCCCCGCACCTAGTCCCCTCTCTCAACAGTGCACGTCTCACAAAATCCAGCACTCACGCCATGGCGACGAGTCCACCTGACCAGCCCACATAAAGCAAGGTACCTGCGCTACCTCGACCCTGCAGCAGGTGGATCGCGCTCGCTTTCCCGCGCTGCAGCCGCTGATCGCTGATCCTCCCATGCCTGCATCCACAACGCCATCCGACGCGTGATTTACCCAGCACCCTGCAGAATAATGCCCCACGGCACCTGCGGGTTCACTCCAATCAATCACCGCGACAGGTCTTCACCGTCTGAGCCTTTTTCCGTCTCTACAGAAGGGTATTGCATCCGAAAGCTAGCGTTATTTTGTTTTTTCGCTCATGTCATGGGTAGCAGAAGCTATCGTCCGGACGATAGCTTCATCTACCCGCATATTTTTTTTTCTGCCCAAAAAAAAGCTGAGGCATAGTTACTCTAGATTCGAGGATCCTTCAGCTGCAATACCCCTCTGTAATCAGCAGACACGAAAAGCTCGCCAAGGTGGTGAGGCTCGCCGACGAAGGAATAACCCGCTCATTCGGAAGTACCTCTCTCCGGGTAAATCTGCGGGTGCATCCATGTTCGAAAGAGCAGCGATATCTCAAGGTGAAGAACCTCAATTGAAAAAACGCAAGACTGCCAAAGATTCGGAGGAGAAGAAGCAACATGCGATGGAAGAAAAGGCCCGGCCAAGACCAAACACCAGTGGGAGACGCGTGGTTTCCGAGGGCACCCAGCCGTTTGCATTCTTACCACTGAAGCCTCAGGATCCTGCATTCAATCCAAGGTCTGCCGCGGATAAGTTTGTGATCAATGACCAACGCCACAATTTCATGGGGAACACAACTTCCAGTTCGAACGCATTTCTCTCCCAAAGTGACCGCTCTAGTACCATCGATGACAGCATATCCATCGTGTCGCCTCTCACATCAATGGACATCATCTCCTCGCAGCCCACCTCTAGTTTCGAAAGGATGTCGGGGCATGGCAGAACATCACAGCAGGCATCTTGCAACAGCTTTCGGGACCGCAGTACTACTTACGAGCCCAGGACCAGTTCAGCCAGCCTTTCTGACGATGTTGAAGACCCTAGAGTCAAATATTTGAATCGTGGGTTAAGCCACCCATCTAGCTTTCTCACACAGTCGAAGCGCATACCCACCCATCGTCCGCACAAGCTGTCACGAAGTCCACGGCTTGGCACGATCTTCGAAGAATTCGATGCAGATGCACTTCCAGTGGCTCAAAACGGTCGTGACAAGACCAGGACCTTATCTTCAATCGACACAACCAAGCACGAACCCGATGATTTTGATATCTTTGATGGACTTTCTGATACTGATCTTTTTCTCACCCTGCCGGTGCAGGAAACCGAAAGGCTACAGGAAGATACGCCCAGCTTGTCTACATTCAAGATTGCTTCAAGTGAGAGAGCAAAGCAAAGCACCCTGCAATTAATCGATCAGTCAGGCATGGAAGATTTTTTTGCACAAGACTGGGAATTGTTTGACGAGGAGAACGATATCCTCGAAGAGCCAGATGCAAGTATAGATTCCGCAACGATACTGAATCAGGTCTCCAGCAATACCCAAAAAGTTCAAGCGACTCCAACTACTCTTGCCTCGAGTGGCACGACAGCGGAAGCAAAGAACGTGCACTCTCCGGATCTCAAACCCATCCTAAGGCCACCTTTCCCAGATCGCGTGCAAGAGAGATCACCGGTCCTTGGGCTTTCAGGCACAACCTCTCTGCGTGTTTGTTTTCGCATTGGTGAGGCGCTCAATGTGGGAATTCAGGCAGTGCGCGAGCATCAATCTGTCATCATCGAGCTGTATGCCAGAGTTCGTTGGTCATTCCGAGAACCCCGGTCCATCAAACAACATTTTATCCTGATGGATCTCTTTCATGATCGGCCGCCCTACCTGGATGGCACATACGAGGGTTGGAAAGGAGTCGGGCTCTTCGAAGACGATTGCGCTAGATTCCTGGAGCGGCCGGACCACCCACTAATTTGTCGGTGCATGGGAAAGCTGAAGCGCGATAACACATCGTGGAGACTAACGATAGCTAACATCTGGGAGGCCTCGATGGACGATGTGGAACACGCGCTTGCAATCGTCCAGTCGTAGCCGGTCACACTGCAACGGTGCGATGGGTCGCCTTGCCATTGGGCCCACGCGGTTACACTGGCGGACATGGCTGGTGGTCCTTGCTCGCGCTGGTACACTGACGAGCAATTTATCCGGGGAATTTGTTGAACGGCGTGAATGAAAAGAATGATGGGCGGACACGTTTGCTTGGTCATCTACTTGCTTTTCAATCCTTTGTATCGAGGCGGCGTGAGGTTGCGTGCTCAAACTACCCGCCTGCTATCTTTGGGCTCGCTTACACGTCCACCTAGCAGGGTTGCTGGCGGCTATTGCTGGCATGTGTTTGGGCAGGCAGGCGTGCCGAATCTCATGGGAAATGGTGCAGTAGCAGTCGGGTAGATGAGCGGTTTAAATTTCAGTCAGAAAAGCCAGGGAGGCGCTGGTCTGGTTCATTGACGAGCCGTGCCGATGCTGCAGCAATGGTACACGTCACGTGGGGGATCTGCGGCAGAGGGCTCCCGGAGGGCTCCCACGACTGCTCCCCCTCCGGGCCCTCTGCCTTTCATATCACCTTGAGATGCCGCTATGCCCTTCAATGCAAGCCGTGCCAGGTACCACACGCTCCGGTAGCAACATACGCCAAATATGGAAGACGAAGGAATCTCGCCCACGTCGAAGGCCAGCTCCATGACGCAACCGTCGGTGCAAGCGATGCTCGCAGGCTCCTTCAGCAGTCAAAGTGCGTCGAACGGCTCGGACAAGCGCGAGCAGGCCGAGGGTGAGAAGGGTGGGCTCAGCTCTGCGTTCCAGGATGAAAGAACGCCCTCCGCGTCGCCTTCCAAGAACCGGTCGCTCTCGGACTCGCAGGCCCCCAAGCTCTCGCCGTCACCCAAGATCGTGTCGAAGCGCGCCTCCAAGGACGATGCAACAATCACCACCCCGCGCACGCCGCGACGACCGGACTTTTTAGCTCGCGGCCTGTCGCTGCAGATGCCCCCGCGCGATCCGAATCTTGGACTCCAGACTCCCACCCAGTTCAGCCGCGTTCCTCTGTCGCCTCAGCTCGACGCGCGAGACACCTACGGCACCCCCGCCACCGTCCTGCCCCGGCATTCCCGGGGCCTTGACTTTGCGCGCGCATGTACGAATCTGCACCACTCGACCCTGGCGGAGCAGTCGTCTCCTGACTCCTCGCCGACAATCACCCAGAAGGGCATGATGATTCCCCAGCGGAGGGGCAATCTTACGTCCTTCGCTCTCGACTCCCCACACAACGACCACACCCGCTGGCCTGGCATGCACCACGAAAAGAATAGCGTCGTCTCCAGCTCGCTTGGTAGCGTCAACATGCTAGGCTCCGACTCTTCCGACAGCGACTCCGACGAGGACGACCCCATGGATCCCGACGACAACGATGACCCCATGGTCATGACACCCCATGTGCTTAAGCTCGACAAGAATGCGGGCAACCCTTTTGGCGCGCCGCCGAATGTGGCAAGCCCTGGCGGCGTCTGGTCTGGTGGCTTTTCGCCGAGTGGTCCGAACTTTCTACAAATACAAAGAAACAGGTTGAAGAAGGTGCGAAGCAGGAAGAGTTCGAGCAGCGCAAGCGGCCACAGCTCGATCGCAAGCCCCGGCCCCGGCTCTCCGCCCGCAGGAAAGCCGTTCGACGGAACCAACGGTGGGTACTTTGCTCGCGAGGCCGTCATGAGAAAAGCGGGGTCCCGGCGCGAGAGCTTGAGCATGGTCGCCAACGACCTGACCATCTCCTCCGGCAACGACAGCGGCGACGAGGCCGGCATGCCGGCACCCACCACTCCCGGCGTCGTACGCCGCACCGTCGTCCGGCGCGGAAACCTTTTGGTAAGGTCCGAGCTGACGTCACGCGCTCGCTCACGTTCGCTAACGCGCCCGCAGCCCAAATCCAGGCAATTTGGTCGCATCCGCGCAGAGCTCTTCGAAGAGAGTGCGCCGGTCGACAGCGAGGTCAAGCGCGAAGCCGAGATCATCCGCCAGGTCCGTGAGAGCGATGCCACGTCCACGACCGGTCGCGAAGGATCCATCACCGCAAACTCTTCACCCAGTCTCCTCCCGGCAGTGCCGGGCCTGAACGACCTCGAGGACATACCAGAGGATACCGGCATGGACATGGAAGAAATGGCTGCCGCCGCAGCTGCAGCTAATGGAAAAGGCCTCTTCGGAGCCTTCAACTTGCAGCCGTGGAAGAGCGCCGAGAGGCCATCTTGGAGCATCCAGGATGGCAGACACACCCCGCCGCCTCCCTTCTTGGGCCGCGGCAGCTCCTCTGCTATCAGCGATGATATCAACATGGATTCCCCGGTCGCTTCCATGGCGCAGTACCGCCACAGGATGTCTACCTCGGACGTCAACAAGGACGATTTCTTGTCGCGTGGATCAACGCCACAACCCATGGTCCCTCCCACTGCCGCCGAGGGCCTGAAGAAGAAGCGCCGTAGGGATGACGACTTCGACGTCAATTCCATAAAGCGACGGGCCGTGTCTCCTGGATTGAGCGTTACCAACAGCCCGGTGTTGTCACAGTCGCCGCAGCAGAGGGAGGGAATGTGGGCCCCGAGCAAGACGAGTAGAGAAAGTTCGATCGTCGGAACCAGTACTAACAACGGCCATGGCGAGAGGTCCAATAGTGGAGGAAGCACAATGAGCGTCACCCCGAGCTTAGGACCGAAGAGGGTCGGGCTGCAGGGTATGACGGACACGAACGACGGACTCATGAAGATGAGTATCGAGTAGCTGTGTGCGCTTCGCTCTGAGATTTGTATGAGTACGGCGCAGGAGGACTGGTTTACGGCAAGCACGAAATGGCGTTTTGGGACGGACTCAAGGGGGAACAACAGCGACTTACGATATCCATTTTCCTGGGTTAAATTGGGACGGGCTTGCCTCTTCAATTAATTTCTATATTTCCGTGCACCTGCTGTTTGATGCTCTGCTCTGTGATACTTTCTGACTCGGTTTCGACGTCCTCGCCGGGTAGCGTCATAGTGAAAGCGGTCCCTGCGGCGGTGCCCGGGGGTTTCAACACCACCGCCGACCCCGCGACGATCTCCCGCAACGACAACAACACAGCTGCATCCCTGAGCTCGCTCAACCTCTCTTACGCCTCTACCCGTTACCATACAATCCCGCACCATGGCAGCCAGCGACGCCGCATTGAGCTCGTTCATCGAGTCTGCCCCGCCAGGAGAGGTTCGTCCAACGCTCCTGCCCCTCCGTCGTTTCCCCAGCTAACCAACCTACAGCTCTCCAACGTCACCGCCGGTACGAGCGAGCCCCCAAACTCCCCGAGACTGCTCCACATACTCATTTGAATCCGTTCCGTAGCTATCAAGTCCATCACCGGCAGCGACGACGTTTCGGCCCTGGCCCCCGCCTACCAGAAGTACAACGAGGAGCAATTCGCGACGACCAAGCTCCCTGGCGGCAGCGAAGCTGTAAGCCCAAACCCCAGCCTCACCAGCGAATACCCATACCCTTCGCTCCTGCAAGGTCGTGAGTTGGAATCTTAGAAAGCTGACACGTCCGCCCCCCCTCTCTCTTCCCCCGCACAGGTCGTCATCAGCCCGTACAACTCGCTCGGCGACGGCCGCTACTACGACGTCGCCGCGTCATCGTCGTTCGCCTTCGACCACGTCACGCAGAAAGCGTCGGACGGGCAGTCGCACGTGCTCGAGGGCGCGCAGGCGGACCTGGTCAAGTCGCTGCTGAAGGCGCTGCAGGCGCACGCGGCCGAGCACTACCCGGCCGCCGCGCTGGGCGTCTACCCGACCGAGGACGACACCAAGGTCGCCGTCGTGCTCGTCAGCAACAAGTACTCGCCCAGCAACTTCTGGAACGGCCGCTGGCGCAGCGCGTACGTCGTCGATCCCTCCGGCGGCGCCATCACGGGCAGCATCAAGGTCGATGTGCACTACTACGAGGACGGCAATGTGCGCATGCTGACGGAGAAGCCGATTTCGGCGAATGGCGGTGGTGGGAGCGCGAGCGATATTGTCAGGGCGCTGGCGGCGGCGGAGCGCAAGTACCAGGAGGATCTGAACAGGGCGTTTGCGAGCTTGAGCGAGGGCGCGTTCAAGGGCCTGCGCAGGCAGCTGCCCATCACTAGGCAGAAGATTGAGTGGGAGAAGATCAGCGGGTACAAGCTGGGGCAGGACATTGGTGGTGGCAGCTCGAGGAGGTAAGGCGGTTCCTCTCTCCCTGGTCTGCTTGACGGACTTTTTGCTTTGTGTTTTTTTTTCCTTTGTAAAATGGCCGGGAAGGCATGTGGACTAATTGGTCGTGTGGCTGATGTGATGTGTGTGCAGTTGAACGGGACAATTTAGAGCGGCGTAGAGCGCCTTGCAAATAACGGGCCCGGGGCGGACAACAAATGCATTTGCTTTTCAGATCATGCTCTATGAGTACAAATATCAGCTGAGAGTGTCTAATATTGCTTGTATTCACACTACTGATTGGGTAACCAATCAAACTCCGCAACCCATGCCCTGAGGAGCCCACACCAGTATCCGGGCGAAAAGTCTGACTATGCCCCGTGAGAAGCGGGTAGTGCTCTCTGCTTGGTATATCGGGGAAATTGGAATTTGGTGAACATGTGCGCTTGCGTCAAGCTATTTCCTATGAGTTTTTCTGTGGGGATGTAAACTTTTGTGCTGGGTTTGTATTGCCTTGCTGCTCAAAACCTCTGCCAGCGGTGCGTATTTATACGCTGCTGACTGCCGCAGCCTCTCTAATTCTTCACTAAAAGCTGTGGATGACAGTGGGTACCAGAAGAAATGACCATGGGCAATTATCTTACTTACGTGGGTAGTTGAAGGCATTGTCCGGACGTAGATGTCCATTTAATAATTCTACATTTGCATCCGGATGTGAGCTTCATATCCCCACGTATGTCGAATAATTGTACAGAAAATTGCGAGCGGTGGTTTCTTTTGGCACCTACGCGGCTAATACTGCGGGTTGTATCTCCGGGTCTATGAGCATCAACGTCGTGTTACCTGCGAGGTGAGCGCTCTCTCCTCTCCCAGCCCACCTCATACAATCACTTCCGTGCGCCTGCCACTTTTTCCGGGCGGCTTATAACTGTTCCGCTCCGTGCATTTTCCCGGACTCCGGCCGCGATATCACTGTGGTGTTTCTTCCTCTGTTGCCGATTCTTCCTTTCTCCTCCAACCACCTCCGACGCACCCCGACATAACCACTGTCTTGACACTCCAAGCCCACCGCTCGCACACCTTCCCATATTCCATTCTCAATCTCCCACCCAATCTCTCAGCACTTCGGGCGATTTATATAAAGCTCATTTCATCAACTTAGCCGTACGTTAAGCTCTACTTGACCATGCAGCGGGGCAGAGTCTAACAACTGAATAGGAACCTCGCCCGTTACAGCTTTCTTTCATTCATATAGCAACAATGTCCTACTCTCAGAACCCCGATTCTACCATGTCCTCTCCTCAGACACTCGATGACAGCATGTCTGAGACCGCGCACGACACTCATCAGATCCATCAAACGACCGAACCACGCCATGATAACGACCACAGCGATATCGCGCTGATCGACCTCATGCCAACCACTGATGAACTTCACTCGGAGCATCCGGAGTACCTACCTACCACAGACCCATCGACGTGGAACAAGCAGGGGTTTCAAGGCCTTGTCGACCGTCAGTTTCGCCTCTTTCGTGAAGACACCGTCGGAATATTGAGGGAATCGATTCGGCGTTATCTGCACATATCCAAAACAACGAAGCACCACTCTTCCGCTCAATCCAATGCTTATCATAACGTGCGTCTGGACCCGGAACTGTCGTTTGACCTGCACGGTGGCCTGGTCTTCTCCATGCGAGTTCCTCAACCTCTAGAAACTCAATCATTGGATCCGACAGAGCGATACGAGTGGTGGATCAACAGAGAAGGCCTCCAGCATGATGCTCTTGTATGCCTGTGGAGCAAGGATATGGACATGATGTTCGCTCAGGTCGGGCACTACAAAGACAAGAATCTCCATAAGCACGACTACGGAGCGGATGTGGCGAGACTGTACTGTCGGCCATTTGAGCAGTCGCCGCGCTATGTGGACTGGCTATTGACCAACGCGAAGGTAGACAAGGAGAGAAACTACACGCTGTTGGAGTTTCCCAGCCTCCGGACGTGGAGTTTTGTCCCACCTCTTCGAGCTCTGCAGCAAATGAGCGACATGCCGGATACTCCCCTCTCTACCGTCCTGGAGCCATCGGACCTGCCACAACCAATATGGATTCACCCTGCACCCTACGCCATGGCCAACAACTTCAAATTCCAGCTGGGCAAGACCGCGAGTGTGGATGGTGAAGGTGAGCTGGCCGTGTCGGACTTGTTCGACACCAAGATCCAAGCTAGCTCAAGGCTTGATGCCGGTCAAATGTCAGCGCTTCTCCATGCACTGAGGAACCGCATCGCGCTGATCCAGGGTCCACCCGGAACCGGCAAGAGCTACACGGCTGTCGCGATCATTGAGACCCTCCTCAAGAGCCTGTCAAACAGCACGCCTGGACCGATTGTCTGCGTCAGCTACAGCAACCGGGCTCTTGATAGCCTGCTTGAGAAGCTCCACGACGCTGGTGTCGAGAATATGGTCCGTGTCGGTGGCCAGTCGAAGTCTGATACCCTGAAGGATATCAACCTTGATGTCCTCGTGAAGAGCCAGCATCCACTTCCTGAGGACAAGCGGTGTGTTCATCGAGCAGCAGAGAACTTCTTCACGAGCAGCGAAGGTATAAAGGGGTTCCTGGAAGAGCTCAGTCGGGCGGATCGCGATTCTGAGAGGAGACGACTATCGGCCCAGATCAAGTCGAAGCTGGGACAATGGACTGAAGCGCAAAAAGAGTATACCGCCGCAATGGACCTTCATCCTCTCAACATTCTCAAGAGAGCAACGATCGTTGGTGTCACGGCCAGTGGAATGGCTCTCAGGCGCAAGCTCTTCCAGAAGCTCAACGCCAAGGTTATCGTCTTTGAAGAGGCGGGCACCATGCCCGAGGCTCTTGCCCTCACGTCCATCACTCCGAGCATGGAACACTGCATCCTCATCGGTGACCACCTGCAGCTTCGCCCTAAGGTCAACCGATGGGAGCTTGAGGGCAACACCAACCCAGATGCTGTCAAGTTCGGATTTGGTATCTCCCTCCTGGAACGTCTGATTTCGTTCGGTCTCCCATTTGCGGTTCTCGACACCCAGTACCGCATGCACCCCGACATATCCCAGCTCAGCAAGTCTACGCTTTACCCTATGCTTGGTGACGCCGGTGCAGTTCACTACCTCCCTGCTGTGGCTTCTCTGTCGGATAGAGTCTTCTGGCTTGACCACCAGTACCCCGAAACCAAAACCGAAAAGCTTACAAAGGTCAACATGTTTGAGGTTGAAATGATCCTGGGCTTGACCAAACATCTCATGTCACAAGACGGTGTTTGGGCAGGTGACATCCTGGTCCTTACCCCGTACGCTGCTCAAGCAAGGGCCCTCCAGGAGAGGATTCAGGAACACTACCCTGTCCAGGTCATCTATGGAAAGGATAACAAGAATCAGCAAGAGTCGACAGCTGTTGAACCAGATCGAATCCGAATTGCAACCGTAGACAGTATTCAAGGAGACGAAGGCAATATTGTCCTCCTCTCAATGGTCCGTAGCAACGACCAGGGCAAGGCCGGTTTTGTCAAGTCCGAGAACCGGTCCATTGTCGCCTTGAGCAGAGCTAGGCGCGCCATGTATATATTCGGTAACATGAAGATGCTGCAGACGGTGCCCTTCTGGAACCAGGTTTTCTCCACTCTTGACGAAACCAGCAGCATCGGCACCGCCCTGGAAATCGACTGCCCGCAACACCCTGGAAACCCGTTTCACGTCAAGGAGCCGGCGGACTTCGGCAAGTACTCACCAAATGGTGGATGTACTGCCCCATGCGGCAAGCTCCTTGGGTGCGGCCATCGTTGTCCCGAGCCATGCCACAGTGACCTTCTGCATGGCAGAACGATCTGCTCTCAGCCATGTAGAGTGGAACTGGCTTGCGGACACCCTTGTCCCAACATCTGCGGTGTTCCGTGCACGCAGTGTTGCGAAGTTCAGATCGACAGCCCGGACGTGACCCTGCCGTGTGGCCACAAAGCACCACCGGGGCTCCAGTGCTACAAGTACCAGGATCCGATGCTTCTTCAGAAGACGTGTTCTGAAGAAGTCATGGTATCACTGGACTGTGGCCACACTCTCCGACGGCTTTGCTCTCAGGAGGATCTCACCGCGTGTCCGAGCAGCTGCGGAAAGCCCTTGCCATGCGGTCATGCTTGCATTGCACCATGCCACAAGGCACAACCCTGTCCTCCCTGTCAATCGCCATGCCCTGCGAACTGCCAGCACCAGGCCTGTGCCGATATATGCAGCAAGATCTGCTTGCCATGTCTGCACCCAGACTGCGCTCCTGCCTTGGCCACTGGAACAGAACGGTTCATCATCAACACACGTTCGCAGTATATCAAGCTTGGACAAGAGGCACTCCAAGAACTCCGCAAGCTTCAAGCCTCTGCTCTGGCTGTTCCAGACGACCTGACCAGACGCCTTTCCAAGCACGCAACCATCGTCAGCGACGCAGCCGGCAAGAGGGCACACATCTCGGCGATCTCCACTCTGGCCGGCCGCGGAGGAAGGTACAAGAACATCCGCCGGATCCTGGCCGATCTTTCCGCCGTTTTCCAACGCGTCCGAGGCGAGGGTCAGCTCCAATCTGCCTGGGACTCGCAACAAAACCTCACACATCCAAGACCCCAGCTGCAGGAACGCCTTCTCCTGCTCCTGATGTCCGCACGACTTGAACTAGCCGCCATGTCAGACTTCCTTACCATTCGCTCCCGATCTGGCACTTCCGAGAAGCTCGAACTGGACTTCACCGAATGCCGCACCCGCTGCCAGCAGATCTTTGAAGCTGCCCGGGTGCGCTCGCTGCCTGGTTTGGCGATCGAAGCGGATATCCTCTGGGCGCAGTGGCTTGTCCTCGAGCGCAGGGCGCCCATCGCTAACGCTGCCGATGCTGAGCGGTTGTGTCTTGAGGCGATGTTCCGGTTGGAGCGGGCACAGAAGACGTTGGACCCTGACACTTTTGGTGCCTTTATGGGTGGTAACCACTGCATGGGTCTTCAAATCGAGGTCTGGAACGCGGAGAGGCCGCTCACGGAGGAGGTAGCTCGCTGGAGCACGGACACGGGGATCAGATCAGACGGTTTCGTTGCGGGCGTGATGGAGATGACTGAGATGGCCAAGAATGCGAACTTGAGGATGTGTGCTGCCGGTCATTATTTCATGAAGACGACGGAGACCGGAGTTTGTTCGGGATGTGGAAGGCAAGTCTGGGAACCACTGACTGCTCAAGAGACCGGTGAGGAGGAAGGGGAATCTATGATGGGGGAGCACTTTGAGGATGAGGGGATGGAAGGGGTTAAGTATTCCGGTAAGCTTATGCTCCACGCTCCTCGTTTAGGAACAGCTGAATTACTACACAGATGCTTGAACTCGTCTTCGATCGGCCTCCTTTTCACTTTTCAACCAGGGCTACCGGGGCACTACTGGAGGATCAGAAAAGTTCTTAATTCGCGGAAGACGCCACTAGATAGATTCAGACAGGTTCGGAATGCATGCATTATGTTGAAGATTACTCTTCCCACAGTAGCTTGAATGATTAATGATTTGCATTACCACGTTTCCCGAAGAATAGATGATTTGAGACCATGTAAATTTTTCATATGTGGGTACCTGAGGCTAACGTCCGGACGCATTGTTCGAACTTTAAATCGACATCTACGTCCGGACGTTAGCTTCATCTACCCACATTTGAATGATTTTGAGGAATATGCAGAATGATCCATAAGCTATCCGTCGAGTAGCGTAGAATATATACGCGCTAGTAGCTAATAATTGCTCGCGCTGATAGTCGTTCGCGCTAGTGGTTGCTCGCGTTGGTGGTTGGAAGGTCAGTGAAGTTTCCAGGAAGCGCCTGCTATATCTACGAGCAGAAGTGATGGAAAAATCGCACCCACCACCACCGCTACAATCATGCAGGTGCAAGCAGCTGTGGGAAGGCAAACATCGTGGCACGTGCGCGCTCCTGCTGCATACAAACGCCCTCAGGTCCGCTCCTTCTCAACAACGACGGGTGCCCTCGGCGCACCCGTTGCGAGACAGTCGATACACTTCAATCTGCTGCTTTACTCATTCCATACTTGCAAGAGCCGACCGCACAACAGAGAATTACAATCTGACATTGACTTACTCGAAGTTCAACAACATTAGTTACGAAGGTAGGCTCTTTCCTAACTTCTCAGCGCATCGCAAGCTTGACCACGACTCTTTCTTCGCCTTGGGCAGTTTTCTCACCTCGATTTCTGTCGCTAGGCGCAACATCTCTGATGTCTATATCACTGCATCTCATTGCCAACGCCTCGCTGACAACATATTCAGCGCAAACAAGCCCATGTCCTCCTCCCGTGACCCTTATTTACTCCGTTCGAGCCGTCATAGCTCGTTCTTACCAGAGCGTTCCACCTCAAAATCACCCGATTGTTCCAGCTCAAAATCACCCGATTTTTTCAGCTCAAAACCACTCGATTTTTCCAGCTCAAAATCACCCGATCCTTCCCGCTCAATATCCCCCGATCCTTCCCGCTCAATATCCCCCGATCGTTCCCGTCCAATATCCCCAGATCATCACCAATCGAGTTCCCCCGATCGTCAACGCTTAAGCCGTCGGCGCTCCCGCGACTTAGATCAATCCGAACGCTACCGACCCAGATCCCGCGCCTCGGACCGCCAACGATTCGACTCCCTCGATCTAGACCATTCGAGGCGCCATGGCGACAGCGACGGCGACATCCGACCTCGGCGTGAGGACTTGCGCGACGATGACTGGCAACCCGTTCCTCCTCATTACTTTGACCATTCAATCTTTTGCGATGTCCGAGATGGCCCTCATCTCCGGAGCAACGACTTTGAGCACATATGCCCAAAAGATCCGAAATTGACCATAAAGATGGACCCATTCACGACACCCTTCCTCCCACGTTCAAATCAAAGCCCGGCTGCCTGGGCAAGCATGAACCCAAGGGTGGACAAACAACCTGGAGCTCCACCTAACGTATGCTTTGTCGGTACGGGTTGTGGTGGTCTCCTCGCTCGCTGCGAACACCCGCGATGTCCTCTCTGGCATTTCGGTGACATGCCGGACCGAGTTTTCGACATGGGAAGCCCTGATTGGCAGAGACACTATAACGATCGCAAGGCACAGCGCTTGGAGTTTTTGTGTCTTCCTGAGTCGATCAGTATGTTTTTACGACGAGCCACCAATCAACTTGATGCTGACAATGTCCTGCAATAATAGGGAATGACATGCTTGCGAATCATCGGGCCTCATTACCTGGCGTGGGTTCTAGTTGAAGCGCAAAAGAGGTCTTGAAATCGCTTGGTTAAACGTTTACCAAGGGCTTGCAAGCCAATATTGTTACTGTGTTAGGCTTAGTGTGTACCGAATCAATCTCTATTGATACGTGCATGCTCGGAAGACCGTATAAATATTACTTTCTGTGATAATCTGTTGTACAGTCCCCTCTCGCGGCCGATGGCTAGCGTGAATTTGCTTTTGCTCATGTCATAGGTAGCTGAAGCTATCGTCTGGACGGGAATGTCGAATTAAAAAGTCTACGTACACGTCCGGACGATAGCTTCAACTACTCACATATGTTAATTTTTCTAAGGCAGAGCTGGGGTATACTTAGTTACGCTATGTTCTAGAGCCCTGCTATTCTTCGCGCTAGCCATCGGCTGCAGCACCCCTCTGTATGGCTCTGAAAAGAAATTATTAAATGGACTTTTGTGTCCGCATAAGAGCTTCATGTCAACGTAAGAAATCTAAGCAATGGTCTTTTAGGTAGTCTTTTTCCCTTTTCCCAAACACCTTCATCAATGCCTCTCCTCAAACCCATGCGAAAAGCTCATCCCCCTATCGCTCGTACTCGCGCCGTCCTCGGTGTGCGCATCCGTCTCAATCACCCGCTGCGTCCCGCCTCCCCCTTTCTCAAACCCGGGCTCCACAATCCTCCCCCGACTATCATCCGTCGCGAAGCTCTCCCTCCTCCTACTCTCCGCCGCCAACAACACCGACTCCACACCTCCACCCGCACCGCCACCACTCCTCACCACCGACCCCCCCAGCACCACCGTCCCTCCTCCCCCTCCTCCTGCCGCCGACCCCGCCGCCACCAACCCCGCCGCCGCCGCACTGCTCGTCCCCCTCCTCGACTTT
>JAUJDW010000190.1:0-44412 GCA_030512325.1 Lasiodiplodia hormozganensis | reverse complement strand
GGGGGGGGTAAATCGGCATTTGCTCGTGGAAACTACAAAGACGGTCTGACACGCCTCGCCGGACCCAGCTCATCAGCGATCGTCTTGGCCGCCCGCGTGCCCTCCTCGATGGCGCCGTCGATGAAGCCGCGCCACCCGGCCGCCCAGTCGCCGCTCGCGAAGAGGACGTTACCGGACCGCTCCCGCAGTGCGTCGAGGTATTTGAAGCTGTAGTCGGGCGGGAACATGCACCACGTGCCGCGCGAGAGCGGGTCGTTCGTCCAGTCGTGCCAGACCTGTATAAGAATCAGTCATGCATGGCCCGAAAAGAAGGAAGGAAGAAAGAGAACGAGAACTCACCACCTTCTCCACCTCCATCTCATGCACCTCTTTCACCGCCTCCGCAATCCCCCTCCCCTCGTCCTGCGGCGGCAGCTGCACCCCATCATCACCCTTAGCAAAACACACCAAATGCGTATTCCCACCCGGCGTTAGCCCGTCCCCACGTGCCGTCAACAAGCGAGACTCTTCCTTCTCCTCCTCCTTCGACGATGCCACAGCAGCAGCCCAGTCCCGCAATTTGCTGCCATCGCGCGCCTCGACGTGCCACTTCGCGCCTTTGCCGACGTGACCACTCACACACGCGGCCGCCTTTGCGGGCGGCAGGAGTGGCTCGAAGCGTATGTTCCCCAGCACGTTGAGCGGAACGGTACAGACGAGCCGGCGGCCGACGAACCGCATTTGCTGCTGCCCACCACCGCCACCACTAGCAAGCAGCGCCACCGTCCCGTCGTCCTGCTGGATGACGGTTTCGATCTGTGTGTCAAACGCCCACGCCAACTTCCCCGTCGCCGCCGCCTCGTCGAAAAACGCGCGCGCGAACCCGGACTGCCCCTTTTCCCCTCCCCCTCCCCCTCCGCCGCTTCTTTTGCCGCCCAGCTTCCACGTCTCCGTCGCCGCGTACACTCCGGCCGTCGTGTGGCCCGACAGCGCCCACCAGCGCAGCACGTCGAAGAAGCCCGTCTCAGCCATCGGCGCGCCGGATATGGCGCCGAGGACGGGGATGAGCAGGGCGATTTCGGTCGCGGAGAGCAGCGGGCGGATCGCGTCGAGGCGCTGGGCGGCGGACATGCGGTCGTACTGGGCGGCGGCGCTGGGGGAGGAGTGGGGGGAGTGCGGTTGCGGGAGGACGGTTGCGCCGAGGTGGTTGTCGTCCACGTTGCAGAAGGTTGTGAAGGCGTGGGTGATGATGCGGTCCTTTGCTGCGTGTCAGCGGGTTTGTTGTGTGTGGGGGAGACGGGGTGGCGGGTGAGATGGTGGGGCGTCACTTGCCGCTTCCTCTTTGCTCAGGTTCTCTGTTTTGCCATCGATGCGGGCGGTGAAGTAGTTGGAGGTACTCGTCCCGTCGCCGTCGCTGGAGACGAGGTCGGTAGTGAAGCCGTACCGCGACATCTCGCGCCACACGTGCGGCTGGTGCCAGTGGATCCACGTCCCGCCCATCTCGTACAGGTGCCCGTCGACCTCGGCCGTGTAGGTGCGTCCGCCAATGCGGTCGCGCGCTTCGAGCAGGAGGACCTTGTAGCCTAGTGGTTAATGGATGTTAGCGCGGCCCTGTTGAAAAACGTCTGACTTGGGTCGGATGATGTGAACCTGAGAGCGTGAGGTCCCGGCATGCTGTCAGCCCGGCGTAGCCGGCTCCGAGGACGACGACGTCGAATGTATCCGAGACGTTGGCGGGGATGTTGCGTTGTGGGGTTATGACGGCGCTGCACTTTAAGCCTTGCTTGAACTTGTCGTCCTTTGGGGTGTACAGAAAGCCTTCGCGGGTCGCCATGGTTGCAATTTGACTTTTGAGAGGTTTGCAGCAGTATCAACATCTAGATGCCCGGCATGATATAATATATGTAGTATGGAGGAAAATGTAGTAGTTAATCGCGGAGCCCGCGGAGTCCGACCGGCGGCGAATTGGCGTCGAACTCCACTACCTATCGATAACGACTCAGCATGACGCCGGCAGTGTCTTCCAGAAAGCCGAAGCTTTGAGCAAGCTGTGGCAAAGGTTAGCTTTCGGCCCCGCCCAAGCTATCCAAATATTACGGCGGTTCTCATGAAAACCGAATGCGGAAGGTTGAATGAGTACCACCCCGGCGCGCACGGGCCATGCCATATCTTGCGGGCCGAGGCTGCTATGCCCATCACTCTTAGATCCTTCGCGCCTTACATCGTGCGGAGAAGATAAGCTGCAGAAGCTTAATCACGGATAAATACGAACTACTCACAAACGGCAATCCCATCCATCATCCTCTCCACACCATAACCCTTCTCTCGCTTTGCCGCATCAAAGGACTACCATGCTCTCCGACAATGACGGAAAGAAATCCAGCACAAGCGACAGGGCTGCCGACTTTGCTGAGGGCCAAGTAGAGGATCAGAGCAGGCCGAGCCATGAAGTCTTACATAGGATTTACAATATTTGGACTGGTAAGCCGTGCTCTCCGCCTTCCATTCGTGCAGATTCTGGAATGACACCGATTCCGTAGCATCCGCATATCAAGTTTTGATGATGGCCAGCTGGACTTGCAATATCGTTCTCTACAGCACCGTAACTGATCTCGGTGGTCCAATGATGTTGATCTATTCAACGTAAGTTACGAGCCGTCCATCCATCTCAATTTCGACGACTTATCACTGTGCCACAGCATCTTTGTTACCATCGGTCAATGTCTGATGATGAGTTCCCTCGCCGAGATGTGTGCCGTTTGGCCCTACGCTGGCGGCCAACAGTGAGTATCAAAAACCCTCACCTAATAGTCGACTCTGCCGCTCACTACTCAGAGCTTTTACCAAAACTCTCGCTCCTCTCAGGTACGTCTGAATCAACACTTAATACTCTTTCGCTGACCCTGTCCAGCACTCGCCGCTTCTTGTCCTACGCTATCGGTTGGGTCATTTTCTTTGGCGAAATCGCCACTTCGGCTGGTTGTGCCATGAACAATGCCCAGATTATTGGCTCGTTGATTCAGTTGAGCCACCCTGAATTTGAATTGACGGTTAGTCTCCCCGACTGCTGCTCCTCCTCTGCTGATAACGATGAGAATGCAGAGATACAGGACGTGGCTGCTTTACATCGCAACTCTGATCCCCGCTGGCTTTGTTTCCTTGTCCCAAAAACATCTACCGTGGATTGCCGTCATAGGAGGTTTCATAACTTTTGGCGGAGGCATAGCGTGGGCGGCAACCTTCTTGGCGCTGTCGCCGAAGCAGACCGCCAGCTTCGTCTTCACGCAATTCATGAACCAGTCTGGATACACAAGCACTGGCTGGGTCGTGATAATGAGCTTTTATACCCCGGTTTACGCCCTCTATGGCACTGACGGCATCCTTCACATAGCCGAAGAGATTAAAGATGCGCCTAGAACGGCACCGGTAAGCACTCCTCGTTTTTCCCCTTTTTGAATCAATGTTTCGGGGGTTACTTGAGCTAATGTCACAATCTTTCCTTCTATATTTAGAGAGCCATGGTATGGTCCATGATATTCAGCGGCCTTACTTCATTCCTATGTGCTATAGTCATGTCGTTCTGTTATGGGAATTGGGAAGCATACATGCAGTCCGAGTAAGCACCCTTGATCTCCTTGATTGTTTTCAATCCTTTCCCTGGATGAGCTTGATCTAATTTCTTCAAGTCTGCCCTTTGTGTCATGGTTCATTGACACCCTTAATGGTGTTACCGGCGGCACCGCCTTCCTGGTCGCCATAATCGTGCTCCCCAAGTAAGTAGCCCCCTCTACCAGTAACCGAGTAAAGCGTTTTCTGACTGTCCAGTTTCCTTATTGTTATCGGCATCAGCACTGCTTCATCTCGGCTTGTTTGGAGCATGGCACGCGACAACGCATTGCCCCTCTCGAAATGGTTCGCGAAAATCAACCAGGCACTCCAGACTCCGCTCAACGCCATTCTTCTCTTCATTTCACTCGAAATAGTCATAGGTCAGTATACTAGTATTGATGCCTACCCAGGATTCTTCGTCTTATTAACGCCTTGACAGGTGTCATTGTTTTTGTCAGTGATTATGCCTTTCAGGTAATTGTCAGCTTCGGCGGAGTTGCTATGCAGATGAGCTACCTAATTCCAGTGCTTTTGGTAAGTCACTCCTGTTTTCTCTTCCTCTTTCCACCACCAGGTATTCCGAACTGACACCACTATCAGCTGCTCTGGCGCGGCCGTTCTGCTCTTCCTTTGCAAAGGGCATTTACTCTTGGGCGCTTCGGCCTTGGTATCAACATCGCGGCAGCTTGCTGGTCATCCCTTATCATCGTAATGCTCTTGTAAGCTCTCCGATTCAGGGGTCGAGTTTGCCGTATCTTGAATTAACGTGGAAACCCTCGATGATAGCTTCCCTCTTTACGCCCCAGTGAACGCCAGTAATCTTTGTAAGTCTTGAATAATTTCCTATCTCTACGGAACAAGGGTGAGAGCTAACCCCGTCTTCTGTAGTTGATATGAACTGGGCCATTGCGATGGTAGGAGGCATTATTGTTTTAGTTTCGGTGGATTGGGTAGTACGTGGACGATTTTGCTACACTATCTCTAAAAAGTAATTATTCTTCCTTGTTATTTCCACTATTGCATAAGAACAAAGACAGGTGAATCCATTGTTTCACTGAATATGTTCCCATTGTCCATCAGATCAATGCGATAATTCATCAAAGTAGCTCCTGTTCGCCCTGTTTACGTCCTCTCTGCCTCGGACAGTCCCTCCGACGTTCTTTACCCAGGCGGGGCACAAGAGCTGCGTTTCTTATTGCTGGTACTATCAGCGCGTTTAACACAAATAGCCGTATACCATCGGCCAAGAAGACGGCACAGAACCGGCGTCACCTTCCTTTCCTTTCCCACTGTAAGTCACTTCTTACTCATAATACTTGATTGTTACCCCCTTGACGATCTCAACATCAGTCTCTTCATTATCACCCTTGGCAGAGCTCGTAGCTCCGAGGTTCTTGATAACCCTCTGTCTCACCCATTCCCCAGCTTTGACTGGCTGTCCATCCTGGCCCAATATTTTCTCGCTGACAAGGCCAAGCCGCTGCAGTACTGGAGAATCCTGAATGGGTATCAGATCAGTGTCGTCCTCGATCCTCACCATGTATATGACGCCGAGGCGGTCGATGTGGACCTGGTCTTTCGGTGGGGCAACCACCCTGTGGATGCTGGACTTGAGGTAGCCATCTGCCATTTGCGGCTGCAGTCAGCCTTTGACCCGAAACTTGAAAACGTGACCACTCGACCTACTTGTGAGGAAATTGAGAGCATCGGCAAGGTTGACAGTTAGAGCGTCTGTCTGAGGCCGCACCCATTTCCAGGATCCATCTTTGGTCAAGACTTGCAATGCTGCCACGGGCTGGCGAAACAGGAGCGTCAAGCTCCCCATATCCGAATGTCTGCGCAAAGCGTGATGTCAACACGCGTCAAATACAAAGAGGCAAAAGTATTGACTGTTCCTCACCCTTTGAGCCAGACGCCACCGAGTTTCCGGTTCTCTTCCTCGGTCCTGTGATAGTACTTCATGTACCGGAGATGATCACCACTGCTCTCCTCGTATCGATGTCTTTTGACGAAATACTCTTCATCATCCAGCTCCAACGCAATGGCAAAAATCACGAGCAGCTTCTTCACAATCTTCTCATGCACACGCTTCGAGAAATCCTCAATGGTGGCCCAGTGCTGCTTCACGATGTCCGGGTGCGGCCGATTGGCGTGTTCGGGGATGAACTTCGGAATGTTGTATATCTCGAAGTTGTCCTTGACTCCGGGAATGAGGTCACGGATGCCTGCTGGCTTCCAGCCATTGTAGTCACCGGCTTCTAGAGCGGCTCGGTAAGGCTTCTTCTGGGCGTCCGAAAGGGATAGAACTGATTTCGCAAGTGCGAACTGAGTATCGACTTCTTCCCTGCTCAGGCCATGGTTTTTGACGTAAAAGAAGCCTTTGCGTAATCATGAGTACAGGGTTGATGTGGTCGTGGGTGCGGGAATGTATTGGCGTACCAACTTCCTCAATTGCCTTCTGGAACTGAGACGCCAAGGACTGCTTGCCACCAGGACGGTCGAATTCAGAAAGATCGAGGGTCCTCAAGTCTGCCCAGTCCAGAGACTGCGACGTCTCCGGTGCCTGCACATATGGTAAGGTTATTGTTTCAGTGCTGGTAGCCATGCCGATCTGAACCTCTATGAATGGACTTCAAATGGAACAGCACGTCCATCGAGTACTTATCGTACCAGATACGCGCGGGTACTTACCACATTTATTTCGGTTGAGGATTCCGACCGTCTCGGTAAATGTTAACCGAGAGGACATGATTGCCCGCGTGGATCACGTCATAGCTAGATCTGATGGCAGGATGAGAATGATGCGAGACGGATCGGCATTTCACCATACCGAAAGCTTGGCACCATAACGTGGAAAAAGATTGACGTTCTCGTACATGAGCACTTAACCTCCGTTGAAATGTGCTTGAACGAGCTCCAGAAAGTCTGAAACAAGGTCTAATCAACACAATTTACCCCACATTACTCGACTAACTGACTATAGTGATTGAAATCCAGTTGACATCTGATATGAGACGATAACGAGAGGCTTCTTGAAAATTTTAATTCCTGGATTTGCCTCTCTGGATTTAAACTTCGTCATTGAAAACTGATCATCAAATTCGCCATGACTGCCGTCGATTCCGGCCCCAACTACGCCGGATCTCTGGATGCAGAGAAACATGGGATCCAGACCTCCATCTCAGCTCCGGCTGTCGAGCTGCTCGGGGAGGAGGCGAGAGCCATAGATCCAGAAATGGAAAGACGAGTAATCAGGAAGATTGACTTGTTTCTGATGCCTGCAATGGTTCTTGGTGAGAGCGCATCGTATGGAATCTTTGCATTCTCGCTGACAATGTTGCAGGGTATGGTCTTGTATATTATGACAAGGTTAGCAAACGGCCCAAAAGCAGAAAGCTTGGGATTTATCATTGCTGACATTAAATAATAAAGGCAATCTTGGGGAGTGCAGCTCTCTTTGGCATGACTTCGGACCTCCACCTCTCCGTCGTCAATAATTCCACCACCCCACCCACAACCGATACTTCGAGGCTCAGCTGGGCAACATCCATCTTCTACTTCGGCCAGCTGGCTGGGTCCTATCCCATGACGTACATGTTGCAGCGGTTCAATACTCGTTACATACTCGGTCCCGCCGTGATGCTTTGGGCAGTCATCTGCGCCGCAACTGCTGGAGTCACTGATTGGAAAGGCCTTTTTGTACAGCGTTTCTTCCTCGGTGCGTCATATCCACAGCTCATGGCCGCCAAGACTGTACTTATATCCACGCATAGGCTTCACCGAGTCCATCGTCCCAACAGCATTCATGATCACCGTCAGCGGTTACTATACCCAATCGGAGCAAGCTCTGCGGCAGACGTGGTGGTTCTCGGGCACGGGCTGGTTCACCATCATCGGCGGCGCGCTCAACTACGGCTTCGCTCAGATTAGCGGCGGGGCTCTCACACCGTGGCAGTACATCTACGTCTTGGCGGGGGGCTTGACTTTCCTTTTCGGACTGTGGTGCTTCGCCCTCCCCAACTCATCCCTGAACGCTTGGTTCTTGACGCCGGAGGAGCGCATCGTAGCGGTGGAGCGGCTACGTGCTGGGCAGACGGGTGTGCGGAACCAGGAAGTGAAGTGGTCTCAGATCAAGGAGGCGGCGCTGGATGTGAAGGTTTGGCTTGTTGCGTTGATCATGGCTTCTGCGTACGGCCTCTTCCTCCTCCCCTGTTCTTCCAATTAACTGACGCGTAAGTGCCAGCTACACCGTCAATGGCGCAGTTTCAGGCTTCGGTCCGCTCATTGTCTCGACCTTTGGGTACTCGGCGCTGGAGAGCATTCTATTTCAATTCCCGCTCAGCGCCGTCTGTGCCGTTGGCATTCCGCTTACCGGCTGGCTTTGCTCAAAGTACCGCAACATCCGCATACCGCTCTTGCTTGCTTGCTGTCTTCCAACCATTGCCGGCTTCAGCATCATCTGGAAGTCTGAGTGGGGCCATCGCCCAGTTGCCCCCGTGGTGGGGTACTCCCTCATTGGATTCTTTGGGCCGGTTGTCGGCTTGACGGTTACACTTGGCGCTGCGAACGTTGCAGGTGAGACAAAGAAAAGTTTCATGGCCTCCGCTGTGTTTGTCGCATACTGCATAGGCAACATTGTGGGGCCTCAGCTGGTGCGGAGCGAGACGAAGGGACAGCACTATCCCGAGCTGTGGACGGGATTGATTATCTGGTATGGTTTCTGGTTCATCAGCTGCGGCAACGAGTTCTCCACTAACATCTCTGCAGCTATTGTATAACCATTGCGTCTGCCTCGGCGCTGTACGTTCTCCTGCACAGGGAGAACAAGCGTAGGAATGACTTGGACCTGGATAAGCGAGAAGGCGATCGCCTTGCGTTCAAGGACTTGACGGACAAGGAAAACCTGCATTTCAGATATGCTTTGTAAATTGTAGATAGGGTACATACATGGGTAGGTGAAGCTATCGTCCGGACGTAGATGTCGAATTAAAAAATTGTACATTTGCATCCGGATGATACCTTCAACTACCCATGATGTGAACAAAGATCAATCAGCCATGGCCTCCAGATCCAATGTCTCTTTGTAAATACTGAACAAAACCTATTAAGAGTTTTCAAGGGTCAAGATATGTGCTACCCCGCCCCCACTACAGTGCTCGTGATGCAGGGATCTGCTAGTGTGATGCACGCTACGTCTTGCGTCATTGCACTTGCCCCGCACCATCTTATCTTTCACAGCCACTTCTCCGCCTCGTTAAGTCTAGAATCGGCTTCAAAAAATAGCCATGCCGGCTCGGGAGACCCCGTGCCGAGAATACCGCCTACACCAACCCGCTGGCCAAAAAAAAGCCCGCTCCTGTCCAGATTCTCACCACTGCCGCCGCTCCGCCCACCGCCATTCGCCAATCATAACTCTCGCCATTCAACACCACTATCCACCATGGCCACCCGCCCCGTCATTGAATACTACTTCTCCTTCATCTCCCTCTGGTCCTACATCGGCAGCCGCCGGCTGCAAGCGCTGGCCAAACACCACAACGCCCAAATCATCTACAAACCCATCAACCTCCTCCACATTTTCTCCATCTCCGGCGGCCTCCCCGTGAAACAACGCCCCATTCAACGGCAAGCCTACCGCCTAATCGAAATGGAGCGCTGGCGCCGCATCCGGGACATCCCCATCGTGCAGGAACCGAAATTCTACCCCGCAGACCCATCGTTGGCGCACAGGGTGCTGCTCGCCGCCATCGGGGAGTCTGGGTACGATAGTGAGGCGGTGCATGAGTTTGCGCGGCGCGGGCTGGAGACGGTGTGGGCGAATGAGGCGGATGTTGCGGATCCGGAGACTATTGTGGCCGTGGCGGATGCGAGTGGGCTGGAGGGTGGGCGGCTGTTGGAGAGGGCGAGGGAGGAGAAGGAGTTGGCGGAGCAGGAGGCGGGGTTGACGCGGGAGGCGGAGGAGAGGCTGTATTTCGGGGCGCCGATGTATGCGTATAGAGGGGAGCCGTTTTGGGGGCAGGATCGGCTGGAGATGTTGGATGATGTGTTGAGGAGCGGGAGAGACCCGATTTCTATCAAGCCGTGAGGTATTATCAATTCAGTATCTCGAATTTTAGAGCGTCAGGCACTTTGATCAGAAGAATCGTGACAAATGATATCACATGTAACAGAAGGAACCTGCCTCAGATTCAATGATATGGCTTATAAAATATCCGTAGCTATGTAAATTGCAGAATATCCCAAACAACAAATAATAGACAAAGAGAGGACGATACCGCGGGATCGACTGGATACTACGTTAAGATCAAATGAAATTATTCTCAAGCACATACAAGTCTTAGTCTTCTCTGTTCATTCCGCCCTAACTGTATCTTCATTTCTTTCGCCAGATTTTCCATTTCATGGACTTTATCCATGTCAATCGCATCTAATTCCCATCCATCAAGACCATGGAACAAAAGCGGCTTGAGGCTGGCTTTCCAGAGACGGATATTGGATCGACGGCTAATAAGGATGATGACTGCTAAAAATATTGAACCAGTAATGACAACGATTGCTGGTAGAATGACCCAGGGCCAATGAACTATGACATGTATCTCGTTAAAGCTTGCGATGCCATTGTGCAGGGTAGAATTAGGACCAGTTTGAATGTGATGTGTTAAGATGTCCGCAATATCTTCGAAGAGGGCGGTGACGTTTGGCCTTGAGAGAAGCATTGGGCCCACATAAGTTGATGCGCCTTCATCGTACCGGGAGTCCTGATCTGAGATGACGGTAAAGTTTAGAGAGTCCACCAAGAAAGTGCTTATTGCATTGTGATTGTAGCAGGAAACAGTGAGATTCGTGCTTTTCTCTTCATTGTTCTTTGTCTTTGTTGGGAGTTTGTAATAGAAATCTCCGTTGTTACAATAGGGCGTGTTGTCTGGTACGTCGTGAGATGGAATTTCCAAAGTTTCCACAGAGGGGGAAAGTATTGCACCATTCAAGTAGAACAATATCATTATCGAAAGCTGAAAGTTGAGGCTTTATACTCACTGCTTCTAAGTTTCTGTACTCCTTCGTACACCATCTGATACTACACTCGGTGATATCTGGCGGTGCATATACATATTTGTACCATCCTTCGAACCATGGAACATCTTCTGGTCTTCTTACATCAAGATTGAAAGACAACGATACTGCGGCAACGGCAATAACGGGGTCTCGCAACTGTCTATCCTCAGATTTGCTTTCAACTGCGGTGCTTGTCACCAGGGTTGGAGACCTTGACGACGCGGATACTCCGGAGGTTCCACCATATGACTCATTCCATAATATCGTACCTTGAGGGGAAACGTCCAACTCAAGGCCGTTCGGAGTCGTGTAATATATAGTTGTAATGTCCGTTCCCCATTCGCCCTTGGAGGGGTTCACAGCTTGGTCAATAACCACTCGCTTTTGGCTTGAAGAAGTAACATTCGCACATGAGGCACAAATGGCTAAAGTGCTGAATTGAGGCCAAGAGCAGTTACCAGTGGGGCATTCAAAGGACCATTGGAATGGAGAGCGCAAGATGCCCATCATGAAAGCTGCTCGAAACTCCGGGCTGGTATATTCTTCACAATTAGAGACGCTTAAAATAAGATTGAAGTGCTGACTTACCAAAACCCATATCAGAGGGGACCGGATCATAGTAGGAATGGGCAATCGATAAATGTGCAGATCCGCTCGGCGATGCAACGGATCTTGTCTCAAAGGATAAAATCTGCTGTGCAAAAGGATCCATAGCGAGAGAGACGACCACCACAAAAGCCCCAATGCTAGTAAGGGTGCTTCTCCCTTTCATATGCGGGATGAAGTTAAAGGCTCCCCATGGCCCTCTACTAGCTTCATCGAAGATATCGAGGTCGGAGATCTGACGTTTTTTGGATGCGAAGTGCACCCACTTCAACTGACTGATTCCAGCTGCCACCGCAAGTAGAATAGACGTTTTGGCGATGGTAATGAATGTTGATATGGTTGTGTTGGGGCTCATCAAAAATTGCCACTTCGCGAGAGACGACTGGTCCAAAAGAGGTAGAAGGATGAGTAGTGAGATGAGGCAGCTGAGACTGAGCGCAGCGCCGACAATTTCCCACAGCCATAGCTCTCTTCCTCTACCAAGTCGCAACCAACGTGTTTCAGATGATGTTCGATGACCAGCAAGAAAGTCGTCATTCTCTCCGGATAGCATGGTCTCATCGTCGACGTGTTCATCTGAATGCTTGGGTGCTACAGCTGATGTGTCTGAAGCGTTGCAAGAAGCGTCCGCATGCCCAAATCCGACTGTTTTGTTGAAGGTGCTTGCATTGTCGTGGGATGGGGTTCCCTTTGAAGCCTTAGAGGATTGGGAAAGAATTCCATTATGGCTTAAACGGCTCGGTTGCTGCATGACGAAACAACCTTGGTGTTGAGAATATGGGAAATGATGGGTAGAGAAGGTTGAGGGGGCTCACTCGTTGGATTGGTAGGAAAGGCTTTTGATTGATATCATCCAATGGCAAAGCTGTGCAAATACCACCGTGTCACGACTGCTGATGAATGCACTGACTGTCTTGGGCAGCGTTTCACCAGCTTTTCTGCCTGCGTAACTGACTTGCCCCTAACGAACATGCTGCAGCTACGCAATGGACGTTGCACAATGCACACCCAGTACGCATCGCCGCCGCCCCCACTCCCAAAGTAACAGTGGCAAACACACACGCACATTCCTACTCGTAAAACGTCACACTACAAGCTCCTACCACCGCGTCTTGCTGTATGTGGCCTTAATTGACGTCATACTCAATGTTCTCCCCTTACTTTGAGGCCATTAAGACTAATGTTAGAGACAGTGACACCGTGACTTTCAGCTCTTTAGTTCACAAGACTCTAAAAGCAAAAACATGAATGACTGTACAATGGAGGTAGCCCTGTGTTGGCAGGCAAAACATGAAGAAAACGCCAATTTTGCTTGGAGACGTAGATTTATAGCCCTGCCAGCCGCCACAGGTCTGCGATCCACGAAATTAAGGAACAGCATGTCACGAAATATATATGTGCTTGAGTAAGCGCACGTTTTGGCGCTTCTATTGCCTACACTGTAGCGGCCACTTCATGGTCACTCCCTGGCCGTGAACGGACGTCTTGTGTACTTTCAAATACGAGAATTATGTTTCAGATTTTGCGGGAGATCACTCATATCAGCTGACTGGACCCCGGGACGCAGCTCAGACGGAGATGTTTACTGTGAGTTCCTTTTGAGGGTTTTCTTATTTTTTTTTTAAAAAAATTTCTTTTCTTTCACCCGCTATTAGGGAGGATCTGTAAGACCATCATTGTGGGGAATATTCACGGTTCATATAAAAGGACGTTCGTTTGATTTCGCACTTTAACCCACATTTGGGTTTGCAACTTAGACGAAGTAACATGCATGATCGAAGGCTGCTTTATTACGGAAAGATGATCATACCCCTTCCATTCACTTGCTTCCTATTTCTTGACAGGAGTCTCCGTACGTGACGAAGATGAAGCATCTCCTGAAACGCTCGTAGCCGAAGTCTGTTGGGTATCCCCGGAGAAAACCTCCGAGACCTGGCTTCCCTGGCTACTCGGACTGCTCCGAGCCTTTTTCTGCGGCCTTTCACTCTCGGAGTCCTCATCAGACCCTGTTGTCTCGTTGGGCTGCCCCTGATTCGGCCAATGCCAACGGTATCTCTCACTCCTTCCAAAGATCACGGCTCCTTTCTCTTCCAGCGCACCAGGGTCAACCTTTCGCCCTAAGGATGGAGGAAGAAGGACCTGAACGCGGTCGCACATTGTACCACGTCCGAGGATGAATCGCCGTTTCCTGGAGCCTGCATCAGCACACTCGCATGGTTCGAACAGCTTATCAGCCTTGTGCCAGAAAAGCCCGTCGACCAGTTCCATCGGCCTGCTTGTGGCGTTGCCACGCTTGTCAAAGATGGCGCTGACATCAGACATCGAGACGGCGAGATAGTCCTTGCCGGTTGGAACATGACTCCAGGAATGACAGAGTTTGTTTGATGCAGATGATGGCCGAAGGAGCTCCCCAAAACCGCGCCCGAAGAGGGTGATGGCGTCAAGAGACCTTGCCAAATCGACCCACCCTCTGCCGCTGCGCTCAAGGTAGGTGAACCGTGGCTTGAGAAGACTTTCCCCTGTGGCAATATCTATGAAGTTGAATCCTTGGAGTTTATCTCGATCTGTCAGCCGGATGTTGTCCGTCATCTTGATCTGAAAATCTTGGATCTGTTCCCAGATGTGGTATATATCGTCTACCTGATCACGAAACCGGAAATGGGCTGCTTGAAATTTTGTACTTTCAGTAACATTACCCTTAGCATCGATTGTCTTTTCGTGTGTCTTGTTCCACTCTTCATAGATAATGAGGTCCTTGTTCTTGTCGTTGCAGAGGATCTTGAAAGGAGCACATGCGTCGTACTCGTCATCTGGGACCCAGAGGTCTTCAAAAGAGAATTTGATACTCGTTCTCAATAATGGATCCTTGCTGGCGAAGGTCAGGTGGGCACGAGCGAGATGTAGAAGTGCATCGGCCCCATTCAACAGCCATGCGCGCTTGTCTTCGATGTCATGGAGGATAACATACTTGAACCTTGCCTCGTATATTTGTTTCACATACACGGGTTGACGCTGGAGGCGAAGTGGGGTGTTTATGTTTCCTTTCCCGAAAGTAACTCCACCGTTGATGATCTTGCCGCCAGATATCGAAACTTTTTCGAATGTCCAGCCTTGACCTGGTTGACTTAATCCAGACGTCTTGATATCATATTTGGCGTGCCTCGAACCTACCATTAGAGTTAGTCAGATGGTTCATTGTGAACATGATTCCACCGAATCAACATACCTGCGAGGTTTTTGGCCACGGAGCACCATCCAAGGATATGCCGACAAGATTCCAGAGCCGAGAAGGTTAGGCTTTTGACAGATGCGTCACTGATATCGACTCCTCGGAGGTCGAAATAGGAGATACGGCTGTCGTCTTCATTGTAGAGCATGTGCCAGATGACTAGATCACCCACACGTTTCGTCGGGACAAAGAGGGTGGAGAATCCCTTGATTAACAGCCTCCCATCAATCTCTGTGATTCGTTTCGCTTCCGCTACTCCGGCCATCATATTGAGCGGTATTTCAAGGCCAGGCAACTCTTCATCTGGGGAGCCAGTACGTCTCGTGGCAATGGGGAAGCCTCTTACGATCGCAGGATTATTGAACAATGGGTGCCAGCAGTTCCCATTGAGAATGGTTTCCGTGCTTGTGACCAGTTCCGAGGAATACTCAATGGTGAAAATGCCATTGGAATAGGTTACTGATGGCACACAGTAACACATTTGGCCATCGACTTTAGAGGAACGTAGGGCAGCTCCTATCCATCCAAATTGCTGACCAATATCAGTGATAAGGTCCTTGTCACCCATGATCTCCACTTCTGTATGAGTCTCTCTGAGAGAAACGCGTAAGTTCGAATTTTGAAGGGTATCTGCTGTGTAATAGTTAGTTACTGGCTGAAAAGCATATTCTCAGAGTTCGCATACAAGCTGGCGTATCGTCTTGCGTCTCAGAGATTGCGCGTTGTAACGCCTTCAAAGTGAGGGCTCCAGTTGCGGGCCAGGTATCTAGTAGGTACCTCTCACAAGAGGTCGTCTGCGCCGAAGTTGAGGAGCCAGTAATTGTGATGGCTCTGGGTAGTTCATCTGCCAAGTTTCCCTTGTATCCTTGTGCTTCAAAAAAGGCTGATGGATTCCAGTCTAGGTGGAACGAAATCCTTGCTTTCTCATACCGAGGACACTGTTGGAGAATGGCCTCCCTGATTTGTTCCATGGCAAACGCCTCTGGTCTCGCCAACAGGAACTCCATGCGAAGCCTGGAAATGAGCCACTTATAAGCTTCTCCTCCCAGCAGGTGGGGCTTATAAAGGGAAATGTCGGGTATTTCTGGAGCTTCATCCTCATCATAGGCATCCGGAAGATGCTTCAGAGATTCTTCAGACAGCGAGATATCTGCTGAATCAGCGTTGTCCCACTGGCTGACTCGTTCTTTCCAACTCATTTCGGCATGGTCCTCGTTGAGGAAAAGCTTGCGTTGAGTCGATTCTTCATACTCACACCACTTTTCGTGCAGTGCTGCAGCAATGTACCTACACCTTATTAGTGTGCCACGCGATAGGATCCATGGGTTAGATGCTTACGTTCGATTCTGCCGTACAAATGCAACTGCATCTTTTTCGTCCTGTGATTGTGTTTTTTTCTCAAAGCGAAAAGCATACTGCTTCAGTAGATCAGGCAAAACTTTAGAGATACGGTCTAAAGACCCAGCAGGGACTGGAGCGGGCGGAAATTCTATCAGAAGCACCTCCGCAAACTGTTGGATGAAATAACCCTTTGTGTTTTGTGGCAGATTAAGCTTCGTACCGTCTGTCACTACTGTAGCTGCATCATCAATGTTTTCTTCTCGATAGATGCCTTCTACCTCCAGCTCCTGCTCATCGCAGCATACCGGGGCTGCCATTGTAGCATTCATTGCCGAGACATATCCTGAATCCCTGGCGTTAGAGTCCACAACCGACTTTGAACCCCAAGCTGCTTTGACGCCCTTTGAGACGTTGTTGGAGAGGTTGAATTTCATAGAGTCGTGGAATAAGGGACGTCCTGAAGTATAATTTTCTTCCGATTCCGTGTTTCCAATCAGTGCTTGATCGTGAAGGCGGGAGCTCTCCAGTTCTATAGGCGAGGAGTCTATAGGACGATCTTCCTGTTGAGATGCACTTTCATCTTTGGTTAACACGCTTGGCTGTATGGGAGTCTGGCGGACTACGTCCTCTTGCGTATTCTTGGTGCTGGACGCTCTCCTCATCGAACTATCCTCGATCGCACCCGAAAGAGCTCCGTGTCTGCCATGCCTGACGATGCCGTGTTCTTTCTCCTCGTGTAACCGCTTCGCACAGTCTCTAACAAACGTTTTTCTGCAACCGAGAACTGAGCACGACAGCCGTGGCACAAGCGTATTCCGCTTCGGGCAGGCAAGTTCTAAGTGCCGTCGGATGTTTCGGCTAAGATCTCTGGGCTTGCTGGTGAAGAGGTAGTTGCATCTCGGGCATCTATTATCGCACGAAGCCTGCGGCCTGGGGTCACGAACTTTATTTAGTACGTACGGAGTGGCGTTTGGCTGATTAGAAGCCTGTTGGTGCTGCGATGGTGGTAGATGTGGCTGTGTTGGAAGAGCGGGCGGTGCGGTTGGTGTAGATGGTTGTGGGATACGTAAGGGGTTGATAGGTCGTGGAACGGAACCTAGCGAGTCTGATTTTAGACCCGGCGCGATATGAATGTCGTCGTTTATTCTTGGAGATGGGATAGGATGCGAGTCGGCAAAGAGATCTTCGAGCCTTTCAAAGTCTTCTGGGGTTATGACCGAATCTTGATGCCTTTGGTAAGGTATCACCTCTTCCGAGGACCTTATATTTTTATTGTAGTCTAAGTATGCCCTTGAGAGATCGAGCCCACTCGGTGGATATATGGAAGGGGTCGTACCGAACGGTGATTTAGTGAAGTTAAAAGAGGTAAAACCGGTACCATATGACGGTGTCCTACTAGTAAACTGGCTAGGCATGCCAAAAGATATGCTGCTCTGCCAGGAGGGCCGCGGCGGAGAGACATTCGCGGTCTGTAAAGTAAGCCTAGGAAGGTGCGGAGTCCTTGGTCCGTTGCCGCGTGGAAAAGGATTGGTAGGATTGGAGACAGTGTTTGGCTGCGAAAAGTCCAGAGTCGGTATTGGTGCTAGGAAGTTCAACTGAGGCTGTATATTCTCTGTCTCTGAGGGGCCCGCGGATGCGTGATCCTGAATCTGTGGAACGAAAAGCTCATAAGGGCGGCCAAGCGAGGAGAAGTCATTCGCACTCGTGTTGCTATGGGCCACTTTAGTTGCAGCTATCTAGCAGAAGATGTGACAATAGCATACGTGTTCCGAAGCACATCGGTAGGTTGCTCGGCATTGATAGGAGCTTGCCATGTACCGGGATGAGTGTCATCCGTCTCTTTCAGCTGGCTGAGTATAGCCCGCTCTTCATGCTGCTGCTGCTGTTGCTGTGGCGGGGGTGGTTGCTGCTGGGCTCCTTGCTCGTTCATGTTTTCGGGGAAGATTGGGCCTGTCCGTTAGGCCGCACGAAGAGACGGAAGCGAAGGACGCTTATGTGAGCTGGGGACGGGTAATGAAGGCGCTCGCACGGTGAGGGAAAGGCGCATATAGAAGATCCGAGTGACGGCAAGAGGTAGAGCAAGCTAATTGAGGATTGCGGGAGAGAAGGCTGCCAGGTAGGCTGATTGAGTGGCGATACGGCCAGGCAGTCGGCGGCGGCAAGGCTGAAATATGGCTGACAGGCAACCATGCACAGTCGTCGGGCTGACACAGGGATCGGAGGCGCATGTCTTGGCGGTGTTCTTGGTTGTGGTCTGATGGCAGAGAGAGAGCCAGACGAGGCTGTCAGGCTGAATCTTACTGCGGGTGGAAGTGTCCACTGATAATACGCGGGGCGGAGTACCATCACTACAAGATCAGCTTACATGGTACACAGTAGTCGGACTGTCTTAAATGCGGGGAAAAGGCGGAGGCAGATCGCTAGTTTCCCGTCCCGTCCTACTTGCATCCGTGGAGCTAAAACTCAACGTAAAGGCGCGGCTCGCGGACGCTCTTCCCTGTTGATCTACGGTATACTATAGAACCCTCAATATTTTGCGCCCGCGTTGATTTCGTATCCCCCGACCTGATTAATTTTTCTCTCCACTTTTCGGGTCTAGAATGACGGACCAAGCTGTGCCTCCCTGCCGGCTGAGCAGATGCATGGTTGCGTAGAGTGGGGTGCTGTCTCAGCCTCGTGTACAAAATTGTAGCGGGCGTAAGGCGGCCTTCGTGGCTCACTGGCTGGGTTTAACAAGAGACGAAGCGCCTAAACAATAAGACGCCTATTAGGACGAACTCTGATCTTGGTTGGATCCGCTTGGCTGTGTGGGCGTCTGGCGCACCACGCCCTTGCCAGGGTTCATCGAATTCGGCACCGCCTGCATTCTCTGCCGGTGCGTGGCTTGAAGTCGTCCGAGAAAGCTTTT
The DNA here is from genome assembly GCA_030512325.1 of Lasiodiplodia hormozganensis. Taxonomy (NCBI): domain Eukaryota; kingdom Fungi; phylum Ascomycota; class Dothideomycetes; order Botryosphaeriales; family Botryosphaeriaceae; genus Lasiodiplodia; species Lasiodiplodia hormozganensis. Next base: position 25,687 of record JAUJDW010000190.1, on the reverse strand, counting down.
GACGGACGCAACATATTCGTCCTGTAAGAAGCATTATAAGCACAAATTGGTGTTAATACCAGGAGGCGACAGTGTACCCTACTATGTTCTTCGGCGAAACGTTCATTTTCATTTCCGAAAGCCATTTGCAAGACATCCCGGCTAGGAATATCGGGCTTGGCGAGTCTAATTGCATTGTAGCTATAGAATATCTTAGTTGCAGCGATCTAGCAGGAGTTGGAAAGGTAGCACACATGTTCCAAACCACACCCCCACGTATCTCGGCAGTAAAAGTAGCCTGCCATGTTCCGGGCTGCGGGCGATGCGCCTCTCGCAGTTGGCCGAGGATAGCCCGCTGTACGCGCTGCTCCGGGGGATCGATGACGTCATCGCAGCCTTGTGCGTCCATGTTTCGGGCAAGCTATCTAGGCTCGTCCGTCATGCCAGACGAAGAGAAGGTCGCGCAGGAAACTAAGCCAGCCGGGCACGGGTATCGAACAACACCTGCACAGCTGGGTATGGGAAATGCCAGAGATGGCGAGAGGAAGGAGCAGATTAGCAGTAGCGCAACAGAAGGCCACCAGCTAGGCCGATCAAGGGGCGATTCGGCCAGGTAGTCAGCGGTGGTAAGGCTGAAGGTCAGCTGGCAGGCAACATGGGCAATCACTTCGGTCGATACGGAGATTGGAGGCGCGTGGATGGATAGTGTTTCTTGTACCGTGGTGTCGTGGCAAAGAGGGAGGCAGGCGATGGAGGGACGCGGGGGTGCCGGGCTCAGGCTTACGTCTGGCGCAAATGGCTACAACAGGGGGATAGAGTAACGTCGCTTCAAGATCAGCTTATGCGCAACTGAAACTGTGTTAGTTCTAGGGCTCGATTAAGGTTGTTGTACGATCTTGAGTGCGGGGAAGGCGGAAGCGGATCGCCAGTGTCCCGTTCCATCCCGCTTGCACTGCGTCCCGTTCCGCCAGCGTCCCAAGCATGGACGCAAAACTCTAAAGGCGCGTCTCGCGGAACCATCTTGATTTGCCTTATACCACAGAAACCCCAATATTCTGTGCCAATGGAGTAATCCAGAGCTGCGGCGAGTGGCGTGCTTCTATCACCATTGTGAACCAAATGTATCTGCCAGCCAACCATGCTGCGATTAGCGTCGCGAAAGGAATGCCGACGCCCCTCCGCGAGACATTTGCTCGTGCCATCCCCCACTGAGCGTTTGTACTCGACTTCAAAATTTGTTTTCACTATGAAAGTTTAAATGTTTTATGGGGAGGTTAGAAAACATGGGCACAGTCTGATGTTGCGCTCATACTCCTAATTCTTCAGTCTTGGGCAACTCAGTCTGGGCTGCACGTAGAATGTGCGCTAAGTTTAGATTTTCGATCGGCGGCTACCTACCGCGTTACGCTGGCGATCATCCGTTCATACTTACAGCGCCATCGCTTTTCATTTATTCCATCTTCTGACATTTTTCCATGCTGGGTTCCTGAACGTCCGCCTCTGCTGCATAGTATGAAGCTTTAGCTTACCGACGCTTGAATGCACGGCCTTCCCGAGAAAAATGGAGACTGCAGGCGTTAGGGCTTAGGGTGGAAATAATTGGTCTGTAACATCTGCAACCCGCGAATTTGTTAACGCCCAGCTCAGCGAGCTAACCAAAACAGAATCTCTATGTGGGCAATCAAGACCCGCAAACACTTATCCAAGGCTCAGCCCCCCGCTTCCCGCCCCCCGCCTCAACTCACTCGTTCACAGCCTCGCCCGACGGTCTTCCACTCATCCTCTTCTCCAACAGCATCAGGTGGACCGGCTGTGATGAGTGATTTGTGGTGTTATGATGAAGACAAGAGCAGTAGTGGGAGATCGGTGGGCATACGATTTAATATTTAGCAAGTTGAACTACGTTCGCTTAGATAGAGATATGGAACAGAGTGAACAGATAGCAGTCATATAGCTCCTTTATCAAGGTGAAAACTCTCCGCAAACTAACCAGGCAATAGCCATAAAGAGTTTTCTTGCTCGAGGGTCAAGGGTTTTGCGTAACTGACTCTCCACTACGGACTTTGTAGTAGAGCACGTTCGACATTCAAGTTTAGACATATCATATCCGAACAGACCTAGAAATACGTAACGTCACTTGAGCCCCTCAGACATCGCGCATCTCAATAGTGCCACGAGCAGTGTTCACAAACAACACCTTCCCCGCATCCCCATCCACCTCAACCACTCCGCACATCATTTTTGCTTTCCGCTCCAGCTCCTTCACTGGCCCTGTAGCCGCGCGTAAATAATCCTCGCTCCAGCCGTCCAACTGCGCGAAGAGTGGGAGAATGCTTGACGATTTCCACGATGTGACGCCACTGCGGACACTGTAGACAATGGTGAGTGCCAATAGTGCAACCCCCATGAGCACCACTGCCAGAGAGAGCGTTAGCCAAGCCCAGCGCACATGGATATACTGCTCAGTGGTGACGGCGAATCCGAGCGTCTGGTTTGCAGTTTTGGCCGTGCCGAAGGCGTACGTGATGCTGGTGGATACGTTCGCTATTGTTTCCGTGGTGTTGGGCGAGGACCTGAGGGCGTTGCCGAACGCCGTTCCAGTGGACGAGCTGAAGACATCAACGATGTACTCTGATAGAAGCTGAAAGTCCATGCTATTCAGTATAATGGTGCCATTTCCGGGAAGCGGTACGGAGGAGGCAGTGGTGCCGGTGGTGTTGAGTCCGAAATTCCACTCTTTTCCGCCGTACCCCCGCCATGTTCCACCAGAGCCTTCCCTGCCTGCGTCTAGACTTATTTCCCTTATTGGTCCCGCAATGAAAGTGCCGTTGGTGATGTTCATACTGTGGAACGTTTTCGCGCACAGGTCGACGGAGCACTCCATAATATCCTGTTCTTTTTGTTCCATATGTCCAAGGCTACTGAAGTTGCCTGTTGCTATTACGGCCAAAAGTGTGGTTGGCGTTTTATGGGGGAGTTGGGGAAAACGTCTTTTGGAAGTTGGTTGGCCAGTAATAGCATTGACCTCAAGGGTAGAGGAAGTCAGCGATGTGTTATTCTTTTTCGTGAATACGATTCCTCCTGGCGTTGTGTAACTGCACTCAATATAGTCTGCCTCGCTTGATAATGGAGGTATGAGCCTTTGTTCACAGCTGACCTGAACCTTGGTGGATACGTTCCGACATTGGTAACAGGCTCCAATTGTAGTGAAGGCTGGCCAAAAACAGTTCCCGGTCGAGCATAGGAATTGCACGGGAGAGTCGAGATTATAAACGCCGTTCAGTACTGCTCCTTGCATCTTGGGATCCATCACATAGTCGGTCACCTCTGATATTATAATTATTAATACATGAATGGAAATTTTGGGCCGAAACATACCTGCTCCACCCCATTTGTCGTATTTTAAGATGTCGCTATAGGTCTGACCGTACATGTATGCCGCCCCAAAACTGGCCTGTCCAAATAGATGAACCTCTCGCTGAGGGTATGTGATGACGGCCTGAACGAACGGCTCCACAGCAAGAGCCACGATCGTAATAACTGCACCCCAGGTGACAAGCCACTTCTGAGAACGCACTGTACACAGCAGGGTGAGCGCCCCCCAGGGACCACGGCTTGCCTCGTCGAATACCTGAACATGTGATAGAGAATCTGGCGCATGCGTGAAGTGGATCCACTTGAGCTGACTGATGCAGGACGCCACAGGAACCATAAGGGAGGCTTTTGACAAGGTTGAAAATATCGCAACGAGGGAATTTGGCAATATTAGGAATCTCCACTCCGAACGGGCTTTGTCTTGTACTGCGTAGAGAACAGCCACGATAGAGGCGATGCAAGCAATGCTGAACGATGCTGCTCCTATCTCCCACCACCAGTCCCCAAAAGGATTGGAGAAGCGCGCTTTCTGAGGTTCTGTATGGTTGCTGCCAATGTCTTCGTCGTTTGCACTGGATGAGAGCGACGGTGAAGGGGTTCTGCGTTGGGATGTCGTGTTATCAGGCCCTCCACCGTGAGTACTCTCGACAGCATTTCCTGAATCGTGGTCGTGAGAATTCATCAACCCATCATAGCTGTCGCGTTGAGCGTGAGAAAGCGAGTGGCTGTCGGAGATATCGCTCAAGTGCCAATCAGACATGAGGATTTGATTCGTATTTGTTCCGAGTTCCATTGCGAGTCCGAAGATGTTGTTGTGTGTGAGGGCGTTGCTTCGAAGCATAGCTTGAACAAATCCGTATGGTACGAATGAAGTTAAATGGGGGAAGGCTTGACTAAGCGATCTGAATTTGGTGTCACAAGGCTGAGATTAGGGAATGTGTGGAGGCGCTCCGGTACAACTGTAAATCAGGCTATGCTACACTGTGTTTCTGGTGTGGCAGGATAAAAAAAGAAATAAGTCCACGCTAGCTAGCCATTGGCTGCGGCGCCCAGCTTTGCAGCGCCTTACCTATCGCATCTACAGAGGGGTGTCGCAGCCGATAGCTGGCTTGAGGAATAGTAAGGCCATAGATGTATCTATACCTCAGGGGTTGCTTAGAAAACCAACAATAATTTCATGGGAGGAGGGTATCAGCTCGATAAATTACAAGGTGATGCAGCCCGACAGCTGGCGGTGGCAAGGGTGAAGGCTCGCCAGCAAGTAACCATGCACAGCCGCCCGGAAGTCCCGGGCTGTAATGGTACAGCTAGGCTACAGACATGCGTACAGGAAAGCGAGCGTAGTAATGGGAGATTGGTAGTGGTGGCGGAGTGAAGCCTGGTGGGGGCGAAGGCGTATTGGTCGTACAGTCAATCAGGCCAATCGACATCTACGTTTTGCCGCGGTCAACCGGTCGTCATACCTTGTATCGCTGAATGGTAACGCATGACGTCCAACATTGCGTAGACTGTCGGCATATTCCGCAACACTTTGTTCATGCAAACGGAGTATTAAGCGACCAACAGAGAAAAATTACGTAGATCGAACAGTATGACGATACAACGGCTTGATGCGCATCATTAGCGAGACGACGTCCCTATTTGCGCAACCAACTGCTCCATCGATCATACGCTACGACCGCAACAACATCTCCGCAATGGTCTTGTCGACCACCAAACGCCATTCTAGCTGCTAATCCGCCTCAAGCCAAGACCAATCTCGGCGCCTTCTAAACTCATGGACCTGAGAGCACTAGAGACGGTGAGGATTTAGGGTGTTCGGCAAAGCGCGAAGAGGGGAGGGTCGGAGGAGGCGGCGGGACAACGCAGTGATGCTTAGCATCTGTACGCTGCTCTTCCAAGCTGGCCGACAATTCCATACAATTTGCGTCTTGTCTACGTGCGCGGTGCGCGTCTTCTCCATTTTGCCTTGGGCAGACCCTAGGCCTCATATGAGGCTAGCGCCGCCGCCGCCACCTGCATATACCGTAGAACCCTTCTTAGACATCATTAGATCACTCCCCTGGTCGTTGGACTTCTCTCTGGAGCAACGAGAGACTCAGGCATTCAAGAGCTGAGAAGAAGGACTCCCCGAGGCAACCGCGCATCCGGACATGCTTGAAGCTCTCATCCACGAAAAGGCCGCCGCCGGAACCGTCGCCGAGTGCACCGCCGAAGAACGCGTCAATTTCGCGAAACTGTACATCCATTCCACCAAGAACAACCCGTCGCTCGGTCTATCGTTCCACATCCGCCGCTTCGAAGAGACTGGGAGGCTGCTAGGCGGCACGAGGAGGTGCGCGAGGTCCTCGAGAACCGCGGCGGCAAGGTCCGCAACGTGGCCGTTTATAATCCCTGATGAAGCTGTACTTGAAGAATTTAGTCGTCCCAATCCTCCGCAGTTCGGACTTCCGCTCAAACCTCCTCCGGCACCTCCGCGATGTCCTTTTCGACCGCCGCACCCCATTCCGTAGGCGAATTCCCCAGTCAGGACCAATCACCAAGCCTTTTGAGCTCGCGGACTGAAGCTCTAGCCGCAGACAGAGCGAATGGGCAGCGAGGGTCCAGAACGTTTGGCGGCGCCGGCAGGTGGGAGAACCGGAGGAGTCGACGCCGCGGGACGGCAACGCTGAGCAGGTGCACGCGGGGCGAGCGAACGAGCGCAAGGGACGACGAAGTGGCGCGCGGTGGTGGTGTCCAGATAGTCGCGATGCGGCCGGCCGGGACTCGGTGGCGGCGAGACCAGAGCGGAGGGTCGGAGAAGTGGGCGGCGGAGCGGGACAGCGAGGCGCGCACGTCGACAAAACACAGAAAAAAGTAAACGAGAAAGCATTGTATGCGGTGCGGTGGCGCCGGTCTTCGATGGTGATGATGGGCTGGGCGTCGGTGCCCGAACACCGCGCCTTCATACGGCGAGCGGTCTGCGAGCATTTGGGGCGTTCAGCGGCGGCGGCGCGGATAGAGCGGAGCGCTGGAGGAGGGTCGCGAGGGCCTGGCGAGGCGCAGCGGCTGCACGCGAAGCAGGCGCGCGCGAAGCAGGCGCGCGCGGACAAGCACAGATGAGAACAGGGAGAAGAGCATCGTAGGCGCGATGCGGCGGTGTCGAGCGGTGATGGTGTGGGTGTTTGGTTATTGCCAGGAACGTCCAAATTGAGCTGGGCTGCGTACGACGAATGCTCTTGCCTTTCTGGGAAATGCCACTACCATGCAATTTGCGTATGGTGTTCGTCTGCAGCCAGCTGCTATGGTCCGTTTATGTGGTCTGCACATGGGGTCTGCGTCTGTGAAGACGTCCGCGAAGATGTTTGAGGGGCGGCGACGACAATAGCGGCGAGGTAGAAGGCGATGGTGGGTGGTTCCTTCCCCGAACTTTTCACCCGGCGCTTCCGAACGCTCAAATTTCCACCGTAAACCCCGATTCCACTTAATTCTTCAAGGAGTAGTTAGTGAGGCAGAATTTACGGCCGTGGAACTTGGACTGAACAGCACAGCACAATCCCGAGAAGGATTGCCGGATACGGAGACAGTTGGGCATAATGTTTGTGACACCACGAAATATAAATGATGGAGAGGCTGTGGATGGTGAAGCTGAAGGGGGCAACAATGAGCGGTAATCGTGGCAAGAGCCACGACAGGATGAGGAAATGGTGCAGGGAAACTCCGACGCATCACGAATCACAAACGACAAGGCGTATTGGGATCAGAATATAGGCAGGAGATCTCGCTTTAAGAAGCAGTGGGAAAAGCTTATTCTGAGGCTGTTCGGCAAAGGTTGAGTGAGCTTTCCAGATGGCACGCCCAGCCGTAAACGCCAGAGAGCCAGTGCCAGACCAATAGTATATTGTGAAGCGTTACTTCCAATCTGATTTAGCAAGCTGGTGTATCCCCAAGTGTGAGTGCGAAACCAGCTAACTCCCTCTTCCAACTATGCTACGCCGAGAAGAGTTTCTGCAGTTTCCAATATCTGCGTGACCGCGCAGGCATTGCTCCGGCTACCAAATATTCTCCCCGCTTCGTATTATGTGGACACGTGGTTGGCTGATGATCGCGTAGCGGCGGAGATGGTTACGATGACGATTCCAATTGTAAAGCTGGAGCAAATCGATGTTACTAGGCTCCAGGCCGATGATATCGTGTAGCGTTCGGAAATGACCGCGCCTCATCTAGACCCACCTCAGCTGCGCTTCCAATGGATTGTGGTCCCTGATTGGCTTTTTGCGTCTTGGGTTGCTCACGAGAATCTTCTTTCCGTTTCTCCTAACTTGTGACACTTGTTAGTGACGCCTCCCACCTTGGCATTCAAGTGGGGCAGGAATCTGTCGAACCACAGACACCTTTTGCCCGAGCTGAATCCAGTACCGCGCCTGCGGTTTTTGAGTTTTGCAGCATCCATCAATTTATTGATCATTTTTATCAATCATTCAGCCTTCTTGTCCTTTGCTCCAACTTACACGAAATAAATTCTCTATTTTATTTATGTTCAACTAGATCGAATCTCACGGCAATTGGTCGGTGGTGATTGTGCAGAATTGAGAAGGTTAATACAGCAACGGGAAATTTGATGTCACTAGCAGCGGCTGATTCGGCGGCGTGGTGGCATCGACGAGTTTGAAACAAGACCCTTCAACTGAGAGGACGGGCGGGGGTTATTTGGGGATATCTACGCGCTGGATTGGTAGGAGGAGGGCACGGATTAGCGGGGTGAGCGTGCCAAGTGAGTAGAATAATTTCTACTGGCTGCTGCGCGGGGCGGCCTCTGAACCGGCCACAGCCACAGCGCAATGATTTTGGACGGGATCTACGGCTGAAGAAGGGTCTAGGCCTAGTCCCCGCATATCGAACGCCTGCCTGTAGCCAGAAAAGCCCTGGCTGGCCTGTCACATCGCACGTTCGCGTCTATTAATTCTCTATTCTGTAGCTTCGCCATTCCCAACACGAGATTGGATTGTATAGCCCTCTGCAGAAAGGCTCGGCACAAATAAGGCGGCAGTTATTGCCTAGTTTCTGCAGCTTATCGCACACAAGCCTTTGCGTTTCCCTTGCCGGCCTCCATGCAACTGAACATCACACCAAGGTCTCGTGGTGCTGCTGTGCACATTCAGCCGCAAGTCTGACGTCATCACTAACCATCAGAGGAGAGGCTGAAGTGAAACCGGTGCAGGTGTGCAGAGTCTAGAATTACAGCTGGTGCAAACAATGAGTAGCCGTGTCAGCATCAGCAATCACTCTGCAGCCACAGCCCGATGGATCTATGGAGTTGGCGGGGAGACGTGCTGCAGCCTTGTCTGTTCAGTCATCAGTGGGCTGACCTTGGATCTTCTTGTAGACAGCTTGTGACCTGCTGCTTCAAGGCTGAAGTAAGGTAGCGGGCTCAACGATGTTTTGTGGCGCCGGTGAAAGCATTTGACGCATAGTGAGTATATTGATCAGGCTATAGGATGGTAGGCGTCGACCGAGATGTGTCTGATCAGGTGGGAGGGTGATCAGCGAGCTATCCCGGTGCAGTGGGTCAGAGATGTAAGGATAATTATTCGCACGGAGGGTTGTTGTAGCTGAAGACTAGCGTCTATCTGTTTTCCGGTCATGCTATGGGGCGTTGAAGCGACTGTCCGGACGGGGATGTGAATTTAGTAATAATATATTCTCGTCCGGATGATAGCTTCAACTACCCGCCTTTGTGTTTTTTTTTTTTTTTCAACGTACATCATAATTGCTTTCAACAATACCTCAGGGGCCAGCAGGATGGAGAAATATAGCCCGCACGACCTGTGGGAGGAGGCAAGAAAGCAGCTGCGCAAGGACCTTGGTGAGGGGGAATGGAAGACGTTCACCATGCAATCAGCACAAGGAGGGGCCATCACCATCTCGGAGACAATGGAGTCACTCAAGGCTGCGAGAGATGATGCGAATACCAAGTATGCCACTCACAAGGTCAAGACCAGCAGCGGCAAGGAGCTGTTTGAGTACAACATCGGGCGAATTCTCACACGGCTGGACATGATGTTCCAGATGGTCGACTCGACCATGAGCTACGCGCCAGAGATGGCGAGCGTTGTTTGGACCGCTTTTCGCATGCTCTTCAACTGCTTTCTCATCCACAAAGAGGCTTGCGAATTCTTATCCGGTGCCGTCGATCACATCTCGTATGCCATCTTCATCTGCGAAGTGTGCGCCAAACGTTACCTCGGCAAGCTGAAGGACCTGCAGAGCTACGTCAGCACGGCCACGGCGAAGCTTGACGAGCTTGAGAAATGCGTTGACATCGGCTTCAAGGAGACAGTCGAAGACTTCATCGAGAGCATGGGTAAAGATGTCAAGGTGGTGGCCGATCTTATGCCAGGAGTGTCGCAAGGCATTCAGCGCATTGAGGAAAGCAGCCAGCGTATCGAAGAGAGCAACAAACGGATAGAAGAGAGCGTCAAGGCCCTGACAGCCAGCCAGGGGAAATCCAGGGAAGAGAATGATCGAGAGGAGCTCGTGAAGGATCACGAAAATTTGCTGAGGTGGCTGAAGCCCGCAGCTTGGTTGCTGGATTCCTCACAGCTGACAACTCAACACAAGAACAACCTGCGTTCTATGTCTCCTGGCAGCTGTGACTGGATATTCGACCAGGAAGACTACAAGGCCTGGCTAGGAAAGCTGAACCGCCGTATCATGTGGCTGTTCGGAGAAGCTGGATTCGGAAAATCCTTCATATCCTCAGCAGTCATTGACGCCATTACATCTGTCGACCAGCAGCAGAGTCCCGTAGGGTTTCATCCACTTGTGGTCTATTTTTTCTGCCGCAGCGGAAGTGATGCCTCACAGAAAAGTGACAGAATCATGCTGCATTTGTTGTTGCAGCTGTTCATTCACTCGAGCCCGGACAGGCTATCGGAGAGACCAAAAGGGGATACACGCCAGATTGATCAGAAGACAATCCAGAAGTGCAACGATGTTATAAGTACTGCGAAACAACGCCTGAAGGACTCCGAGACAAGCCAGGAAAGTGACCATACGGCACGTGCCCTTGGAATTTCTGGTATGCAGAAAGTCTTCCGCGACCTGACTCAGGCGTTGGAGAGGGACATCGTTATAATTCTCGATGGTCTCGATGAATGCAGCGATTGGTCTGACTGCAATCTACTTGACACACTCATGCATCTGGCCGAGGGACATGAAAGCATCCACCTAATGATCACAAGCCGACCGGAACCCAGTATCGTTACCGCATTTTCAGAGAAACAAGCCCATACCTTAAGTCGGATCGAAGTCGACAGAGAGCAAAACGGACCAGCTATTGCGGCGTACGTGGATCAGGAACTAAAGTCAGTCAAGTACCTGAAAGAGTCACAGCGACACAAGGCACGAGATGTGATTATGAAAAAGTCCGAGGGGATGTTCCGGTGTAAGTGCCCTCTTATTCGTCCTTCGACTATCCGGCGAACAGAAGAATAGATGCCAAAGCTGTGGTAGAGACTCTGAAATCCCCCCAGTCTGCTGCAGCCTTCAACAGGATCATGCAGAACTTACACCTTGGAATGGACAATCTTTACAAAAAGAAAATGCAAAGCCTCGACTCTCAGTACCGCGACTGGTTACTCATAGCACTACGCTGGCTTGTGTGCGGTGAAGGATTGATCAGCGCAGAGCCCATTGCAGACGAGATCCAGGGGACATACTTTCTGGACAATTTGAAGCAGGAAGATGATCACTGCGAGAGCATTTCTGGAGATAATGCCGATCAGGAGCGGAATGAGGACGGCCAGCAAGATAGCGCTGAAGAAACGGACGGTAGCTTCTACCCCGTTGTCATCAACGCTCTCAGTCAACACGCACGAGAGTTTCTCAAGCTGGATTCCCGAGACATCATAGCCACAGCGCACGGTTCGGTGCGCGATTGGATCATCAGAGATGCTCAGCAGGTCGAACCACTTCTGGGGGACAAGACGTACCTCTGCCCGAGTTGCAAAGACCGCCAGTGCCGCGAATCCACCTTCGAGGCTGCACCCAAATGGGGCCATCTCATAATGGCCAGAAATATCATGCGAACCCTCAACAATCGAGAATTCCAGAAGAGATACGGGCTGTTGGATGAAGAGAACAGAGAGTCGCAGCTACAGGACCAATCCGCAACCAGTAACGACGAGCCTGCTATGCAAGCGACTGAAAGTACACACGGCGAAGAAATTGCTATAGTGGTCGTGGATGTCTCCAAGGTTACAGAAGACATAAACGACCAATACGGCTCTTCAAAAGTTGTGCGGGCCGAGCCTACCGAGACGCCTGCTGAGGCAACTGTAAAAGATGGAAGCTGTCAGCAGATCAAACCAGAAGCCAGAGCTGGACGTGAAGTAGACTTCACTGATGAGGGAAAAGACAACAACCTCGAAGAAGGCCAATCAACGGAGACCCACGATTTTGCTAACTTCAATGATATGACGGCCGAGAAATCGTCCTCAGAACTCCTAGCCACGCAGAAGCAACAGGTCACCAATGCATGGCTCTCCCCTGGCAACACGGCCGAAGCGGCAACAGCTTCAAACGAAGAAGGGCCAACGCGCAACGACGCCACGGACACGGGCACCGACGAAGGCGGTGAATACCAGTATGATAGCATCGAGGAACCCACAAATCACCTACGATACGAAATTACGCACTGGCATTACCATGTGCGGGAGGCCGAGTCCGCGTGGCCGGACGAGGAGCGGAAAGCGCATCCGTATGCAGCTGAGCTTTTTAATGAGCTGTACGAGCAGTTGGACGTCTTCATGCAGGAAGGAGATTTGCCGTTTGTGCAGTGGCAAAAGCAGCTGCGGCCTGAAATATTCGCGGAGTACGGCCAGGACGCAGACAAGGAGCTCCTGGTTGAGGGCCCTGTGCACATCGCCGCGCGCTACGATCTCGTGGGAATGCTGCGCCGCTACCTTGCCGCAGGCACCGCCGATCTGCATCGCCAAAACTTCTTTGGCAACACACCGCTACACATCGTGAGCTATGGTGCCACAGGGTTCTATGTAGGCTCGCATGCAGTACTTAGCCTGCTCCTGGAGGCGCCAGATCCACCCATTAACCTGCAGAACAGTCGGTACGGACACACGCCGCTCGTGCTGGCAATGAATGGAAATGCACCCGAAAGCTACGTGGAGGCCCTGCTGGAGGCGGGCGCGCGGCCAGAGCTGCCCGACAAAGATGGCTACACAGCCTTGCACTGGGCTGCAGAGCGGCGGAGTCTGCCTCTGTGCCAGCTACTGCTCGAAGGCCGAGAGGATGTCGTTGACGTCAACGCTCGAGATAACAAAGGCGAGACACCGCTGCACTGGTTGCTGTGGTGGTACAACAGTCCCTACGAAGTCGCGGAGTATCTTCTTGACAAAGGTGCCGACGTCAGGGCCGAGAACACGGACAGCCAACAGCCGTTATACAGGGCTTGCAAGACCAGCAATACTGCCATCGCCCGCCTGCTCGTGGCCTGGGGTGCCGACGTCGATGACCCTGAGACAATCTTCGGCTGGACCTCTCTTCACGCCGCCATGGCAGAGCAGAACCTCGACCTCGTGAAACTTCTCATCGATGAGGGTGGCGCTGAGATCTTGGTGCGTGACCAGAAGCTGCGTACGCCTATCGCTCAGGCCGCCGAACTTGGAAACGATGCTATACTTGACTTTCTCCTGAAGAGCCAGAAGAAGCGCACTATGTCAAACAGCAAGCCAGAGCAGGTGAGCTTAGGGAAAAACCATGTATACCAGGGCGAGGATGTGAAACGAACGAAGGCAGGTGGTGATGGTAACGGCAGTGATGACAAGGACTTTCTGCTAGATTCCGACATCAACAGCCAGACCCCTCTGCACCGTGCCGCAGCAAAAGGCCTAGAGGGCTGCGTACGCCTCCTCCTCGAGCATAGTGGCGATGTTAAGCTGAGCGGCTCGACCTGTTTGGCCGCGCTATCGAGAAGGGCGCTGAGGATGTGTGCCGCCTATTACTTGACCTTGTACATGTGGAGGATGAGCACGGGTGCACGCCGCTGCTGCTTGCCGTGCAGGAAGGTCGCCAGAACATCATCGGCCTGCTGTCGCAACGGACTCCTAGCCGCTGGGGTGGGATTGATAGGATATCGTGCCTCGACGTATCAGAGGATGGACTGGAGGTGTCTGGTGCTGCTGCTACACCTGCGTCGAAAGGTGAGTGTAGATGGGCACAGATGTCGTTTGGGACGACCGACTTTCTAACATAAATACTCTCAGAGGATGTTGAAGGCTCATGGCAGTTGCAATCAGTCCGTGCAGACTGTCCCATTGCCGCAGGCAGAGACCATTACTACTACGAAATCACGGTTGTGGAGTGCAAAGACATTTAGTACGTCGCGCTGTTCCTCGCTCTCCCTTATTAACCTCGCTTATACAAAGCTAAAATGCTAACTTGCTACACTTTTTGAAGCTATATGGCTATAGGATTTTGCTCCAAGTACGCACTGCTCGATGGCAATGTCCCAGGCTGGGCCGAATGTAACTTCCCATCTTGGGGTTACCACGGCGACGACGGATGCAAATTCAGCCAGGCCACGCACTCCACACTCAATTATCCTGATGACATGAAATATGGTGAGCCGTATGGGCAGGGCGATACTGTTGGCGCGGGCGTTGATTTCGCCAATCGGGTGATCTTCTTTACGAAGAACGGCACAAGACTCGGTAAGTGTATTCCGTCTACTCCCCACGCTCTTTCGGTCCATGCTCGTTCCTCTTTTCTCCAGGGGTCCCACTTGGTAAATATAAACAATTTAATCATTTCTTGGTATTAAATTGCAAGTCGCCAGGCGGCGACTTGACTTACTCATGATTCTTAGCATTTCGAACTGGTTTAATGCCAGTTTAACTGGGTAAATTGATTTACGATTCTTGGCATAGTGTAGCGTTTTATATATATCCTATTAGCTCACTAAGGGTTACATAACTTCTTAAAAGAGTTAGTGCTTACGCGTTCTATTCTTGTTGTCTATCCGCGTTGTCTACCCGCGTTTTCTACCTACGTTTTCTACGCGTTTATACGTTTTTCAATGCGTTCTTATTTTCTTATACGCGTTATTTATTTAAATTATCTATTTATATATCCGCTATTACTACGTTCTTATGTAAAAATATAGAATTACTAATCCTTAGCATGTTTACTTAAATTACTTACTTTTTAGAAGGTCTAAACTTGAATTACAAACCGGCCCCTAAATTGGTATAAGTAAAAGCAAGATGTTGCTTGAATTGCGAAATCGGTTCAAGACTGCAATTTTGACTTACCGAGTGGGACCCCTGCTTTTCTCCCCTATACGTATCTTCAATGTGTATAATAAATGAATCTACTTGCTAATAAGAACCCCGAGCAGAGAACGCATGGGTTGGGGATAGCATTAAGGGTAGGCTCTTCCCCGTCGTAGGCATGGCGTCTAAAGGCGTTAAAGTGCGAGCGAATTTCGGGTCCGCGCCATTCAAGTACAAATGGGGCCGAGACGAGAGGGCGAACACGATGAACCAATAGAGAGGAAAACGTCCACATGCCTCTCCCACAAAGTTTTGGTTCCCAAACTGGGATGCTAGGGAAGCGGAATATAGCAGGCGCAGTGGGACGCCGGTAGCCAGTCATTATTGCCTTGGACATATCGAGCTAAGCACATTGAGATGGGGTGATGAAATTTTACATTGAAGACGTACAGTAGCTTCAAACGTCGATACCATATGCAAAAGCGTTTCTCCTGAACCGAAGAACACCACGTTATTGCAAACTTCAATACAGACACGTCACACCTACGCCACGATAGCATATTCCCAATTCATGTTGCTCCCCGCCGAACATTACCAACTGCTTCGCACTGGGCTTGGAACCTTCACATCTGATTGTCGCACATGCGGAGATGTTACGCGCTTACAGTCCCTTCTCGCAGCCGGTGGCTAGCGTGGATGCTCATGTCATGGGTAGATGAAGCTATCATCCGGACGCATATGTAGGATTTTTAATTCGACATTCTTGTCCGGACGATAGCTTCAAATACCCATACGTTGTTTTGCTTTTTGGAAAAGAAAAAGATGAGGCATAGTTACCCTTCAGGATTCCACTATTCTTCGCGCCAGCCGTCGGCCGCAGTACCCCTCTGTAAATGCAAGCATTGCCTTTAACTGTTATTCGGAGGCGAGGCTGGAACTGTTTGCAGACTCATAACGGTTGCCTATGCCGAAGGGTTGACGGTTCGAAGGTTTCGCATTGGAATAGAAAAGGCGATAAGTAACGCTATTTGCTAAATTGTAATAGCCTTTTTTGTTGGGAGTCAGGGTCCGGCACTACGAGTAGCCGCGGTGGTACGATGACATAGTGGTTTAAGTAATGTCAGTGCGGCTCCAGGGACCATGGGAATCAAACCGAACCCCATCTTGCGCACAACAATCGCACCTTCTCAAACATTTCC
Source organism: Lasiodiplodia hormozganensis (assembly GCA_030512325.1). Classification (NCBI taxonomy): domain Eukaryota; kingdom Fungi; phylum Ascomycota; class Dothideomycetes; order Botryosphaeriales; family Botryosphaeriaceae; genus Lasiodiplodia; species Lasiodiplodia hormozganensis. The sequence continues at coordinate 9,864 of JAUJDW010000190.1, read as the reverse complement.
CCCCCTCCCTACCCACCCTTATTCGCGTCTTGTCGACACTACTAAGATCCCCGACCACAGTGGATCAGAGTCTCAATAGAAACACCTTCAACGTTCCCAGACACTCGAACTCTATCGCCGCATCTTTTTGCAACTGGACAATGCGGTTGTCCATCTCAGCCTTTCGCCCACTACCTGCGAGAGTTCGCGTCACCTCGTCGCGACGACTTTCATCATCGATACGCCTTAGCCAAATAAAACGCTACCAACACCATATGCTGGTCGGAAACGATCAGAGCAATGAGGATGATGATGATGATGACCGAGAGACTGCGATGCAGGAGGATGACGAACCTGGATTCCAAAACAAATTCTTCCCTGTCAAGCTCGGTCAGGTCTTCGAAGGTAGATACCGGACAATACAAAAGATATACTGGAACCGCTCCTGGACTCAATGGTTCTGCTTAGACCAGAGGTCCGTCGATCTTTTCCCAAGCATTACCCGTACGCCCGTAGCTAAAGCGCCTGCAGAACGAACCGCTACGTTGCCCTTAAGGTATCAACTGCCATATCTACCGATATTGATGACCACCCCGTTACCCGCGAGCTACAGAATTACCGGCATATTCAATCCATTACCTCAACTCATCCCGGAAGAAGTTTTATCCTCCCTCTTCTACATACCTTTGATATTCCTCGATCCGATGGAAAATTTCACAGATGTCTTATTCATCCATCATTCGTAACTGCTATACCAGGCTATACCGATATCAAAAGCGACGTGTACTCAGTTCTTCAGGCGCTTGATTTTCTACACACCGCCAACATAACCCACTGCCGTAAGTCAACACAGGGCTTCCAAAGGCATCGCGATAGTGCGACTAATTGAAGGACAGGTGTTTCGCCGTTCGACGTAACGCGGGGAGTCCAAGATGAGCGGGTCTTTGACGGTGTGAATTTCCAGAACGATCCCGTCCAAATTAAGGGCCATCCTGTCTACTCTGGACACGCTATCACCGTCGCGGCGGCGTCCTACAATCTCCCAACGCTGTCCGGTCTTGAATATTCACGCATCGGGCCTCTGAGCATGCTTGAGCGTATCCAACCGCCGTATCTTCGAGCTCCAGAGGTCGTGCTGCAGACCGGCAATTATTCTCATGCGATCGATATCTGGAACCTCGGATGCTCCGTACGACCCCAGCACGTACTAGCCCAACCCCTTTCACGGCGCTAACGGACCATCTCAGGCTTGCTCGTGGGAAAATTCGTGGGACCCACTGTTCTTCCCGTACGGTAGCGAGGAGGGATATTATTCCACCTACCTCCACCTGGCGCAAATGATATCCCTCCTCGGCCCGCCGCCACGCGAACTACTTGCGAAAAGCCCTATTTCGGATACCCTTTTCAATGATGACCGTGAGTACATATTAGCTCGGCCCGGGTACGCAGCATTTAGCTTATCAGACTGCAGGTTGCTTGAAACTTCCCGCGGAATTAGATCGTATGATCATTAATGTTGAATTGTACTCCAAACGAAGAGAATGGACAAGCCGCTGGGGCCGGACGAGCATTGCCGGATTCGCGACCACAGAAAGAGAAGCGTATCCAAGGGATCCGCTGCCTATACGTTCACTAGCAAGGCTGCCATGCGTACTTAATCAGGATGAAAAGGATAGAGATCACTTCGTAGATTTCATACGGCGGACGCTGGCCTGGCGGCCCGAGCAGCGGGACACTGCGGCAGAGCTGTTGCAGCATCCGTGGCTGAAAGAGTTTCGCCCACTGGGGGTGTTTTCTAAGATGTATTGTGAGTTGGCAGCGTACGGGAGAGGTTAGTGGCGAGGGTTGTTTCAACGTCTCTGACTTTGTGGTTCTTCTTTCACTTTCAGGGCTTGGAAGGACGGTACATGGGCGAAAGCAACCTTATGCCGGGAGATCCACTTGATAGACGACCGCTAAGGCGCATTGTTAGTGGAAACAGATATTCTCGGGCCTGGAGGTATCGCGACTGACTCTCGAAGGAATCGCATTCGCATCGCCAGTTGTCGGCGCAAAGGTTATGAGTTCGAAATGCAGGGTGCCAACCTCAGCGAAACGAGCTTGCCAAAGCGGAGATAGAGAAATTTACGGCGAAGACTTTACTATTGGGGAGTTCTTCGGCTAAGTCTCCAGGCCGCTACTGGCCGTATTACTTGCAGACGCCTTTTCAGGCGCAAACCGCATGGTGGTAGCATTACCCAAAATGGAAAGACCGCTCCTGCCAGCTCCACTCCGACGTCGCGCGCCCAACGACATCCGGCAACAATCAACCGCCCAAATTTCGAAACACCGGCGCACGCGCGATGCTTCGTCGCCTTTCCCCCCCTCGCGGACAGCCAAGTTCACTCCAACGTCGCGCGCGCCCGCAACATCCATCAGCAACCATCCAACTCATAACCATCGACCACCGCCGCCGCCGCACCACTTCCAATGTTTTTTCGTTTGGCTTCTTCCTCTGTTTCTGTTGGTGTGCGCTCCTCGCGCGCGTGCAGCCACTGCACATCGCCGTTGTCCCGCCTCGCCCCCTTCTCCGACCTCCTGCTCCGCTCTCGACGCCGCCAAACGCCCTCGGACCTCGCAGCCTTTTCTTCGTGTCTGCCGCCCGCGCCCGCGAGCCTGAAAGGCGCGGTGATTAGTCGTCGACAACCAACCATCCGCATTATCACCACCACCGCTCGCCGTCTTCTCTCCTTTGTGTTCGTCCACGCGCCCCGCATGCATCTGACGCGCGCCGCCGTACCGCTGCGCCGGCCCCTCCGCTCCTCGACTCTGCCCGCGCCGCCGAATATTCTGGACCCCTCCCCGGCCATTACTTGGCTAGAGGCCCGGCCCGGCCCATGGAGCCGCGATCGGCGGCCGAGAAGAACATCGGAGGTGACGAGGGCGGTTTGAGCGAAGTTTCTAAGCCGCACCCATCCAGCGAGGAACCCCCGCCAAATCCGGATGATGAGGATGAGTGGATCATACAAATAAAATTTTGGCAAGATCGCTCCTCCCAGGGGAAGAAGGAGAAGAAGTGTACAGCACACGTAGACAAGTGGGGCAACTGGGCGGGGAACTGGCAGACGACTTGGAAGAACAAGCAGAAGGGGGAGAAGAAGGCTGAGCAGGCCGAGAAGCAGAAGAAGAAGAAGAAGAAGAAGAAGAAGAAGAAGAAGAAGAAGAAGAAGAAGAAGAAGAAGAAGAAATAGCCTGTGTTCGCTTCGGGGAGTAGGGGATGCCATGCCGAAGGAGTTTTCGAAACCGCATAATTAAATGACGAGCAGAGATTTTGGCAAAGAGCACGCTTACGTATTACCCTTTCGATTTTTTGATGCACAATCTGCTCCGTCAGTCTGAGACGCCTGGCAAGAAAGAAAAGCACTGCACAGTTCACGTACACAGGAACAGGGAATGGTTGGGAGATTGGTAGAAGGAATGGAAAGCAAAGCAAAGGGGAAGAAGGACAGCGAGAAGGCCCAGAGAGGACAAGAAAGAAAAGAGGGATTCACCGCTGGCATGTGTGCGAGATCATAGTGGAAAGCTGGATGGATAGTAACGTCCTGTGAAGCGATAGGCGCGTGAAATTACAGGGTGGCATTGGGATTGAAGGCTGGCGAGGACTTCCTTTCGCTTATTTGATGGGGATGTGAAGCTTCTATCCGTACGTGGATGTCAAATTAATTATTATACGTTTGCGTCCCGACAATGGCTTCGACTCCCCTTGCATGTGCACAAAAAGGGAGAATAAAATTGTTGCGTCTACGTTCTCACGATTTTCTGTCTCCAGTGATGCCTAACACCATTCGCCAAATATTACTTGATCAGGTTGAACACGTCACTGATCTGCACCAGGGCTTCTCTGCTGCAAATTCAGCTTTGCCGATCTACCCAGAATACGTATTCCACGGCTAAACCTTCCGATAACATGATGAAGCGGAGGCTGTTGCCTAATCGTGTCTGGCAGCCATTTTTACTTCCTCTTCCTCTCCGGCTAGCTCAGACTAATCTCATCAATTGTGCTCCTCCTACCAATATCTAAATCAGAATTGTTACCGAATCCATACCAAAGCGCAGCCGATCAAAATCAAGCATACCGTCCACCACCAAAGGCGTTCTCGACATGGTTCTCCCCACGAACGCTTACAAACCATGGAGGGTTTGGAGCAAGGCAAGGGGAGGCCTTCCCTGTTCTCTGTGCGATTGTCTGTTATTCGAATTCCCTTCACCTATAAAGAGTGACGCTGAGGCTCAATCGGTGCTATTCCATGACCCATGCGAGGATTGTTCACAAGATGTCGACCCTTCTGATTGTTGTGCCTTCTGTCACCACCTCCGTATGCGGCACCTCCTGATTTGTTTGCCAAGCCAGAGCATTGTCAAATCAATGGAAAAATATGAAAGCCTAGAGACCTTCGCAATCGAGCTAGGAAGCATTGCTGCACTGAAATCACGAAAGCGTTGCCCGCTCTGCCGGTTTTTTTATGATATCACGACCGCTCGATATCGGCTCAGGTAACAAAGGATTCCCGGGGAGAGCAATCCAATTATTTTGGAATTTAGCAACAGTGGCCCCGTCCTCCTAATGTCTCATGAAGGGCCGAATGCAATTGGTTCATCCGTTCATGACACGCGCGAGCACTGCATAACCGATCGGTCCCAACCCTCAAGAGCTCGGTTCTCAACTCATGACATTCGCAAGCATTCCAACACTCCTCGGCATCTATCGTCAAAAGTCAACTGGAGTATTCTACATCAATGGAGGCAGGAATATATGCCTACAGCATCGCTGCCAGAGCCCGAAGAACTCTACAGTCAACACACATCCACGCCGCGGCTTCCTCAACCTCTCCTGGTGATTGATGTAGAAATTGGCTGTATCGTGTCAAAATCGACGCGCTGTACGTACGCAGCTCTCAGCTATGTCTGGGGCAATCCGACGAAGGGAGACTTGCAAGCGACGCTGGCCAATATCAGCAACCTTGAAAAGCCTGGTGCACTTAAGCAAGCGGGAGTCCCTCTGACCATTCTTGATGCTATGACCGCAGCCTCAAAACTCGGAATCCCATACTTGTGGGTAGATCGGCTCTGCATAGTACAAGACGATCAGACTACGAAGCACAACCTAATCAACCAGATGGATTCCATTTATGCAAGTGCATTGGTCACTTTCGTTGCCGGAGCAGGGAAGGATGCCTCATACGGTTTGCCAGGAGTCTCGAAGAAACGTTCGCTTGGACAGGCATATATACGCATACAGGGTATGGAATTGATTGAAGTACTACCTAAGTTCTGCGATGACATCATACGACGGACGGTGTGGATGCAGAGAGGCTGGACCTACCAAGAAGCAATGTTCTCGGCAAATCTTGTTTTCTTCACCGATTATGGAGTCTTCTATGACCGCGCGAAGGCATCTAGCAGAGTCCTTGCAGAGCCTCCCAACTCGCATGATAGAAGCGCTTTCAGCTGGATAACGGACTTTTTCGGATCAGTCGAGGCTTACTCAGAGCGAACATTAAGCTACGAGATGGATATCGAGAAAGCATTTTCAGGCGTACTGCGGAGCTATTTCGGCGAGGATTACGCCTACGGATCACCCCTTCGATCTTTCGACGCCGCTCTCCGTTGGACAAGTTCTCTCGGACTGAGCCAGCGACGTCGGTCAACCGATAATGACGTCTTCCCAGGTTGGTCATGGTTGTCTGCGATTGGAAGAGTGGATTTCCGAGAGGCCGGTAGCACCGAGGACTACTTGCCCGTCGCTACTTGGGCTATGAATTTGCCCACAGGTAGTGGCGGGTCTGAACTTCGTTTCATCGCTCCTGAAAGTGATGAAGAATTCAAATACAATGCATCATTGGTAGATGAAACGTGGAAAGCAGGCTTCTTTGAAGGGGGGCTTCCGTCATGCTCAAATGCAGATACAGCATCATGTGATATGTGGCGACCAACTTGGAAATCTTACCACTCTTTCTGGCTCCAAAGCCGCGGATTGAAATCGATATCGGCACCCTCGCAGTCAGGTTTGTGCGAGAAATACCCTGTTTGCCTCCGCCCAGGACAGGTTATTGTGCGCACTAAATCCGCTCATTTACACACCTCCCAAGTTGATATTGAGCACTCGAAGATCTTGGATAGGAGAACTAGGAGCACCTGCCAACTGTACATGGAATGTTCATCTGAAGGCATAGGAGAGCTTGAGTACGTGGAAGTTATTGCGCTTTCTACTAGAAGAAGGTTTAATGTTATCGCCGAGATGCTCTTCTCTTGCAAAGGTGCTGGTTATGAGCAGATGCTGATGGTGGATATCATGTCGATCAGACGTGTTGATGGCGTGGCTTACAGGACGGGGCTTGGGTGGGTGTCCCTCAAGGAATGGGAGGAGGCAAAACCTACTTTCAAGACTATTGTACTCGGGTGATGCAATTCAATGCTAGAGGTTACTTCTTTAGAGCGCAAGGTAGCGTTTTAGGCCGCTGCATCAACTTATTCACATCCGGACGATAGCTTCAACTACCCATGTAATTCTTATATTTTTGCCTTTTTGAAAAAAAAAAGAAAAAAAGAGCTCAGACATATGTACCTTGGGCCCGAAAATACTGCTATTCTTCGCGCTAGCCTTCGCCTGCAATATCACTCTGTAAACTCACCAAGGCCGCGTCCTATTAAGCAAACAAAAACAAAGATTCTCTCACAAGTAGGTACCGACGTTGCAGAATTCCAGAGAACAGGTACGCGGTCGAGCCAAGGCTTCGGGGTTGCTCCGCCCCCGCATCGCATCGGCTGCGCGCCGAAGGGCGCGGATCCAACCGCCGCAGCACACGGAACGATCCAACCACCTCACCCTTGTCCTGGAACTACCCCGATGCTGAGCGGACACTATAAAGCCGCCCGCCACCCATCCAAGATACCAAGACGGAGCGAAGCTCGATCGCTCCGCTCTTGCAGCCGTTCCCGTGACCTTTTTCTCCGCGTCGGATGGTCGACCGACTGCAAAGCAGGCCGTTTCGGCGGCCATCCCGATGGCATCCCGGCACTCTGGCTCTGAGAGCCTCTTCTGCACGGTTGTACTGCATCTGCATTGCTCAATGGTAGAGCAGCAGCATATTTTTTTGAAGGTCCCTTTCCGGGGAAAAAAAGATGGAAACAGTAGATACAGGCGCAGTTTCGAGGCAAGCGGCACAAAGGAAGCCGCAACTCGCCTCAACGATCTCCTCGGCATCCCGACCGAATCATCTGGCCATGAAGCGGGATCCACTGCGGAGCTAGCAATTGAGGCTTGCCGCCGAGACTTTTTTCCCCGCGTTTTACCCCAGATCAGACTCACGCGGTAGTTACTCTCGCGCGCGAACGGAGCCCGCGAGGCTGTCAGTATAATAAGGCTATGGTAGATGCAAAGATGCCATGTTTCAGCCTTGTCGACCGCTGTGCTGGTTGACGACTTCACAGCAGCAGCTGAACGACATATCGCTGGACCGACTCTCCTGCACTCAACAACATCCCTGCCATCCTAGCCTACCGCTGGTCGATCTTGGAATTGCATTGGCCGCTGCGCCCCACATCCCACCTGCGTCCCACTTGCACCTGCGTCTGTGCGACCCTCTCTCCCATCATGTCTCCCGAGCACGGCCGCATCCCGGATCCGAAAGAGGTGAAGAACTGGAAGGTCCACATCTACTGCCTGGCAGTGTGCTTCGGCGCCGTCGCCCTCGGTCAGCGCGCACCACCACTCCACCCGCATCCCATCCCCACCGCTAATGGACCCCCAGGCTACGATGTCTCCGTCATGGGCGGCACGCTGATCCTGCCCTCATTCGAGCGCGACTTCGGCCTCGCAAACCTCTCCGAAGACGAGCTGAACGATCTGACCTGTACGGCCCAACCAATCCACCAATCAAACCCCTTCGCTCCCCCAACCCCGATCCGTTGCTAACGTGCATGCATCCCAGCAAACATCCTCTCCGCCTTCCAGGCCGGCATGTTCTTCGGCGCCCTCGGCTCGTACTGGTTCGCGGAGCGCTTCGGGCGCAAGCGCTCGCTGTGCGGCTTCATCTGCGTCTTCATGGTCGGCGCGGCCTTTATGACCGGGTCGAGCGGCAGGCTGGCGCTGCTTATTACGGGCCGGGCTGTTGCTGGTGTTGGTATCGGGGCGACGGCGCCAGTGATTCCTATGTAGGTACTCCCTGTCTGCGGTCTTGCGGGAACAGCACTGGATGACTGGCTGGGGGCGATGTGGCTGATTCTGAGGCGGCAGATACATCGCGGAGGTGGCGCCGCCGTCGATTCGAGGCAGGCTGATTGGGTTCTACGAGATCGGATCGCAGGGCGCGCAGATGCTAGGGTTTTGGGTCAACTATGTTGTTAACCGGACGATGAGCCCGGAGGGTGCGTTGCCATCTCTTGCCCTGTACTCTCTCCCTCGTCCTCCTCCCGCTAACCCACAACTCAGGCATGTCCCAATGGCAACTCCCGATCGGCCTGCAGATGCTCCCCGGCTTCCTGATGCTCGTCGTCACGCCCTTCTGCCCGGAGACGCCCCGCTGGCTGTGCAAGAAAGACCGCCTGGAGGAGGCGGAGCGCACGCTGTGCGCCATCCGCGGCTTGCCGGCCGACGACCCGTACGTGGTGCACGAGATGCGCGAGATGGCGGCCGAAGTGGCGTTCGAGGCGGCTATGGCGGGGCAGAATCCGACGCTGAAGTCGCAGCTGAAGCAGTTGGTCAAGAAGGGGATCAGGAATCGCGTGGCGATTGGGTTGTGTTTGATGATGTGAGTGCGTTTGTTTTCTGGTCTTCGGCGGCGGCGGGGCGACACCAGAGGAAGTCGGTGCAGGGAGAGACTGACGTGCTGCCAGGTGCCAGAACATGACGGGCGTGAACATAATCACGTACTACTCCCCGCGAATCTTCGCCACCCTCGGCATCCAGAGCACCGACCTCAAGCTCTTTGCGACGGGCTTCTACGGCGTCGCGAAGACGGTCGGCATGATCATCTTCTCCTTCTGGGTCGCCGACCATCTGGGGCGGAGGAAGGGTCTCATCTACGGCGCCTTCATTGGCGCGGTCCCCATGGTAAGTCCCACCCGGCTGAACTCCTCCACAAATTGCCTGCTGTTATCCTGAAGACGCGCGCACTGTGCTGACGAGTGCGGACCAGTTTTACATCGGCGGCTACGTCATGAAAGCGGACCCGGTAAACAACGACGGCAGCGTCACGTCGTCGGGCTGGGGCTACCTCGCCATGGTCTGCGTGTACCTGTACGGCGTCATCTACTGCGCGTCGTGGCAGGGAATCACCTGGCTGTACGCGAGCGAGATCTACCCGCTACACATCCGCTCGGTGAGTGCCGCTTCTTCCTTCCCTCCTTCCTTCCCTCCCTTCCCCGCTGCTGCGCTGTGCGTGCACAACGCCCGACCACTCCTCGTCACTCGCTAACAAAAGACACACAAACAGCTCTGCATGGCCATCACCATCGCCGACGAGCGACTCTGGTCCTACGTCGTCAGCCGGTCGACGCCATACATGATCAGCGACCTCGGGTACGGGACGTACTTCTTCTTCGGGTCGCTGATGGTGCTGATGGGCTTCTGGGCCATGTGGTGCATCCGGGAGACAAAGGTGAGCTACTACCACCGCTGCCTCCTCCGCCGTCTGCTCCGCGCAAGGCGCAGGACGGCGTTGTTCTGGTGGGGAGTAAACCGAAGCTGACGTCTTTGGGGGGAAAACAGGGCATGCCGATCGAGGAGATGGATCAGCTGTTCGGCGCGCCGCACGCACAGGAGCTGGATGAGGAGAAGCAGAAGGATGTGGAGTTTCGCGTGGAGAATCTTGAGGATGTGAAGGGGGTGAGGCGGTGATGATGGGG